>BSDF01000004.1:32059912-32630724 GCA_027925045.1 Hypotaenidia okinawae
CCTTAAAGAGGACCCTGCTTCCTCTCCACTTACACAAGCACTAAATTAAGGTAACCCGAAGGAATTGTACTTTACTTCTAACTGGGAATATCCACACTGGTTTGCTGTGATCCAATCAGTCCTTTTTATCCTCGCACCTTTACATCAGAAGACGCTTTCTGAGTGTCCTGGGGAAACCAATCTGCTGGCTAAGTGTCAGCTGAGGCACTTGAGGCTGCTGTACAGCATCCCCTGTACAGCACCCTGGCAGCCAAGCAGGGACTGGAAGTGGCGCTGTGTGACATACCCGATCTTGTCACATACAAGAAGAGCACGTGCCCCTGATGGATGGCGACTGTGTCCCAGATACTTCCAGGAGCCACCAGCCATGGCAATGTGGAATGGAAGTGTGTGTGCTCAGAGCTACCTCGCTTCCGCTGCTCATGGAGTCATGTCACGAGCTGCTGTGAGCTGTGGCCCTCTCCTCGGGGAAAAGCATGCCAGTCCATATACTGCACACCATGAGCTTTAAGCTGCTGAATCAGCACAAAGATGTTTTTTCTTTAACCTCTCCTTGGCTGCCTGAAGTTTCATGTTTTTAACACATCCCTGAAGCATTTCCTCTTCGGCCAGAGCTTCCTATTTTGCCCATGTGGTCCCTCTCCAAGCCCCCTCCCATCCCTTCCCTGTCTGGAATGGCTCCTGCTTTTTGCACCTCTCATATCAACGTGCTTGGTGCCTGAAGAGAGTCTCAACTCCTCCTCTAACACCCAAAAAATAACCCTCCCAAACACTGAAGTCTCTGCATGGCTGAGTATCAAGGTGGTTTCAAAGGATGGAAACAAAACTTCCCTGCAACTTCCAGTAGATTACATAATTTAATTGCCAAGCTGCTTTTTTCCAGATTTGATTTGATAAGGGAGGTGTAGCATCACAAAGAGGACTTGCTGAAGCTAGCAGGTGTTTGTGTCTCTAGGGTGCAGCTCGACAGACAGACTCTGAGTTCAGAAAGCATGAAACTTCTTTCACCCTCACTTAAGGCACTGTCTTAATTGGGCGACTTTGCTTTTATACTTATGAAGTTTACACACCGCTGGCTGACATGTAAGGAGACTGCCATCTGAGGTTGTGCAGATCACTTTGTTTAGCAGCATCCTGCCCAGAAAGCATTACAAGACCTTAGAAGGGAAGATTGTGCTATAGATAGAAAGTGCCCTGCTGCTCTGACTGACTCTATGGCCTAAAAGCAGCGGTGATGTATGGTCTAGAGCCCGATCTCCAGGGGACGTTCACTTAACTTTGGCTACAGCTGCTGTGCTTTAGCCCAAGAGCCCTGCCAGAGCCTTCATAACCTCTATAAAACACATGTGGGATATCCAACAAGCACTACGAAGGGATGAAAGAAAGTGATTCTGTGCTAAAAGCCAAGAGCTTTGGGAACGAGAGAAGCTGGGACTCCCAGTTACAGGTGTGCTGCACACTGGCGGGGCTCAGCGATGTGCTTCAGTTCACATCTGTTTTACTTTACTAAAAATTGCTTTTCACCAGAGGAACAGATGAGCATCCAGATGGGATGTGTAGGGGTTTGTGCTCCTTTTCACTTGCCATGCCAAAGGAGCATAACTGTGTGAGCGCCTCTTTGAGTGCCTGTCTTCCTCCAGAGCAAGGACCAGTCAGGACTCTGGACCTGACCATACAAAGGGGCAAAGGAAAATGAGCAGCTTTCTGGCTCTTTACCCTGCAGCGAGTCTGCTCACAGCAGATAATGTCTATTCGTGACTCTATTCTCCTTTAAGGCACTTGTGTAACTTCTTGCTGTAGATAGACCTAAGCTTGTGCAATGCCTCCAGACTGCGTGCTGCAGCTCTGATGCTTACTGATGTTGTTTCTGAACCAGGATGTTCACTGGCCCGTATTTTAACTGAAAATTGCTCCACCGAATGCTTGAATTGTGTAAGGAAGCATGCCTCAGCACAGCAATCCTCAGGAGCCCCTGTTCATGTTAGGGGCAAATCCAGACTTAACTGCAGTTGGTAGCTGGTGCCTGCTGTCCCTTCAGCAGGACTGCAGGAGGCATCTGTGTTTATTCCCAAACTAGAGAGATTTTGCTTAACTGACCTGTACCAAGTGCCTGGGAACTGCTGGGCTTGGTGCTGAAGCAGCTGGAGGTTTGTTTATGTGTGATCAGTTCTGGCTTTCATGGAGGAATGAGGAAGGTGGCCTTCAGCAGAGGTAATAAAACAAAATAATGAACTGAAAACCCTAAAGAACATGTGTACTAACACTGGTGCACAGCCCTGAGTTAGACAGTTGCTTTACGGGGGAGCATTGCACCCAGAGATTAGTGAGATGACACCCAAGCCACAGGGCAACTTGTGCCTCAGAACAGGGTGGTTGTTATGGCTGATAAGCGATTATGGCATGCTGTTCCCTCCAGCACTCCAGCTTCTGCTTCACTTATCTCTGGCAGAGGGACCGCTAGGCTGCGCTTAACATGAGGCAGATATTTCCCTGAAGGATTTATTTAAGTAGGGACTGAGTGACTTGTTCTTCAAAGTAAAAGCGCTGCAGGGACAAAGCTGAAGTAGCTCAGAGAGGCCATTGGGGAGTTAGTCACACCTTTGATGTACCCTTATCTTATCAGAATATGTTGATATAAGGCCCCTGTAGAGGCTGGCCAAGTGGCAAGTTGTTGGCTGTGCAAAGGCTGAGTGGACAGGCCGTGGTTCCACGAGGTGAGCAAGTCCTAGTGGACTTTAATCCCTGGGCATGAAAAAAAAAGACATTGCAAACTATGACCTGTAACTCCCCAGTAAAGGAGCAGGCACGAGCTGATGGGGCAAAGGGCCAGGCTGGGATACACGCTGTGTGCTGCTCGCTTGGAGACACTGCGAGTCTTCCCAGCTTCTGAGGTTCGAGGTCACCATCTCCAGACTCAGGTGGCTGCTCTTTGCAAACAAAATCCTGATCCACTCACTTCAGTTATTACAGAAGACCCAGCTCTGTGGCAGCCTGCCAGACAGGAGCCTGGATTATAGGATGCTAGAATAGATAGCATGAGCCACACTTTAATTTTCAGTCTGAGCAGGTTTGTCTGCGGGCTTCGTGAGGCACTTGCCTCACTTGAAAGCATTCGCTTGTCTCAACCCTCTGAGAAGCAGTGGTTAATGGGATGGGTTAGTGGGATAACCACTGGAAGGCTTGAAGGCTTTACTCTTTTTTATTAAACTCTTTTTTTCACTTATGTTTCTACTTGGCAGCTGAACCAAGGATGATCTGTCTATCTCTGGCTTTGTGACGTTGCCACCCTTCATCTCTTACAGGCTGTGTCTGTACCAGCCCTGGGGTGGCTGTTTTTCTGGGAGATGAAATGGGCTTTGGAGCAGCATCACTCGTAGCAGTGTTACAGCACTCCTCTTTAGGTATCCTAAGACTTAGGGGGGACAGAAAATGTGTCTCCCATTAAATCCTCTGTAGCACTTCTGATGTGCAAGTGCTGCCAGGCATCCTGTGTGCCAGCGACTGGTGTCTGTGCAGACTTGCAGGGCACGTGCAAAGCAGGTCTGCTGCCAGGCTGAGCCTTCGTGTGTACAGCAGTTTGCAGAGGTCGGGCAGCCTGCCCAGCACTACTGCTCTGATCAGGGAGTCAGGATATCCCACACAAGGGGTGGTGGGAAGTGACAGGGACTGCTGGCTCTCGCCCTCCTCTGCGCTAGTCTCTACATCAGCAATTCTTTGTCTGTCTCTCCAGTTCACCTGCTGTAGGCTCCAGGCAAGCGGAACCTTTGGCACCCAAACTCAGGAGGCACTGCTTCCTACCAGAACAGAGATGACAGGGTTTCAGCTGGTTACAGGCCTGTTGTTTCCTCATCTGTAGATGAACAATAACCCAACCTTGTGCTGTACTGTCACAGCAGCTTTGGGAATGACAGCCAACCACGGAAGGGATGCATCATACCAGTTCTCTATGGAAATTCTTTTCTGAGGGAATGGGAGTAGGACCTTTCCTTTATGATCAAGGAAATTCATGTCTTGTTGAGATGAATTTTACTCAACTGACAAGCTCAAGACAAACTCTCAAATAGAGAAATACACACAGTTGTCTTTTTTTTTTTCTCCTTCAAAAATGGAAAAGCCCACAAAAAGATGCCTCCTCTAGGTTAGGACATTTCCCAGGTGGAGGCACGTCATACTTCTGAAGAGGCCTTCTGAGTAGGTGACCCTGAGCATGGGGCTGGGCAGTGTGTGCTTTACGCAGACAGAAGCATAGCCCTTTGTCAGAAGGATGACTTTGATAAGTATCATTCAGGGCTTGGCAGCCAGTTCCGGGAGGTGCCAGGGGGTGCCCTCAGACCTCTTACTTGAGTAGAAGGGTGAGCAAAGCACTTGTGAAAAGACAGTGTCCTGGTTATCTGAGGTCTTTCAGATCAGCTTAGTTTTTCATGTGCCCTCCAAAGCCAGCCCAAGCGACCCTCTGAACAAACGTGTGACAGACTCTTGAGCATGCAGCCCTTTCTCTAGCTGCCTTGGCGGGCAGCTCTCAGTTCTCCTGGGTGTCTCGTGTCCTTGGCTAATCACTAAACTCAGGCACCCAAGGTTGTGTGGGAGCTGAGAGCAGAGGGAAAGGCCCAGTGCCCACTGCAGTACAAGGTGCAGAACACCTGCCTCAGAGCCTCTAATTTTAAGGCTTCTAATTGTATAGGAAACAGCCCATCCTGACAGTCTGCTGAAGCCGTGAGCCCAGTACGGGCTGAACTGGCGGCACGGCGCTCGAGCAGTTAACAGTTTTGTTTTTCCATCTGCATGGGAAAATGACTGTTCCTCTAAAGCTACTGCTCTGTGCAGCAGGCTGCTGTCCTTCCTGACTCAATGCATCCGGTGGCAACTTCCTCCCTTCAGATAAAGTGAAGTTTATCTATAGAATTCTCAGTAAGGCAAGAGGGGCAGTCATGCGATCTGCTGCTCTGACTGAACCTCACAGAGCTGGAGGGGAGCACGCCTTCCCCTGCCAGTGCCCACAAGAACACGCAGAGCCTCCTTCCAAAGGGGAGACTGATGGCTGGCTTGTGCCCACAAGGCCCTCACGCACACAAGTGTAAAGAAACGTGTTAAACACAGTGCAGAAGAAATGCTAACACTGCTGCCTCTCTCAGACTTGGTTTGTATACTGATGGCGGGTTAATAAACAAAAGAACTTTGGGGCTCGTGGTCTCCTTGTTAGGTTTGGATTACATGACTTGCTTTATATTCCTTAGAATGCACTGCTTTAGCCACATTTGCAAGCACAAAATATGTGTATGTGAACTGTGCACTTAGCTTCCAGTCCCACTGTTGGGTCTGAAGTCAAAGGTCAGGGTTCTGGGTGGCAGCACAAGTTCAGCTTTGAATTACACTCTGAAAGACCTCCCTGTCTGCTGCTCTTTGGAGGCATTTCAGCACTAGGTGAAGAACACTGGCATTTAACTACAGAAGGGAAAAATGGAAAGGGAAACAGTTTCAAAATGCTGTATAACAAGAAAGATGATTTGGAAAAGGATTTTAGAGTTGCTCTGCTCAGGTGGTGGCATGGGCTGTCCGTCCAAGCCCTCAGGACTCTGGGTCTGCCCTTGGTGACCCAGCTAGCTGGAGCCAGTCTCCAGCCCCATGCACTCAGTTCTTTGCCTCCCCTAAGAAAGCAATTAGTGTCTCTAGTGATGCTTTGTGTTCCCCTGTTCTTCCCAGTACTTGTGTTTTTGCTGCCTTTACAGGGCCCAAGCCCAACGGTGGGCAATGGGAAGAGGTATGTTGCTTAGAGCACTTCAGATCATGGTTTACCTGGCTTAACTCTGTCTTTGCAGCTGTCCCATTCTCTGCAAACCTAGTGGGAATGGATAGTTGAACACAGAGTCCTCAAAGGAAAACATACAGAGGTTCACTGGAAAGGTGCCCCAGATGGGGATGAGGTTCTGAAAGCACCTTCTTTTACAGAACAGTGAACACATCAAGCATGTTTTGATGGACTTCATTTGATACTGTTATCTTTAGGATCAAGACTCAATGCCCCAGTGAGACAGGGTGTCAGTTTGGTTCTGTATTCCTAGGACCACTGGGTTCTCTTTGCAGCTCTGTTACAAACCTTACATCACTTCCCACTAATCTGATTCTGCCACCTCTTCTCTGTGAAGGCTATCAGCTCCCTGAAACAGAGCCTGTGACAGAGCCTTAATGCCATTCTGAAGTAGTAAGCTGTCTTAAAAAAGGTAATGTAATTTCTTGGATGGAAGGAGGGTGTCAGTCAAGCTCTCCACGGCACTCTGGTATGGCTGTGTCAGACAATGAGTGGCTTTGTGTGAATGGCAGAGTGCTCTTCTCACAGGCATTTTCTGAGGGCAAGAGCCGCACATGACCTGTGGCGCAGGACAGAGGATGATCAGTGCCTACTGCACTGGCATTACACAATGCAAAGTAATTAGCAGGTAAACAGCTCTGTAGTTCCTACAGCTATGCTCCAACACCCTCAAATGTCCAGTGTTCTCCAGCGTCCAGCAAACTGGGAGCACTTCAGGGGGTTCTACGAAAGGGTGCCCCCTTCCCCGCTCCAAACAACAACAGAAGTGCAGCACCTTGATGTCTGTGAGGCACCAATCAAGGGTGAGTTTGCCTTCCAAGGCGAGCGCCACCAGGATCTCACCTCCACTGCCACTTGATGTAGGGCCTTTGGTTAGGTCAGCATCCATACAAAGAGGGGAGTAAGCCAACAGTCAGCTTTTACTTGTTCTTTTTGTCCCTGGCTAAGCTGGATTCATAGGTTATTGAGGAGGGAGGGGGAGGAGGTAGGAAAACAGCTCTAACCAGCTGGAACTCGATCTCTGCTAGCTGGACAGTTGCAGTTTGTCAAGTAGAAACAATGCCTAACTGTTCACAGTGCGAGTAAACATGACTGGAACAAAGCTTCAGCTGTATGTGTGTGTGCTTGTGAACCTCCTTGCACTTACTGGCCGTCCACGTGCTGGTCAGTGTGTGGCACGTATCAGTAACCGAGACAAAGGAGAGAGATGGGCAGGCGGTGACAGGCAGACGTAACCCTTCCACGCTCTGGGAGACCTGCGCCACGTCTGCACCTGCCCTGTGATACGCCCCGTGTGTCTGAAAGATTCCTGTATGGAGTGCCACACACTCATGAAGGAGTTGGAAGCAAGTTCACATGAATCAGGACCAGCTACAGTTCCCTCACAGAGCTCTACAAACACACCAGCTGTCCCAGAGAGGCTTGTGAGCACAGCTAACTCACTTACTACCAAGGGCATTAGAACGGCGTAGTGTGAGGGTGCTACCCACACAAGTGGGTCTGCACACACCACAGCACTGCCAGCTCTATCACCTGCCGTGCTGCTGGGAGAGTCTGAAATCCCCCTTTCATTTTGCCTAGGGGAATGTCTCAGCCCTTTATCTTTGGTTAGTAAGGCACAGAGCTGGGGCTGCTGGGAGCAAATCCACTCCTCTGCTTCTTCACTCTTGGCTCCCAACACAGCTGCACCGTTCTGCCTGCGAAAGCTGGAAATTGTGGGGTTGAGGCTTTATTTTCCAGTGTTGTTTTCAACTGTGGAGTCTCAAAACAGTGACACTGTGTAACTTGTTTGCCACTGCTCCTAGTGATGGGAAGGAAGCACGAGGAGGATGTGTCCCATGGTGCCACTGTGAATTGGAAACAGAACTGTGGAGTTCTGGAGAAATGAAATAAATTGGTCCAATTAGCCTGACCGCTTAGTTGAAATTATTTTCTTCCTGTCAGTGTGTCAAGCATCTGCATCTGGAAAATGATGATATTAGGGAGAGAAAAGTGGTGGTGAGGGAGCACTGAAGTGTAGGACAGGGGAAAGCAGCACTGGGATGATAAAAGGAAATACCGGAGCAATGGCAGTTGGATGCTCAGTTTAGTTTACTTGCAGGCCCTGACAGATTTCTCATTCAGGGAAACTCGTGATGTGGATGCTCCAACCTGGATACAGCACAGAGAATAATGTGTAAAGGAGTTGCTTTCCCCACAGGTGCAGGGACAGGCTGTGTGATTCAGTCCCTGCAAACGCAGCATTAAAATCCTCTCTCATTTGCTGTCTGCTTTCCCAGGGGCTCGAGGAAGCCGAAGCACTCTGTTCTCTCAGTACACCCAAGCCACACTGTTCTCTTAGAGGCCTTCAGCACTGAGGTCTCTGCTCTGCCCACAGTCTCCTCCTCAGCTGCCACCTTTCTGTTTGTTCTGACCATGGAAAACGATGCCAAATGGCAGCATAAACTGATCCTTGGCTCATGGTACTTGGCAAACAACCTTGGAACTGATTAGCCTTTAACTTCACTTATCTGCTTAACAGCCCAGCTCTCTGAAGTGAGAGATTGGTGCTGGCGCCAGCAGGCTCGGGAAGGGGACGATGTATTGGCTCGTAGGGAGTCTGTATCTGAAAGGTTTTCTCTAGGGCTGTAAGGAAAGCACGGTCATGATGGCTGCAGGAGGAGTGGCTTATTTTCTGGTGTGCATGGGACTAAGCTTGCCAATCTCCAAAGGCAAGTGAGGTTTCTGAAGCCCTATTACGATCAAACACAAGGCTGGGAGTGTATAAATAGCTGAGGGTATGCTTTAATGGGTTCCAAAAAACTGCCAGCACAAATGAGGCTAACAGATCATGTGTGCACTAATGACACACCCAAGCAGAGTTATCTTTGAGTTCAGGAGATGCAGCCACAGTGCTCATGCAGTGAATGAGTTGCCTTTGACGCATCTGCCACAGGTCCTTCCCAGTGTACTTCACTCACTCAGGCCAGCCCCATCCTTTAAGGCTTTTCCAGCCTGGTACAAGTCTGGAGTTGTGCGGGCTGGGGACTGTGCTCAGTTGATCACTGTGGAAAAAGCAAGCAGCTTTTGAAAACTTCCAAATTAAAAGAGGTAATTGTGTCAGAACTGAGAAATGGGTGCACTGCCAGGCTCCTGTCACTGAGCAGAGTGAGGGGAGGAGGGGGACATGGAGAGGCCGCACAATGGCAGTGGGTGGTGAGTCCTCGTCTCCTGGCAACACGTGGTAGTTGGTGGACAGAGCGAAAGGAGTCCGAATGAGGTGCCAGGACCCATTGCGAGTGTTCTGGAGAAATTTGCTGCTCATTTATTGCAGCCCTGCCCAGTTTATTAACAACGCTTCCTGCTGATGCAATCCTTGCTGCCACGGAAGTGGTGATGAGAAGTGCATGTGGGGCTCAGATCTGTCCACAAAGAGCCGGGCAGCGCTGTCCCTCAGCCCGCTTCTGGACCAGTTCCTTGGCCATGACATTTTGCTGCCAAGCATTTGGTTGCCATGCCAACTTTTCAGCCTTAAATCATAATCTAAGCACAGCAGGAGGCCCAAAAGCCTTTCAGGTTGAGCTCTTGTTCTGTGCCTGTTGATCACACAGATGGTTGTGCTAGCAGAACTGGCCAGATGCTCCGATGGCTGGTCAGCAACAGCCCGGATGAAAACTTAGCAGTCGGGAGATGGTGGCTCCCTTTGGAAATGGGTAGAGGAGTTACTAGGAGCGAGGCCTGGGAGACTTCTGGCTCCTCTGCAGCCAAGTCTCGCTGGACTGTTAAAGACAGACTTCAGGTTATCAGGATCAAGGGAAGTCACTGCGTGGAATCAGAAAGCACTTAACTTGCTCTCACTCTCCGATCCTGTTCAAGAATATGCTAGCAACTGCAATACTGAACTGCACTGCAGGCATCAAATGAAAGGGAGCCTAATGCTGCATCGCCTTCAAACCTTTTCTGTCAAGTATTTATAAACAAAAGGGCTCTAAGGGGCTCTGTCTCCTAAAAGGGAAATAATCCAAAATCTTGCAAAATGCGAGATCTGCTAAAGAACACAATTCCCACACCAGTAGATGACACTGGGAGAGGTTCTGTAAAAGCAAATTCTGTGGCAGTTTACGGGAGCTCTGGTTGTGAAGCAAGACTGCTATACCAACACAGAAAAAAGACTGTGCTTTGAGTGTCCAAATCCTGTTTGCTTTTGAAGCTAAAAATACCTATTCAAAGGTTCCAAAGATGCTCCCACTTAAAAACACATGTTCTTAAAGAAAGCACTAATTATGTGGTGGACATTAACTGTAAAGGCACATGTTGGGAAGCTCTGATTTCATGCTCGCTACATAAGTATAGTTCAGTAGCTTGGTCATGGTTTGTTCCTTTCAAAACTAGAAACAGTTTGGTGAAGCATAAGCAGTAAAAGGATTCAGTAGTTTGAGTGTAATTGCAAGTGAAAGCTGGCATGCTAGTTGTACGTGTATTTTGATGTCTTCAGCTTTCATCTATGATGTACAAAGAGTCTCAAGCAAAATTGTCCTTTCTGTTTGACTCTCTTCCACCTGTACTTTTATACTGTTAATCAATGAATATTGAATTATTAACGCCTTGGATGAATTTTAATGCAATACATAGAGGCTTTCATTACATATATTAAGTGGGACTTTGACTTCAAATACTCTAAGTCATAATTGGCAGCCCTTGCATATCATTGTGTAGCCCTCCAGTGCTTGGTTCTTTCCTTACAGACTAACCTTCTGTGTTAATACACATAGGAAAAATCATAGCTACTGTGTTAAAAAGAACAAAGCAAAAAGCTTCAGAAATGTGGCTGACGCTTACCTTCAGCATTCAGAAGAGTATTAGAGGGATAACACCACCCCCCCCCCCCCAATATTTTATCAGTGTTGTTTGACTTATCAATGGCTGCATTCTGAAAGGTTGATATTGGCAGCTATGAATGTGAGCCCCTGGTAGAGGCTGCTGGGGTTTTGTCACAGCTTTTGGCATAGCAGAGTGAGGCCTTGCTGACGATTGACACTCAGGACAAGGTTTCCTACTTGACTTTGTTAATTATTCTCCTCCTGATTCGCAACGTAATATAGTACTGAAAACGCCGGGAGAACTGTGAGGAAACACCTGTACCACAGCACAGGGTCACCACTGGTGTGTGCAGTTTGACAATCACTGTTTTCCACACCCAGGAGATGGTTTGTGCAGCCCCTAAAGCCAGAGAGCCCTCCATGTTCCTCAGCCCTGATTTGCTTCCTAGGACTGGTAACAGGCAGCGTGCTGGGCAAATACACAGCAACCAGCTGTGATTCTGCAGGGCTTCAAATCCCAGACTGCACAAGGGAAACGCTCAGTTACCTGTGACAGACGGCACCGCTGGCAGTGTGAGGGTCTCCTCACTCACAGGCCAGTGTCCCGTCCCCTGGTCAGCACTATGTCTTTGAGTCAGGCCTCCAGTGAGCTCACACAGAAATGCTGCAATACAGAGGGAGGGGCTGTATGGAGGGAGCTGGGAGGGTTTCTTACTGTATAAAGAAAGAAATGTCACCAGGCAAAAATTCCATCAGAGGAAAAAAGGAACCGAGAAGGAGATTGCCTTTATGCAGCAGCTCTGTTGCTGTTTTGCAGAGATGTTGGCATGATTACAGAAGTCTAAGGAGGATCAAAGAGGCAGTCTTGCAGATGACAGCAGCTCTTGCCAAATCCTGCTTCTTCATAACCTTTGCTTCAGGGAACTCTGACAGTGTGCTAGAGCTCTATACTTTTCGCATGGTAGGTTAAAGGAAAACTTGTCTTGCAGGCTTCACTGTGCAAGTGCTTGCTTATAACCTGTTTCCCTGAAAGGTTATACACTTTTATACACCTGATTGTGGGGACAGCTTTGATATGTTTTCCAAGAGGATTAGGGCTGCTGGATGTGGGACCTTTGGGAGAAACGGGACGACAAGCAAGAGGCTGCAGGAGGCAGAACTATCCTGTGGCACTGGGCTGTTTGCATGGTTGATCACCAGTAATCCATCACTAAAGCTAGCTTCAAGACAAACTCCAAAAATCTTGTGGGGGCAGAGCCAGGCAGAACTGCCACAAGCTTTAACTAAAAGGTATCATAATCCTCAGCATGTAAATCAAAGCATGAACAGAAATACCATCTCAGTAAGGAATCATGGCTGACCCTGATGTCAGTTAGTATCTTGGTAGGTGGAGGAGATGGCTACAGCTGGTTAGCGTGGCTGGTTACATCCTGAAACAGGTGGGAAGCCATGAACCAAATTGAACCTAGGAGCTAGCAGCAATGCTGTATTTGCATCACTAAGAGGTGGTCTGGTACCAGGTGGAGGGAGAGGGGTTTTTCTTCAGCATCACCTGTTACCAAACAGTTGAGCTCCATGGAGTTGGGATGATTTTTGTTTTGTCAGGTTGAAAAAGGACTGTCTCCAGCTGGTACAAAGGACTTGCTGGACATTAAGCTCCTGAAGGCTTTTTTGAAAAGTACCTGTTGGAAAGGTGCACGTATTTCGTTCATGTGTGCTTCCCAATGTCCTTGTAGCAGCTCTCCGTAAGGCTCTCAGGCAGCAGGACCTCCTTTTGCAGGGGATAAGGGTTAATTTTCTCTCCAGCAGCTGGCATTGCCTTGTGCTTGGGATTTAGGGTGAGAAGGATGTTGTTAACACACTGATGATTTCAGTTGTTGCCAGGTAGTTGTGGTGCCCACACTAAGCCAAGGACTTTTCAGCTTCCCAGGCCCCTCCAAGAGCACAAGAGACCAGGAGACCCAAGCCAGGAACACTGACCCAGGTTGGCCCAAGGCATGTTCCTGCTGCATAATGTCGTGCTCCAGAGAAACCTGGGGAAGCGAGATGGGATGTGGGATCACTGCTCAGAAACAGGCTGGGCTTTGGCAGTTTTCCCCCGTGGGTAGTGAGCAATTGTGTTTGTGTGTCACTTGGATGATGATGATGATGATTTCCTTTGTTATCCTATTAAACTGTCTTTATCTCAATCCACCAGATTTTTGGTGCTCAGTTACCGGCTGGAGCTAAACTGGGCACTGGGTCCAATCACTGAATGACAGAACACTGGAGAAGGGCAACTTCCAGGGCAGGAACAGAAATACTGAAAACCACCAACGGCTCCTCACTGAAACTCGCTCAGTGAAGAGGAAGCTGTCCTTGGGCAAGGCCCTGCACTCTGTCTCTGTCCTCTCAGCAGGGAAGCAAGTCTGTTTTTCAGCCCTTGCAAAATGCTGCGTGGCACTTGACCTGACTGATGCGTGCGGGAGTGGGAGGGCAGCAAGTGGGCCCGGTAGTGGGCTCGGTTCTGGCTGAGCCATGTGGTGGGGACTATGTTGCATCTTTATTATGTAAACTAGTATCAGCAGACAGATAATATCTCAGTTGTAAGGCATACAGGCTTTATTCCAGTCTGACATACAAGCAGCAAATGCAAAACCAAGGACCGTATGGGATATGTAACCGGTCAGACTGTCCAAAGTCAGCTGGTGCTTGTGGGATAGTGGGGTGGTGATGAAATATTTCAATCTTGAGGGAAGGAGCGAGGCGGCACTGGGAAAAGGGTCTGGCTAGGGAATAAGAAATAATCTAAAACTAACGTGCTTGCTCTTGAGACAGGGAAAAGGAGGAGGATGGGGGAGAATGTGGGCTGGGCAAGAACTGTATTCTGAATACAAACTTGCACCCTTGTTTTCACCTGTAGAAGAAAGGAGGAATTGAAGGTGCTCACCATTCTGTATTTCCTATAGACTGCAAGATCAGTCTCAAAGGCATCTCACAAGCTCATACTGTTTCTTCTCAGCCTCCAGAGCAGGATTAACTATACCCATTTGTCTGACCTGTTACAGAAACATCCCCATGCTGGAAACATCATCATCTCCCCAGGCAACTCATTCAATATTTAATTATACTTGCAGCTACAAAATTTGTCCCTGATGTTTAACCTAAATTTCATTTGGTTTCATTTAGGTACCCCTTTATCTGCCCTGATGAAAGGAAACATGTCAGCACGGACTGTCCCCTTCCCATTTGCTGTTTTACAGGCTATGTACTGACTCTGCCTCCTCTTTTCTGGGCTAAACAGCTCCCTCCACTTGATACTTACTTGCAGTTCATGCGGTTTCCAGACGTCCAACGGTTCTCACTGACATCCTCTGGAGTTGGCCCTGTTTGTCCACACCATGTTTTAAAGTGCAGTATGCAGCTCGGACACAGCACGCCTGCGGATACGGAACAGGAGGGAAGGATTACTGCACACCTCTTGCAGCCTCTATCCTTGTTTAACATACCCCTACCGAGTACCTGCCCCTTGTCAAAACCAGGCAGTACAGCTGACTTGGGTCCAGTCTGTGATCTGCTGTAACGCTGGAGCCCTTCCTCCAAACAGGGAGGCACTGGTCGCCTCCCTTGCCCTGCTCCAGCACAGGGAGCGCTTTGCTTTTGTTTGGCCCCGGCTGCACCCCGTTTTTCAAGTCAACTTTCTAACTAGTCCTGTTCCAGTGGTACATGAAGGCCTCCTAGCTCAGTGTCATGTTGTGGCAGCTTCATCTCTATCTGCTTTTTTTCATTAAAAGTATCACCCAGATTTTATGCGGAAATATTTAACAGTACTGGGGTAGGACAATACCCCTCTAGAAACTTGCAAAAGACATTCTTAATCTTATTAATTATTCATAACTGGAGTTTGCTAGCAGTTTATGCACTTCCATCAAAATATTTTCCCATATACTGTTTCTTTTGCTTGCTTAAACCTGAGCCAGTCAGGTCAGGGCCAGAAAGGGAATGCTACCCTGCCCTCGCCCGTATGCCCTCCATGGAGTCCCCAGGACATGACTCCCAGCAGCTGCTGCATTCCAGGCAGCTGTGCTAACCCTCACATGCCTACAGACTTCAGCTTACTGGGATTTTACTGAGGTGCAAGAGCAGGAAAACAGGTGGTTTTTGTCTTAGCAATTCGTATCCCAACTAAACCTAACGGCAATTTTTTGAGGCTAGGAAAAGGTACTTCTTGGGCCATGGGGCACATGCCCTGATAAATAACTGGAAATGCTGTTGTGCAACGGGAGTGTGAGGTCTTTTAAAGGTGCATTTGTTATATGGCAGTGTACCAGGCCAGCCTGCTCTTCCTTCTCTGGAGACGTTAGTTCAGATGTCATAGCACTCCTTGCCAAGCTGTGATGCTAGTATTATTATTTCTCCAAGGCTTAAACCAAACCCACTGTGTGACTGCCCAGACTAAATGAGAAGATGTCACTTTGCAGCATTTCTCAGCAGCTGGATCAGAGCCCAGTTTCTTTTGTGGCTGCTGAGTAAAGGATCCAGCATTTCACAGAATCCTTGGGGTTTTTCTTAGCCAGAGTCCCAGGCTTCTCTAGAAACGAGTTTGTCTCTCTCAGCAGTCTGCCCATGAGGAAGAGGACCTTAGGTGACTGGCGAAGTGGAGCCCCACCCCAGTCTCCCTGGTCGCTGGAGTAGCTCTGGGTAAGAAAAGGGAACACATTGCTTCCACAAGAAACCCACTGCACTGCAGGGATCGGTTGTCACAGACCTGCCCCAGCTGTGTTTATCAAGCTTAGAGAATGTACCACCAGGATTTACCTTTGTGTGCTTCAGAGTTCCAGGAACCTTGTGATGCTGAATTCAGGGTAGGTTGCCCCTTGTGCTACTGAAGGGGAATGTGAGAGGTGAGAGACACAAGCAGCACTAAATCTGAATGTGTCCAAAAAGCAGTGCTCCTGAGAGCTGGATGCTGAGGGGGATGTCTCTGACCCCCTCTGTAACACGCTGTGGAGAATAGGTCTTCTCAGGGGCTCTGGAGCACAGGGAGCAGGGTGTATCCTCCGTCTTACCCCTGCCTTCCCTCCTCCATCCAACATGTGTGCTTGTCCACTCTGAGATGAGCTGTAAAGAAGGGAGCAGATAGTGATGAGTTCCAGGCCTTTTGCACCCCACCCAGTTCTCGCTCCATTTCCTTTTATTCACATCCAACTCCACTGAGTAAGTCTAGGGTTGACCTTAAACCTCCCCAGAATTAGGGCTGTGGTTTGGAAATTGCTTTAGAATCCTCTGAAGTACAGAACCCAAACTCCAAATAAAATACAAACTCCTACAGCAGCACATGTTGCTTTCAGTCCCATAACAAAGTGATGACCTGTCCTGCTTCTGTTTCATCTTCATGGGACACTCCTGGAACAGCAATCACCAGCTGTCTTAAAACAGACCATGGTTGCCTGCGCACACCCAAGGTAATGCAGGAAGGCTTCTAGACGCCTTCCAAGTCCAACATAGAAGGTATCTGCCTCCCAGGGAATGGTCCTTTAATTGGAAGGCAGTCAGCTATGTTACCTAGAGAGCCTGATCCTGCCTCCTCGCTCTGACAGTAGATGATCTCATGCAGCTTCCACTTTATTTTCTGGAGGATTTTGTGCTTTGCAGAGGAAAAAATATCCTTTGTTATGTCAGTTTAAGAATGTGAAGCTACTGAGAGGTGTGGCAGGTCGGTATTACTGACTTGATCGCTGTAAATCACAAATCTCATGTGAGCTGTTCCTTGTCTGAAAGAGCAGCTCTGGAAATCTTATAATTAAGGGAGAGATTTCTGGGGAATTTTAAATAGGCCTCTTTCACGACAGTGAACAGAAGATGAAAAACTGAATCCTAGAAGCACTAAATCCAGGAAGCTAAGAAATGTCCCTGCTTGAAGAAAGAGAAAACCACTTTGATTTGGGTGATAATTGGGAATTCCTGGCTTAACAATGACTTAAATCTGTGGCCTGCCTAGAAAACTAGTTAAGATAGCTGGCAGCATCAAGGCTTTTGATGCAGGGTGAAAGATTTCTTGGGTTTTGGTTGGGATTTTTTAATTAGAAGAGGTATCCCCTGAATATTTACATAACCCTAGCTAAAGAAGTCACCAGAGTATAGTGAATTTAACCATCTGTTGGCTGTAACATTTCTGCCCCGCTACAACCATCAGTGTAGAAATGCTGTCCACCCCTTAGGAACACTTTGGCACTCAATTCCTTGGCAGAGGCTGAGCTCAGAGTGGAGTTACTGCTCTGTGACAGCGCTCCTCTCTCCCCCACAGTTGCTTCCAGCTGTCCCTTGAAGAGAAGGATTTCGATGCCATTTCCCAGCTGATGGGCAGCTGGGGTGGCCAAAGAATGTCCCTGTCAAAACAAGCCTGAGGCCCTCTCATGTTCATTTTCTTATTCACAGTTTTGCACTGTGCTTTATTGAGTTTTTTAAAAAGTCTATTTTTAGGCAGGCACGTATATTAGATTTTGAAATGCAGTCCTAGTCCTAAAATAGACTGTTTAAAATAAAAGGGAGGGGGGAACTTCCCATACAGAATCAAAGTGTTGAGCAGTTCCCTGAAAGTCTCTCTCAAGAAAACCCCAGCAGCTGACAAGCAGAAAGTTTTCTTTTGGGTTTTTTTAACTGTCAGTGCTTAACTGTGGAAGACGACATTTCAGCTAGATTTTCTCGCACGCATCCTGGAAACAAAGTCTTTCTGAGTTAATTAGCATCTCTCACAGGTGAGATGACAGCAGAATCAAATTCTGCATGCTGTGAGTAACGGTACAGCGACCCATTCCTTGACAACACGAGATAAGAAGAGTCTCACATCTTACTTTATTTGCTCCTCAGCTCCAGGAGGAGCAGAGCCAGGAGACTCTCCTTGTGCATAGTCAGCGGCCCTGGATGCTCACAGAAAAGAAACAAAACCCAACAGATAACTGCATGTACGGGCTCACTTCGCAGGGTGAAGCTTACACACAAACAGGGAACTCAGGGAATGACTGTGTATGGAAGCAGGTGTTAGACTGAAGCTAAGGTCCATGGCCTAAATAGTTTTTTAACGAGTTATGCACATTGCAACATGACCTGAACAGCTGCTGTGTTTCTGACTGGGGCTGAACACTTCTGCCTCCCACACAGTGCAGTTCTAGGAGTTGTTACCGATACAGTAGTTGCTCTAACTTAAAACTTGCTTCCAGACCAGCACGCCACACACAAACTGCTTTAAGATGTGAATCTCATTGTCCACTCTGGAGCTGATGGAAAATAAAACATCTCCATGGTAACGGTGTCTTTTTCATTGTAATGCTTTTATTCCACCAATGTGGACTTGATTACTGATGGAGGTGAAATGCAGTAAGTGTTTACAGAGATGTTTCTTTCTGATGGATCACCAGAAACAGCCTCACAGGAGCGAATCTGGCCCTACTTCTTCCAGTGCCTTTAAGCTACGGCAGGAAGCAATTATTTTTTTCTTGAGAAAAGTTATAAAGCAACTGTGGATCCTTGCAGGGTTCAAACACTGGAACCACACCATTCTTTACAAAAGGGACTTTAATTGCATGCCATGTGCAGCACTGCTCTAGTCGACCTTTGGTTTATCTTCTGTGCAAACGCGACACATTGATGCGTCCTGCTTGGCTGCACATTTACATCCGCACACGTTCTATAGCAATTAGCTGCTTCTCTCTTCTCCCTCTCCCTTCCCCCTTTCTTTCCTTTCACTGTTTAAGCTTCTCGAGTCATCTGCTTCTTGTCCAAAACTCACTGAATAAACTTTTGCAAAGCACTCTAACAGAAACAGGTACCTAAAACCACTGGGTCTCTGCTACCCTCCCGACTGCTGTAGCTCCCAGAGCACAGAACTTCCAAATTAGCCCATCAGATGGAGCGTTGCTATTTTTTGACTGTTTTCGCTGTGTGTCAAGTCTTGACACCGAGCCAGTCTGAATTGGCAGCAGATCTCTGGAATAAGCCATGGGGAAAGCAGCAAAACACAGCCATTTATCTCTGAAACAAAAGCACCGAAGATGGAATGTCTGATTCTCTTCTCATTGAGGCTGGTGTAAAGCAGGCGCAGCTCCTCTGAAATGGAGAACACAGCTGCAGAAGGGAAGAACTCAGCTCCTTTGCTGTGTGCTGCCACAAAAGTGAAATGGCAATTTTGTATGACAGAAAGAGATCTCCTGCTTCACTGGATTCCCAACGATTTGATGTGCCTTAGATGGCTGTTTTGGATTGATGGGGTTTTTTAAGGTATACACTCCCTCGTTGCCAGCGTAATTCCATGATCCATGAGAGTTTCTCTAGATTAGTGATGGTGATGCTGACAGAGTTTGGTTAATGCTATTCAGTTCTTGTGACAGCAGGATTTCTTGTCTTAAAAAGTGACAGACTTCAGTAATTTGCAAAATTTAAAAAAAAAAAAAATTAAAAAAAAAAATTTACTCTTTTTACAAGTGAGTTGGGATCGCCTTTTCACCCCTTCTATCCTAAGAGCAGTGCAGAGTAACTAATGACCTAGTGATGTTTTGCTGGCTCGGTGCTGGTGTGAGATCAGACTCTGTGCTTAATACTTTCCAGCGTTCAGAAGGGTGCTATTTTGAAACAATCTGGTCATGACTGCCAGTATGTATGCCGCGGAAGTGAGAAAATGCTGAGGAAGTAAAATGAGCTGCTGAATGACACAGATCTCATCAGAGCTTAAAGGGAAACTCCAAGGTTTCAGAAGAGCTGTTTTGAGCAGATGATGACTCAGTGACACCTGTGATACACAAGTCATCTAATACAGGCAAATACAGGCACGGATCCTGTACTTATTCAACTCGTTACCAGGCGCAAGTCCTACTGAGATCAGTAAGTGGGGCTTGAGAGATATGTGTCCCTTTCCAGTTTACATGGAGGCGGTCTGCATCTTTATGCAAGACAGGGATCTTCCCAGCATCACCCAGTGAATCAGCAGCAGAGACTGGGTAGGGAGCATCCCATGTCTCCGAGGCTGGAGTACCGTGCGGGCTGCTGGCAGCTTTACACCGTGAGCCAACACACGTGGTGGTGTGTGGTTTGCAGGGTTAGTGTGCTTCAGCTCCCGTGGTCACCTTGTTACGTAAGAAATGCCACTTTTCTCTGAGTGCTTATACACACATGTAAGGAAACTGAGCACCAGAGGAAAGGAGAAACCCTAGAGGCAATTCAAGGTGAGGGAAAGGAGAACCCAATTTTTAGTTCAAATATGACACATATGTTAGATTTAATACCTCAAATATTAATGGACAGTCTTAAAGCAAGTCTTGTCTGTTTTGGGCCTTCAGTGTCAGTTTTCTGGCTGGAGATAAGTGTTACAGGTGACAGAACTCTGGTGACAATGCTGTATGTCACATTTAAAAAGAGGAGAAGAGTTTGTTTGTTCCCAGATGCTGTGAACTGCACTAAAGCCTGGGCACTATAACCATAACCATATCATCACTTTCAGCTTTGTCTGGTTGATGGGAACGGATCTGACACAATGACCAACCACTCACAGGCAAACTATGCTTTCCAGTGCATAACTGTTCTGCTCATCTCCAGCATGAAAAAAACCGTGGGTTTTTCTCTCCTTTTATTTTACAAAAATGCAGCTGTACAAATGCTGAAATGGGTTCTGCACTAAGTGCCATACAAAGAAATGCAGAGGCTTTTGCCTGAAAAAAGTCACTGCGAGGTGAGCACAGGGGAAAACCGAGTTCTTAAAACACAACTTAAGCCAGGAGGGTAGCAGCAACACAACTTGTGTTATGCCCTAGTTATATTTAACTCCACAGTTGTGTGGGCAATGACTTGAGTGAGAAGAGGCTCTGCTACAGGGGAAGAGAAGTGTTGTAAGCTTAAGGGAAGCAAGCAGGACAAAAAAGGCAGAGGAGAAAGGGATGTGGATTGTGTTGTGCTTCACTATTAGGGTATGTGCATTAGAGGGTAAGAGAAATGGGTTATTTAAAAGCAATTCTTTGAAGATGAACTTTTTTCTTTCACAGCATTTGCAGTGTTATTTTATAGAAAACATGGCTTCTCAACCCAAATAGGAGCTGGGTGTTTCCCTGGGGGAAAACCTATCCTACCAAAGAAAAGAGGAGCTTTGCAGGCACCTGCAACAGCCTGTTCTGGAGGTGGTTAACCTGCTGCAGCTTCTTGTGTGGAGGTTTCTGGGGTAGGAAGGGCTGTCAGCTACTTTCAGCAGCTCAATTCACAGTGCGATTACCCAGAGAGTTGAACTAGCCTAGGTTAAGGATGGTATGTCACCATGTGAGAACTAAGCCCCAGAGGAGAAATGCAGAGACAGCTACACCTGAAAATGGGATTGCCTTTGGCAACTTCTGTACTGCTAAGCTTATGTCTCAGCTTGGAAATGACTACTTGACCCTGTAGTTTTAAGAACAGACTGAGCTGGAAAATCAGAGTTTGATAATCTCTATTTACACTCTGTGCCCTGTGCTTCTGAGATCAGGCAATACATGTAGTGAGAATTTAAAAAGGACTAAGAAAATAGACCACATGCCCTAGACCTTACATGCCATACCAGGCAGATGTCTATGAGTTGATGTATATTTACTCAAGTAAGTAAATTTTCACTGGTTTTGGCTTTCAGGGGGGAAGTGGGGATGTCCTGAGGAACTGTCTGTGTCTTTTGGCACTATCCAGTCTTGAAGAAATTTCTTAATTTACAATATAAAATAGTAACTGAGCTGCACATTTTTCATTTGGACATGTGAAGGCAAAAATAATTGTGCTTTGCATTAGTAGGCCAAGATGGTGTAACGCTTTTGTTGCCTGGGTTAGTTTTTAATTCGGGTTAAAGAAGTTCTCTTGCACCATGTTGGGTGGTTTGCAAAGCTGCATCACAGACTTATCTCTGTTCCCAGTAAAGGCTGAGGATAATTTTGGCCATGTCTAGACAGCGGTGTGAGGCAGAATGTTGGCATGTGCCATGACAACCTTCCATTTGAAAACAAGGTCAGCAAGGGCTTCTGGCATTACTGAAGATAATTACTTATCTGAAAGGTTATAGCAGTATCAACAGACAGAAATTTTTATACGAAGTGGGTTCAGTGTGAAGATGTGGCTTTACCAGCTATTTATTTGTTTCACTTGGTGCCTCTTCCAGGGAAAAGAGCAAAAGTTGTTTCCTTTTACTCTGCAATGTGACTAGAACATCATTTCCATGCCAGTAGGGCAAATGAGTGATATCACAGACAGGAGAAAATAGAGGATGTTTTCTTTAAGATATATTTGGCATGCAGAACAGTAAAACCTCTGTGTGAAAATCTGGCAGCTCACCTTAAGACATCTTAAAACATGCGAGCGAGCACAGCAGCAACTTCCTGTTGCTGGCAGTGCTGTTTAAGTGTACCCTGACAGTATGGAGAGATAATGCAAAGCCCATCTGGAAAGCATGCAACAGCCTCTTCAGAAAGCACTTTGCCTTGGAACAAATCACATCCTATTGCTCTTGAAAAGCAGAGGACTATGAGAGCAAATTGTCTTCAGAGCTGCTGTTCCCGTGGCAAGAGATGGGAGATCATTTCCTCCCACTAAGAACACATGACTCTTCCTTATATTCGCAGACTTCATGGTGGGGAAGTAAATTGATGCATATGTCATTTTTTTTCCAGCTCAGGCAGCCAGACCCCAGACTTGTGAGTCGCACCTCACTGCAGGCTGGCTGCAGAAGCAGGAGAGGGCCTGCATCTCTCCACTGTGAGTCCCCACTCCACTATGAACTCCTCTACCTTAAATTCCCTGTGTACTGCGAAGTGGGGTGAATACATAAGTCTCGTCTCTGCAGCCTGCATTCTTCACAGACTAGAAGTCTAGTGATCATGAGCATGAAAAAACTATAGCCTGAAAAGAGCTTGCAAATAATTCTTTTCCCAATGCAGTCCTGTCAAAGAACTTGTGATCAAGGGAGAAACTGAAAGCAGCACTCCCTGAAGGGACAGAAATGCTGTGACTTCTAAAAGTGATTTTCAGGAGCAGTTACCACACTGTAGAGGTACAGAGCAGCATTCCCTATGTTTGACAGCTACTCTGCATTTACAGCCCTACCAAAAGACTTTTTTTTTCTTGTTTTCTCTTCCGATAACTTCATTATCAGAATAAAATGTTTTAGGCATGACTGCTGCTTGTTTGGTCCCTCTTGTTGAGACCCAATTCTGAGGTGCCATCAGGGAAGCAAGAAGTGCTGCCCCTTGGTCGAGCTCCTGTTCCAAGGCTGTAGTGCTGCTGCAGTTCTGCAAGACAGTATTCATACTGATCTGAACCCTGTGGGATAATTTTAATTGGCCCAGGGAGTTATTAGCCCATGGCAAATTAAAAAAGGGACCGTGCTTGAGTGATCCCCGTTAACAGACAAAGACTTTGTAGGATCCCTCATAGCACTGCTGTATCATCTTATACTGTGGCAAATCATTGTCCAAGTCCTGTGGCTTCAGCTTTGAAGGCACACCTCAATTTGATTTGGCTGCTGCTACTTGCACCATGAATCCCACAGGAGACAGGAGTTATGAAGAGTTACAGGGGAACTGCAGGACAGAGAGTCAAGGGATGGAAGCAGAGGGCAAAGAGCAAAATGTATGTGCACACGAAGGGAAAAGAGTGACAATGCAAACTGAAGGGCAACACAGAAAAGCCTTGGAACAAGTGCTGTAATGTTCAAGAAAGTACAGCCAAGAGCAAGCAACAAGGGAGGAGGGAGTGATAATCAATGGGGTTTTCTCCTTGGAAAGCTTCTGTGAAGAGCTATCCTAAATATTCTCTTAAGGGAGGCAGGGTGAGAACAAGAGGAAGTGATTTTCTTAGAAAGATGGGAGGCTCTGTCCCCTTTATGCACTTCTGACCTCCCACCTCTTCTGCACCCCACATTGTAAGCATCCTAATTATTATGAAACTGATTGCCCTACCCACTGAGATATTTCACCCTTCCTCCTTAATGCTACAAGGCATTTTCCCCTTCTAGGCAAAACCATCCTGTCTGTGTTGTTATGGACAAGGGTCTTTTCATTCCAAGACTCAGTGAGCTATTTTGGCCAAGCATGCTGAATGAAGCATTTATTACTTTGCTTCTAATGCAGCTTCCTTTTACAGGACACTCGATTTTTAAAAAGCTGAGATTAAATAACCCAGGAAATGTTGAACCAAAATATTCCAAAGAACTTTCTCGTCATAGCATATAAGACATTCCATGATGCAATCTCGTCAGGGACACTGATACTCCTGCTGAGTCTGAGGTAGATGAGGCTCAGGAGACATACATGTTAAAACACTCTGCTTAAAACGAAACAAATGTGTTTAGATGAAAAGGTGGCATGGAAGGAATCCAACTCTGGAAAGAACTTTAGATGGCAGAGAAGGGCTTGGTTAATCTCCTTGGGAATAAACAATTTATGTGTGCATTTTTAAAAAAAGCCTTTGAAATCAGGTTATTTTGGGAAGTATCTATTTAGAGAGATCTGTGTAGGCTAAGTAAACTCAACGTCTTATTAATTCTGTAATAGCTCCCCTGGGACTCGATCTTGTGGTGCAAAGCACATGCCTTCCTCATGGTCAGTTTCTGAAGCAACAGAGGCACTGGAAACTAGTGGGACAATGTAACTCACTGTAAGTTACACACTGAACTGGAGGGATTTGGTCTTCTGTCTCCTCCCAGCTTTATGTCCAGCTGGAGCATCATCTGTACAGACAGCACGCCAGTCACCGGCCATGTCCCTTGTAAAGCGCCCTGTTCAATGCTTGCTGCATTTCAGAGCTTTGGGGTCTTCTGAAGGCAACGGTCCCCACAGTGGGCACAGTGGCAGACAATGGCTTGAGGGAAGTTAGTTTGAAACCTGCTATTGCTGTACTGTCAGCTCACTTTAAAGAAAACTCGGTTACATGAAAATCAACATACTTCAAGAATTTATCTGCAGGCACGTTTTGTACCAGGGTTGCTCCCTCTCCACCCAGCCTGAGTCTAGGGAATCGTGTTGAGGCTTGCATCAGCATGCAGAGCTGCTCAGGAGTGCAATAACGTATTGCTTGCCCAGATGGAGTTCACTGACAAGTCAGGCAGAAAGACGTGCCTCGAGTCAGAACTGGAACAGGATTTGTGTGCTGATAGCACATTCAGAAACAGCCATGTGCAAACATACATCGCTGGGTTCTACAGCCTCATGCTGGCCTATGGCACTGTGCAGATTTAATTGGCTTCATAAGGTAGGTGAGAAAGCCCATAAAACCCAGGCCAGTGGTGGTGTGAGGTCTGCAGTAATAGTGTGCCATCACTGGGATGGAAGAGACCTGCACGGGGAAGGTTCTCAGGCCTTATCCCTGGCTATCATAATGCTTCTCTCCTGGGAGGAGGTCAGCTGGATTTGTTGCTTGTGTCCGAAAGCAGTATCAACCCAAAACCGGGATTAAGGGCTCCGGCTCCCGTGGCAGTGTGCTTTGGCTGGGAAGACGCTCCTCTGTCTGACCCTGTCAAACGCATAGGTACTGCTCTTCCCCTTCCTCCCCTGAGCACTGGTTTCTTCAAAGCACTGCAAAGCTCAACAGTTAGCATATCAGGAGCACCCTTCCCCCCACTTGTTTCCTTGCTTTATCCCACATTTTTGGTGCAACTAGCTTGAAATTAATTCTTAGAAGAACTGAGATTAAGTTGTGGAAGTATGAGTTCTGATAACCCCATGATCTTCTTTGCTTTCAGCTGCAGGGCTGCTGTCTTCATGTGTTCATTCACAGAAAGACTCAAGGAGCTATGTGCTTTCCCAATATGAGAAATTATGCTCCTTCAAAAGAGTTCAGCAAACATTGCAAGACGGAAGCTGGAGGAGAGGGAAAACTAAACAAAGGACAAATTAACAGCAAACCTGACTGCCTCTAAGACTGATAGGAATATAGAAAGGTCAGGGTTCTTTCATGCACTTGCAGTGCATTTTGCTCCCCTTTATTTGTTAAAGGAACTCCTCCTGTTTGGATGACTTAGAGCTAAAGTAGTATTTGTGGAAACCCGAGCATTTTCTACTGCCTGTATCTGGGGAATCAGGAGAGAAAGGGCATCCAACTTTTTCAACCTCAGTGTTTCTTTTATCAAGTGTGATATTTTCTTTGTTATCTTTTTTGAAGATAGTAAGAATCCTTAAGTCTGGAAATACTAACAAGTCTCCATATATACATACATACAGAGTGCCTGTACAAAACTAATTACTGCAAATTGAGAGTGTGAGCTTATATAAACACACCTTGCAGCAGCAGCAAAGGCAAACAGAGCCTTAGACTTTAAATGAAAAACAAAGAAAGAAAATCTTTGCCAACCTGATCCAGCCCTGCCCAAATGGTACGCACTAACAAAGGTTCACTTTTCTTTTTGGAATCGATGCTTGCTGGAGAATGAAGAAAACACTGTGCTGTGGGAAGGATAAACCAAGACAGCTGCTTAAATTGCTTACAGTATTAAGCTGTTCTTTGTACTTTTGTTTTATTGTTTGTGCTTCTTTTTTTTTTTTTTTTTTTTTGCTGTAGTTGCCTAACATTGACCAGTGTGTAAGGATACCAAACAAACAGCTGGAATTATATTTGTGAACATGGCTTAATTCTTCCCTTGAGCAGGCAGTGGAAGGAGGGAGGAAGTTTAAGATGCGCTGCCTCGTTTAATCACGGTAAGCTTGGCTAAGCAAAGGGAGCTTTGCTTGTTACTAGGATAGCAATCAAGGACCCAAGAAACAGTGTAACAGAAGCTAGCTTGTGCATTGATACTAGCCCAGAGACACCAGAGACATCAATCTTCACAGCTCCAGGTATAAATGGTTCACAGGAGGTCAAGTAGTAATTTCTATTTTAAAATAAAGCTGCACATTTGACTGCCTTATGCCGATTTGAAACCTGCTTTTAACTTTCAATTAAAAGCAGACACTTAGACAAGCTCAAGTTGAACTGAATGACAGAATAAAAGTCATTGAGTTTCAGGGTAAGGATGGCTCATGCCTAATGTCTCCTGAAAAACTAAAAAAAAAAAGAAAATTAGTTCATTACAGATATTTACTCTGGGAATTATGATAGTCAACAGTGACATTCCCACTGGGTCCTGCAGCAGTGATATCATTATATATGCCACCTGGAGTGGGAAATCCTAAGAAATGATAATGGCAGGCTAGCATGCCACCTTAAGCCTGTTCCTTTGTGCATTAGTGTGTCTTTAATTACATGACATATTGTTTCTCATCTCAAATATATCGGGTGATTTTTTCTACGCTCTTAACTATGCTGTGTGTTCTGTACTTCAAAGAACATCAAGCCATTCTTTATCTACTTCATTAGTGACAGGCAAGCTTGTATCCTGCTTTTAATGATGCCACACATGCGTTTTTCCAGGGACAAAGCACATTTGAGGTAGAACTGCAGAGTTCAGCTCAGCAGAAGATTCATCTGTCAGATCAGGGTAATGTGGTGGTGGTCTATCAGGCTGGTACTCTTTGTAGCATAGTTTTTACTTTCTCTCTCAAAGACAACTGTAATTAAGGCCAAAAAGTTCTTCCTATCTTAGCTCTGGACAGCTGTCCATTTTAACAAAGGAGCTGTCAAGGGCACAAGGGGGGAAATGAGCTCAACTGCCCTTTGTGCTTTAGCAAGCTACCATCTTCAACTACTGAATGTTTTTCCCAGCTTCAGTGCAGTTCCTCGAGATGTCAGGGGCCCTAAACCATACCAGGCAGCACCACGAGGCACCACCAGCTTCTCACAGGGGCACTGCACAAGTCCTGATTTGGCCATGCTACTCTTGCCTTCCTTTGCAGTGTTAGTTCAGCGCAGGGATTTAAGCGTGGATGTCACTGTCAGTGAGCACCTCTTGGAGACCTCCTTGGTCACAGCTGGTGTTTTTAATTTCCAAACTCAGTTACTAACTGAAAAGTGAAGTGTCTGCCTTGTAAGGACAGCAAGGCTCGAAGATGCTTTGGAAATGACACCAAGTCAATCCAAACTAAATGAAGCACGACTGTGACACTTCATGTCTCACACTCTACCTAGTGTAAGAAAACTGAGGAACCAGTAGCACTGTTTCCCTCAATAGGAGACAAATGTTTTGCTTTTAAATAAATGAGCCATTTTTTGGAAAAATGTTTACATCTTATTACTGTTTAAAAACCCTGGCACACACAGATACGTGTTCTGCAGGTAGATGAGGCATGTAGGTAAATTACAGTATTTATACAACAATGCTAGATTACATTGTAGGAAATGGAATCTGGGAACAGAGACTGATTCATCCGGACTTGGGAAATGATCCACAACAGATGCTGAGAAGGAAAAAGTAAAAAGTACAAAGGGAAATAATGAAGACACTTCTCCTGATACCTGGAATGAAGCAGTAAAGTTAGCAGTACTCATTAATGACTGCACAATTTATCAAGCTGCTTGAGGTAATTGTGATTCTTCTCATTATCAAAAGAGGTGTCTCCTTTGCATATAGCTAAGCACTTAATCTGCATAACCCTAGAGGCAAAGGGTTCTACAGGTTAGGCCGGTATTACAGACACACATAGTACTATTTCTGTGTATGTTTAGGTGTATCTGCTGTTGTGTATTTGTATTTTTTCCCAGAAGCAGATTAAACTGCTCTGGGCTTTATTTCGCTACCTTATTTTTGGAATTCAAGTACAGAGCACTGCTAAGTAAATATTCTTCCATCATTCATTGTTTTATATACCAATACCAGGGTCATAGCATCATCAACATCACCCAGCCCAATCTTTACCAACTCTCCTCACATAGTCTTCTCTTGGGGTTTCTTACAGCAATGCTAACAGCTGTGGACATAGTTGCCTTGGATTTGGATGTGGCACTTTGTTGCTTTATTTTCTAGAGATTTGAGTTGGATACAGGCAATGCCATGCTACTCTCTGGGTATTCCTACCACTCACAGGGAACAGAGGGAAATGATCTCTTTGATCACACATGCAGTACTTGAGCGAGAGTTTGAATAAAGACTTTGGCTTTATTAATTAAATCAGTTTAGAAAGTGCTTCAGCAGCGTGCACACCGCAGTGATTTAATTGAGCCCACATCTAAACTGGAATTCAATCACTGTAGGCAGTGGCAAACATTTGAAATATCAGCTCATGTGTGAGACGTTTTTATCACTGCTGGGTGTTCCCATCAAACCTGGCTTTGGCACAGCACATAGCTGGGCTGTCCCTAAAATCAAAATGAAAGATTGAGCAGAAGGCAAGGGTTTGCCCTTGCTCCCAGAGGATGAAGAGTCATGCCAAGCCTTGCTCCCTTCTTGAATCGCCGCTCTGTGTTTACACTGCTCTGATGGTGCATGTGTGTAGAGTCATGCTTGGCACCAAATCAGCACCATTTTCCCATGTACCAGCACCCTGTTCGTGTTGATGGGAAGAAGAGCTGTAGCCCAGTGGAATCCCGCTTATCCCAGTGGGATTACTAAACTCAGTGTGGAGAATACAGCGTTCCCTCTATGTCCCAGCTGGAGCACAAAATTACAGATTCTAATTGTGATGAACACGGCGGGCTAGTTGGCATCTTCTTGTCCAATCTCATGTCTTCACGAATAGTCAGACGTTTACAGCCTTTTAACTGTGGACAAAATGGAGATGATGCAGTACCTTCATGAGTCAGGACAGTGGTATCACAGAAACAGTCATATTGCTCAGCAGCTTTTGACAATTCTGTCCATCAGATTCAGGGGTCAAAAACCCTACATAGAATTTAAAAGCTGAAAACCTGTTTGAAGGACTCGAGGTGAGTAGGAATCACCCATGAATGATGAGTCACTCGCTGCTGGAGAGCTGGGCCCTGACAGTTGCAATCTGAAGTGTTCATGCCTTTTTGTTTCTTTCTGCTCTTGTCAGCAATAGCAGTGTTTACGTGGGCAGTGCCCAGGTTTTGTTCACGGCTCGTTGCATTGCTTTTACTCATCTCCTCTCAAGGGCACCACAAGTCTTAATGCATCACCCTTTGTAAAGATTAAAAGCGTTACTATTATTTGGTGACACTCCAATTAAAAAATAATGACTAGGTGTAGGCATTTCCTAGAAACTAATAAAAGGCTGGAAGGAAGTGATGGGCCAGGATCCCGCAGAGAAATTGTTATTGCAATTGTGAGCTGAGAAAAAAACAAGGGAAAAAATGCAGAACGGATTTTTTTAAGAGATTACACAATGTTGCTGGCATTGGAAAGCCAATGCATGCTCTGAAAAGAACGTATGTCCTGAAAGCTTGTCAGATTGTTTCAATCATCTTTCAGCTTCCTAGCCAGCTTGAACTTGAAAAACTTTGTCTGCTTTTGCTGGGTTTAGCTCAGTCCCTCCTTCCAAACACATCCTGTCACAGAACTCTATTTATGAAGCTGTGTCGGCAATCCTGCCACACGAGTTGCACTTCCTTCTGCTGGTAAAGCTCGTGTTCACATGTTTCAAAAGCTAAACTATGCTACTTTTCTGACTTTTCCATAAAAAATGGAATAATTTCCTCATGAATGCCAATATTATAGCAGTTTGAAGGCCCGTTCCAACCAAGTTGAGAGGAATACGAGAGTAAAATGAAAGCAGCTAGCACACTGCAGGCTGAAACCAGGGATTCTCAAGTTCTGTGACACCTCTGTTACGTGTCACATTAAATGGGATTCAGTCACCATTTCCTTGGCCTGAATGCATATGTAGAAATAACAGAGCTGAGAAGAAACTAGTTCTCTCCTCTGTCATCACGCACTAGGGAGTATCGCGTCTATCTGTAAGTCAACTTTGGTCCTTTCTCAACCAATACTTTTCCACTTACCTTTTAAAAAGAAAAGCAAACCAAATGTTGAAAAGCTTAAAGCTTTTACAACCTTTTTGATAAGGCTACTGCCTTTAATGAGGTTTCTTCTATTGCCCCCTTTACCCTAATTGCAGCACAGGTTTTCCCACTGTCTAGTTTGAATTTTATCTCCTGTAAATTAAGAAAAATTATTCTTGTCTTCCTAGTAGTAAATACTGAGAAACACTGATCAGCTTCCTGGAAGTAACAACCTTTCCACTGCAGAAAATTAACTCACTCTTCTTCAAAGGAATATGACTTGTTTAACCTTTCTTCAGAGGACATCTTTTCTAATCTTCTTCTATCTGCTGCATTTCTTTGAAGCAGTTGATGTAAAATAACTTATTGTGGGCTACCCAAAATGGGATGTGGTACTTCAGATGAAGGCTCAGCAGATTAATTACCTTCTTGTCCTACAAAGGTAGTTTCTTTCAGGATGTGCTGGACTGAATTTTTGCCTTTGTTCCTCCATCACAGGTTTCTGTTCAGACTGTGAGCTGCTGCAGCCCCCAGACTCTTTTTGACAGACCTGCTGCTTTGTCAGATACTTCTAGATTTGTACTGAAGAATTTTCTCCCTCTTGCCCTTACCTTTTGCAGTTGCATTTCTCCATTTCTAAAGAACCCTCTGATTCTGGATTCACCCCTCCAAATTACTTTCAGCTCCTCTGAGGTACTGAGTTATTAAAAGAGCTTGGAAGCGTACGTTCTTCCATGATCCGGGCTATGCAGTAATCTCAAACCCATTCCAGCAGGGTCAGGTGCAGTGCCCCAGTTCACAGTCAAGCAGACAATACCAGCCCTAAAATGAGTTCTTCCACATATTTATAGAATCCTTTAAAAAGTTTCCATCTCTGATTTTTATATTGTTGCCTTACTAAGCTGCCCACTGCTGCTAAGCCTGCCAGGTACCTTTCAGAAGTCACCAGATGTCCTGCACTGCTTTATTCCTTATTTCCATCCATAAGTACAGTGATACTCAACAAAATTTTCTGAAGCCCCTCACCTCTGCTTTGCCACTGCGACTCCTTTCTTTACACGGTGAAGTCAATTGGTTTGCGAGTACTTTGATTCAATACACCTCTCTCTTCCAGATTTACAACTGCTTTCAACATACTATTCAAAAAATCATCTCTGCTTTCCAGAACACCAAGTTATTCCTATCTCGTGACAAAGACCTGTCTATCCTATTTAATATGCACTTGGGTTGTAGAGCACGAAATTGCAGTCATTAGGATATGAAATGGCTGTGTCTCCATCTTTCTGCATCATGCAACAATGGACGGCCCATTTCAGGAAAGGCTATCGTGGAATTGTGAACAATTATGACAATATTTCTGCACTGAGACCTGGCATAAACTTGAAGCAATTCTCTTTTCTCCATCTTGCCCACTACTGTTGTGGCATGTAATGTCAACTAAATTAGCAGCTGGTAAAATGCTTCCCTTTCCTTAGCCTGGATGCAAATGCTACTGGCTACAGAATTCGAAGAAATCGGAAAGATTTTTCCAATCAAACAAAACTGAGAGTTCATACCCCCACAACATGTGAAATATGCTTTCAGCTAAGGGCTTGTGAATGGAAATAACCAGTTTGCAAAAGTAAACAATTTATAAGCAACATAACTCTATTTCTATGTGGGCTTTTAAAGGTACAAGTCAGCCAGCAATGACACTGTAGCTACACCTTTTCACTGTTCAAATGTGCATCAGCACAAAGACTGCTCAGTTGTGACCCAAGTGACATTCTTTCTTCCCAGGCTGTCAGTTTCAAGGATTTTCCCTCCTCCCTCCAAGCTTATAAGCTTACTTAAAGAAGTATTTTTAGCACAAGGACTGATGACCAGGAATATTTCTGCAGTTTTCTAAGACTAAAAAAATACATGGGGGGAAAAAAGTCCCTTGCTCGTTTTATAGAACAACTGTAACAGTAAAACTGATCTCTACAAATAGGGTAAGAAGACAAAGATTTAAAATAAAATTATTTGGTGAACCTCAATAGCTGTGTCTTTGCCATGACTTTTGACCGCTGCAAGTCATTTCTACCAATGCCTCCGGGGATTTTTGGTGACTGCTTGGAATTCTTTTGGGCTATAAAACAGTGTATTTACATCTCAAAGGTACTTAAATGAAGGATGCTATATTCTCATTCATATTCTACTGAAATTAAGACAACATTTGGACTGCCACCTTTTGTCCTCCTTTTCATCCCAGCAGCAGTTGTAGGAGCAGGAGTAGTATTAGTGTTTGAATCTCAGCATTTTAGCTTTCTGGTAACAAAGTTTAGCTTTCAGGAAGGGGACCGGTTGTGCCACCAGCCATGTGGACCATTAGCTAGTCCTTTATGAACTGTGCACCTCGGTTTAAGAACTGCTGAGAAAGGCCATGTGTTTTAGTCACGTGCATAACCTTGTGAGGGAAGGAGTCACTTTCTGAGACTTACTCATGAGTAAGGCTGGATGGCAGCCTTTCTTCAGAGGGAAGTGCACAGAGCACGCTTCATCTCTATGAAACAACTCAGGTATCTTTAGGACTTCAGAGGTTAGTTGTTAAAGCAAGGGTAAAATCAGGGGGGTTTATAAGAGAGAATGAAACCAGCTAGACTGCTGGTGAGCTGGGAATAACCAGGAACCTGGGCAACAGGAAGCAGGGAAAGTTCAAATTCAAGAGGACAAATACAGAACTAAGAACACTCTTACAAAGTGAGTGGGAATGTGTTATGCTTCCAAATGAAGCAAGAGTCCTGGTCATCACGACAAACATAGGAGACTTCTCCAGAAACAAAACAAGTTATTAGTAATGTGAAGCAATTTACCAGGTCAAGATACAAACAACTCTGAGCCTGACACAGCCTCTTTCCTACTCCTTCCTCTAGGATTGCTACTAGCCCTCTTACAAACACATCTGCTTTGACGTTTCCCCCACTTCCCGCTGCTGTTTTGAACCGGCCAAGGGCTGTGGCATCACTAAGGAATTTGTATTTTGTTTGGTCCTGACACTGTCTGTGGTACAAAAGACAGAGCCTTGCATTGCAATCAACAACTCTTGACCTCAGCACCAGGGCGAGTCGCGCCAGGTGTCACCAGAGCTGATGTCAGTTATTTCTACCTTCAGTATTTCACCAGCTCGCTCCTGGGTTTGTTTCCATTTTCATGTCAGAAACCAATGACCTAGTTGTTTTCCACAGATCCTTTTGTTTCTTTCCTGATAGAATAGCTGATAGAAACTGAAACCACAGAAAATTCATCTCTGTACACGAGGTCAGTGCAGAGCCTCTACCGCTGCCCAGATCTTCACAGCCAGAGACGTCAGAGAACACACTGGCTTTCTAGCTAATTTGTGCCATCCTGCTGCACCAAGTGATTTCAGACTCTTTTGGGTTTTGGGTTTTTTTTCCCCACATCAACATATTTTCCATGCTAGCATGTTTCACAGCGTACCAACATCTTTCTGCTATTTTGTATATATAATTAAGCAAACAAAAAAAGCCTTTCATTACTACTACTGCCTCTGAGATGTGGAGCGGGTTTGTGACTCCAACCCAGAAAAAAGCAGAACCAGACCCAAACCAGTTGTCTCTCGGGGTTTTCTGAGCTTTTAACTCATCAGAAACATTCTTTCTGGTTTTAGCAACCGTGTCTAAAACAGACTGCATCAGGGTCAGCAGTATGCAAGCAAGAAACAGCATTTACTAAGATAGGAAGACTGCATAGCCAGTTCTCTGTGTAAAATGATGTTTCTCATGCCTCCCATGGGACCAGAAGAAAATAAACATGCAACAATGAGGCGGTAAGAGGGGGAAAAGAATTAAAAGGGCTTATTGGGACAACCTTCTCCCTGGCAGTGCTTTGTTCACACTGATTGAATTATTACAAAATAGAAAATAACCATCATGTACCTGGATAAGGGCAAAACAATTTTACTGCAGTAATTGCTGAACACTGGAGCATCTGTACTACAAAGACACAGATCCCACGTTTCAAACGAAGGTGAGGAATAATTAAGTGGCACTTCCAAAAAAAAATCCTTTTAATACATAAATAACATACTTCTAGAAAATTATAGTTTTTTTCCCATTCATTTCTAACACTCAGCTTGGGTAATGAGGGTGAAAAGAGTTTGTCCAGAAACAGTGAGACATTTCCAAAACAAGCCTTACACAAGGGAAGTTTCCCACTTCTATTTTGCCTCAGTAACTATTCTGTAAGGGATATTTGACACTTTTGCAGGAAGCTGTGTTATTCTCATGGGATTAATTTAAACCCAATTTATGTATTGTACAGAGGAAAGAGTTATGACCAGGGAGAGATGTAAGGAGAAAAATGCTTAAGGAACAGTAATCAAGGTAAAAGGCGTCTGAAGTGTTCAGCAGTTTAAAGAGGATTACATCACCTCATTTCAAACTCTAGGCACATGGGAAATATCTGATGCTTCTTGCTCAAATAGTGTTCTCACCTAAAGCTTTTCTCCATAAATCTTCAAAGCATTTTACAATGCAGTAAATAATCATTACCCTAATTTGATAGATGGGAAAATTCTTCATATATGGAGGTGAAGCTGCATGCTTAAAGCTGCCTTCTCCTGATTTTATGGATGGGAAACCTGTTTGTGTACTGAGGTGAAGCAGCATGCTTCAGGCTGTCGAGCAGCCAAGAGTCAGGAGGAGGGCCCAGACTTCAAGCACTTTGAATAAAGCCACAGATACATTATGGGACACAAAATACGGCTTTCACTATCTGGATACTGAGAATACAGATACTGTTGTAGTTAAAAACAGGCTCTTGGAGGTGTGCTTTTCTGAAACTGAGGAGTTTTGAGACACATATTTTGTACTGAATCAAGACAGTAAGTGGAATAATTTCCATGTTGTTATAGGTCTGTCACTACACAGTTATTAAAAAGGAAGAACTTATCAGCATTTTAGCACCCAGGCAGTAAAAGGAAGAAGTGAGATGTACCAATATTGGAATGAAGACACGCACGGCACATGACTGGGACTTTCTTCTTGTCTCCCCTTTTCATGCAGGGAAAGTTCACCGTTGTTTCCACATCATGAAAAGCAGAACCTGGCCTCTATTACTCTTTTGTTTTTTTGATAACGAAAGCTGAAGATCTCCTATGATTTCATGATTCATCGAGTTGAAGGTTTAAGAAAAAATTTATATATCAACACCCTCCCAGTAATGACAAGTGAGAGTGCAGCTCTGCTGCAGCCTCTGCATTAAGATCCCGCATGTTCTCCACCTCTGTAGTGGATCTCTCCTCACTGCAGGATTCATACTTCTCATTTGCTGTTCTTTGTCACTGGATTTTTCTTCAGACCATCTAGTGCTTGAAATCAACCAGAAAATAACTGAGCTTGTGGGTACTTTCAACGCTTTAAAATTCATGTTGGTTTTGTGGTTTTCTTAAAAGTAGCAATGCAAAGCCCTTTCTGGTCTGCCAGCTGCACTGCCAAGCATGCGTTGCATTAAATAGGTTGGTTTTCCTGTGCACATTCCAGATGCAGAAGGCCAGGGTAACCCCGCTCTACTTGAACCAAACGAGAGGCTTCATTTCAGGAAGGGAGTGCAAAGTCTACTTTGGGTAGTTGTCCCACAGCGCTTCCTTTCTGGAAGTTAATAGATCTTCTAGACATGTCAGAATGTCTTTGCTCAGGTGAGGAATGAAATCAAAGCCAGTAGACATATTCACATATTCCACATTATCACCCAGCTACCCACTTAGAGGCTCAGACACGTTTTTTCTGACCGACCTCTCAAAATCGTCTCTTACTCAACTTCATTGATCTTTGCTTAATAAAAGAGAATCCCAAACACAAAACCCCCTCACAACATGCAGGCGCCTTGCAGAAAAAAGACCATTTGGGTGCCAAGTTTGCCAATTATATGGGCTGTGCAACATCGTAAGGCAGTTGTAGCACGGCTTTCTTGAGATTACTCAAGAGAAACTAGCCGGTTCCACAGCCACCCATGCATGCAGCAACACGACTTGGTGTGCAGTATTGACAGACATACTTGCTGGCGATGCCTAGTAGTTGACCTCTACGTCCTCTAGTATGTCAAGAGAGAGATTAGTAGCCTTAATCCCAGTATAACAAGAGTGCTCATTTTGTCCAGTCTATAAATAACCCAAGCAATAATTCAATCTGTTACTTTAAAAAGAACAAAAATACATGGGTGGGGAGAGGGACGCCCCAGACCAATAAAGGCTAACCAGCTAACCTCAAAGGCAATCCTACCTTTCACAGTGACTTTTAGAAAATATATTCTTTTTACTCAGGACGGGCACAGTCATATAACTTACTGGTGTTAAACTTACGTGCTTTTAACCCAGTTGCATTTTTTTCTCCAAGACATAATTGAAAGTGTGTATCTACGGAGCACAGGTAAGTATCACTGTGAGGATGCCCTCATTAACGAAATGCCATTCCTCTCTCAGTACTCTCTTCTTTTCATCTGCAGTCAAAATGCCTTTCTCTTCTAAGGAAAACGGTGAATTAGAGCCTGTATACACCCCTGAAAAATTGATCTCCCCTTACTAAAACGATAGCAGCGACTGCAGAAAGGGGACTACTAATGCAAATAGCTGTATCCGTGCTTTCAGCGCGTGACAAGCTGTCACTTCAGTAGAGAAATATTGTTGTTTTGTTAACCACTAAGAGTATGGCAATATGATTAAGTCAAAACTAATTTGATTGTTGAAACATTATCCCAAATATTTAAACTGCTCGGGTCTCCAGAGGTTTTACTGAGCTGCTGAGTGCAATTAATACCCATCCAAAACTGGGATGTCTGGTGTCAACAGGTGTGTTGTTAAATTCTCACTTGAGATGCCAAAAATGCACCTTCCTTCATTCATGTGCAAGACTGACGGGGAGTCCAGAATCCATTTGGGTTTTATTGTATAGTTTTATTTGGTAATGGGGAAAAAACTAACACGTGTACTGCATTTGTACTTGCACAGGGAGGCCAACAGAGGTGAGCCGCCTTGGACCCAACTTACCTTTCCAGTGGCTGCCATCTAACCTCATTTTCTGATGACTAGAATCATTGTTTAAGTACAAAACCTGTGTGTCACTGACACTTCAGATGGTTTGAAATTCGTTTTCAGACAGAACGTGAGTTTGAGTCACTCTGAGACGAGCGATGTGGAAGTGTAGGGCATTTCCGCACTTGATCCCTGGCAGCACGGTGACAGCGACGTACCTGGATGGTGCGTGGCTCCTGTCCCTTTCGCATCAGCATGGCAAATGCAAGTGGGGGGCTGCGGGACGCAGGGCTTCCTGCAGTTCAGAGGCTGCTCCTCAAGCACGGCTCTCATCCTCCTGGAAGGGACACTGGGTGACGCTGGCGTTGGCAGATCGCCGGGGCGGCTTGTCGGTGTCCGCGGGGAGGAAACCCAGGGCCGGGAAACGCACCGCTGGCGTCCCGCTCTCCGCGCCCGCGCCCGCTGGCTGCAGCCCGCTGGCTCAGCCCCAATCTGGAGGACCGCCCGCGGCACGCAGCCCCGCCAGCGCGGCTCCTCACGGCCCCTTCCCCGCCGGGAGCGCTCTACAGCCGGGGCGCGGGGCAGGACCCTGGGATAGGACCGGGGGGACCAGGGCCGGAGCCGGGGAGCAGGACGCTGGGGCAGGACAGGTGCCGGTGCCCCTCTACCCGAGTCCCCGGCGGGAAGCGCGCGCGGCGCCTCAGAGCTGGCGCGAGACCCTGGGACCCCTAACGGTCGCCACGTGCGCAGGACGCGAGGGAGAGCGCGAGGAGAAAGCGGGCGAGGAGAAAGCGCGCGAGGAGAGAGCGCGCGAGGAGAGAGCGCGCAAAGGACAACTGCGCCTCGCCCCCCCCACCAGCCCGGGCCCCAGCTCCACGTGCTCGCCGCTGGCCGCCAACCTCACTTCCGGCCGGGCGGCACGGGCGTGGGCAATGCAGGCGTGTGCGAGGCGGCCGCGGCCACGCATGCGCCGTAGCGCCGCTGGCTGGCGGCTCCGCCCTCCCGGCCCGCCTCCCGCGCCCGGCCTCCGCGGGGCTGTGGCCGGGCGCGCCCGCCCCCTTCCTCCTCCTCCTTCCTCCTCCTCCTCCTCCTCCTCCTCCTCCTTCTTCTTCTCCTCCTCCTCCTCCTCCTCCTCCCGGAGCGGGCGTTACTGCGGGCGCGGGCAGCCAGCGGCGAGCGAGCAGCAGCAGCGGGGCGGGGGCCGCGGCCGGCATGTGACCCGGGGCAGCCCCTCCCCTCCCCGGCCGCCGTTTGGGCATCAGCCGCCCCTCGCCTCGGAGGCGCCGTCGCCCGCCGGCTTCTTCCTCGGCCGCTCCGGGGCTCCCGGCCCGCCCCGCTCGCCATGAAGAAGTTTTCTCGGATGCCCAAGTCCGAGGGGAGCGGCGGCGGCGGGACGGCGTGTGCGGGCTCCGGCGGCGGCGGGGTGAGCGGCGTTGTCTTGGGCAAGGTGCTGGCCGTCGGACGCTACCAGGTCACCCCCGAGGAGCTGCTGGCGGAAGGTAACGGGGAGGCGGCGTGGGCCGCGCTCGGTGCCCGCGGGGCGAGGCGGGGAGCGGCCTCCACCGCCCCGCGGGCACCGAGCGCGGCCGAGCTGGGTAGGGAGCGAGGGGGGTGAGGCGGCTGCTTCGCTCCGCTGCTCGCCTCGCCGGGACGGGCCGCCCTTCGCCTTACCGGCCGCGGGCTCCTTCCCTACCCCCGCCGTCAGCCGGTGTGAGGGGAATGGGGGGGTGTCCCCTTCAGGGCGCTCCCGTTGCGGGTGCTGGCCGGTGCCCGGGGCTCGTTCGGCGGCTTCCTGGCGGAGTGCCGCTGGCGGGAGGTGTCGGCGCTTCGCTGGGCCCGGCGGCGGGGCTCGGGCGGCGGCCCGGGAGCGGCTGGGTCCTGCGGCAGGCTTTTACCGGCTACTCTACAAATGCTAGCCAGCCCCGCGGGCAGCAACCGCTGTCTCCAGTGCCGGGGGGCGGCACGGCCCTGTCAGGGTCATTGGTGGAGGTGCAGTGCCTGCTGCAGAGGCTCCCCATGCTCACCTTGTTGCGGGGTGCTGGACTTGCTTTGACTCCTTGCCCTTGGCCCTCCGTTGGGTCCTTCAGAAGAGTTGCCTGAGTTCAGATAGCCTTAGCCAGACCTGGCTGTTGTGTGACTGGAGTGGACGGTGGCACAGGGCAAGCTGCCGCATCTGAGTCTCTCTGCGTGAGGGGACGTGGCATGGTGCCCACATCTCCGAGTAGCAGCAGACTTATATGAAGTATAGTTCGCTGCATGGGGCTCTCCCACACACTTTGCCATGTGTCACCCACCCTGGATGTGTTTAACAGGCGGGCAGACAAGGCGCTCAGGGATGCAGTTTAGTAGAGGACTGGTGCACCTGGACTCGATGCTCTCAAGGGTCTTTTCCAGCCTGTTGACTCTGTAGCGAGTGGCTGGGGCAGCCTATGGCACTGCTTCAGGTGCTGTGGGTGATAGAGCTTACCTTGGTCATTCTCATGTGCACGTGTCGCTGAGGCTAGCTGATGCAGCACAAATGTGCTGCTGAGCTTTGATAGCTTATGTGCATCTCCTGATGAAGATTTAAGGTGTCTCTCTAACGACATGCAGAAACTGTTACTGGTTAAAGTGGAAATCGCATAGGTGGTACTTAGATTTTCATTGCTCTCTGGATAAAGTTTCAGTAGTACAGCAGGATCTGTGTGTAACTTAGGGAAGGCAGTGCTCTGGAAAGCAGTGTTCTGGCTTTGGCTCCCAGCAGCGAGGCCCAGGCCTAGCCAGTGGCGTACCTGGCTCCTGGAACACGGGGGGTTTCAGGCTGCTCCTTGGGTAGTTCCCTTACTTGGTGCTGATGAAATACTATTTGCAAGCCTTTTAGGAGGCTCATGTCAGAATTTTGGGTTGTGTAACACAAAGCATTGTTAATAAGTTAATGAATCTAATGAGTTTAACGACCAGAGTGTTTTGGAATGGCTGCATGATGCCACATTAGCAGTGCTGTGGTGTGGGTAGGCTCTTCTACCAGCTGCTAGAATTCATAGTGTTATGTGTCCGTCAGATTCAAGTTGTTCAAACCCCTGCACCCCCACACACCCCTTCCAGACTTTGCATCTGAGTTGTCTCGGGGGTAAGTGAACCCTTAGTTTTGGGAAGGACGAAGGCTGCTGGTCGCTGGAGCGAGTGGTGGGGGTGATGCCAGAGGCTTGAGGTGGACCCACCTCGTTAGGCTGCAGCTATGAGTCTTTGGGAGGTTTCCCATGTTCCTACTGATGCTGCCCTCAAAATGCTTTTTGTAGCCTTTGACAGCACTGTTTGATTGCAGCGTTTCAAAGGCATGATGTCGAAAATGAGTTCTTACCCCTTCCGGGGAACGGTGGAAGCATGTGGAATCATGACTGATACAGGCACTATGGAGGCTCCATCTCTGCATCTTTTTGTTGAACAATAGTATGTGCAGCCTATCTGACAAATGTCGTGTCAGGGGGCACAGGGAAGTTGATTATGGTGACTCCAGCATTGCAGAAGACTTCCCAATTCAGAAACTGTAGCAAATTGGACACCACTAAGTATAAAAACATCCTTTGAAATTGATCTCCAATGTCAGTGCGAAGCAGTTGGTGGTGTGAGGAGTGAAAAGGCAAGTTAGGGGCTTAGCAAAATGTTTTTAGCTTGTTTAAGGAGGAGGTAGAATGCTGGGGCTGGACATGGGCATACTAAATACTAGATCATTGTTTGCATTGACTTAAAGTTACTGAAGCGTAGGAAATGCAGTGAAACTTCTTCTTTCCTGGTGATATAAGGACAGGTGGGCATTGGACAGTGGCTGGCTTATCACCTTTCTTGCTTCACAGGGCTCGGGGTGTTGAAGCTAAGGCAAGACTCTTCCAGGTGTGTAAGGTGGGCATGCTGAGTGCTGTACTAAAGTCCAGCCGGTGGGTATGTGTTTGATGAGTGTGGGTAAAGCCAGCAGGGACCATTATAGATGTTTTTTTTAAAAAAACCCCACAAAACAAACCCAAACAGAAAAAACCCCACCCACCAACCACAACAACAAGAAACCACAGAAAACCCCAGCGCAGGGGAGTGTAAATGGGATGGGGGCAGTGGGCTCTGGAGCGTCCCTCTCAAACATAACTGGCTTGGCTCAGAAGCTAACTTGTGTGTGTGGACAGATGATCATCGTGCTGCTTTTATTGTTTTCTCCTCAAAACGGTTAGTGGAATCACAGAGCATGTATTGCTGCTTCTTTTGAAAAGAAAACCAACCCAAAAACCCAAACCAGCCCCCAACAAGGACTGTTCATTATCTGGTGTCCTGAGCTGGTGTTTAAAGTACTGCTGCACCACAGGTTTGTGAGGCTGGTTGTTCTCTTGTTGTCCAGGACAATTACTGGATGCTTCCAGTTTTCTTAATTAGACTATTTTTAGCCCAACAGAGAAATGGGGTAACTCTACATCAGGCAGTAGTCCCCTGTTGCTTGTGCCCCGCACCCGCCCCGCCCCACAAGGGAACAGCCTGTAGAGGCACTAAAGGTGTCCCTTGGGAAGGTTCCACCAGAGAGGCAGGAAACCATACCTCTCCTTGCTCCTTAATCTAGAAGTGCCTCACAAAAACCGAGCTGAGGCTTGGTCTTCTACTAAAAGAAAAAGGGAGGTGATGGAGCATGAAGCTTCGACCATTTGAGGCTTGTGCTTCTCAGAGAAGTTGAGGATTGGTGCTTAGATGTTCTGGTGGGGTGATGAAAGTCTTAATGTAGCACTTGAGGGCCCTGGGCCGGTGCTGCTAGGCTTGGAGTCATCTTCAGTCAAGAACCTAGTGGTAAAGGTAGTGGTGTCCTAGAAACGAGCATGTGGGGCTTTGTTGTTTTGGCTTTGGTTTTGTCACATAGTGGGAGTGCTAATCTAGCTGTGGGTGAGCTGTGCTGAACTGGATTATACAGGATTATCCAATAATAACTGTTTGTCTATGGTACAGATGTTAACCCATGTTACAGATCATAGAATCACAGAATGTTTTGGGTTGGCAGTGACTTTCAAAGGCCATCCAGTCTCACCCTGCAGTGAGCAGGGACATCTTCACTAGAGCAGGGCACTCAGAGCCCCATCAAGCCTGACCTTGAATGTCTCCAGGGATGGGGCCTCCACCACCTCTCTGGGCAGTCTGTGCCAGTGCTCCATCAAGGAGTCACCAGATGCATTACAGTGGCACTCATCCCCCTTTGCCCTTTGGAACCAAGCACAAGCAGTGAGACACATCCTCACAGACAAGGAAGCAGCATGTGCTGTACAGCAGCTTAGAATTTACAGCAGCTGCTGGAGCAGCAGACCCCCAAGCTAACCTTCTCCAAAGACCTAATCATCAGGGTGTGAAAGGTGCATTGAAATGAGGATTAACAAAACATCCTAGAAGGGCGAGAACCTCACGCATCAGAAAGGCCATCGATGGGATTACTAATTGAGCTGCTGTTGCCAAGACATGAGAGGTGGGAAGCAAAAACCCCACACAACAAAACTTCCAAGACGATTCTAACTGCAGGCCTGCTTTTGAAGACCTGAACACCCTTCCTCTCTGAAAAACAAGCAGTTCAGCCTCTACCACAGCTGTGCTGCTGGTCAGCTTCAAAGTTCCTCTTCCTCCCTCAGGCAATTAACTGAAGTAAAACCTCCAGGAAGAAACACCTGCAGCAAAAACTAAACAGCATGACATCTCAAAACAGGACTTGTGCTCCTCTCCTTAAGGTCATGGTATCCTAAGGCCTCAACTGAGCAGTAGGAAGATAAAAGACTGACTGAAAACTGAAGGTTAGCAGGTACTTGCAAAGACTTCACGCTCAGTTTAAGCAGGAGGGTAGAGCTTGCAAGAAGCCCCCTCCTTCCCTGAGCCAGGGATGGCTCCAAGGGGCTGCAGTGGGAGATGGAGTATTAAAAAAAAACCAAGAGAGAGAATGGATTTCCAACTTTAATGAGGACAGACTCCTTGTTTTCACTTGTCCCCCGTATCAAGATGTCCCTCACAGGAAAATATGTTTTAACCATCACATTAAATAGATGAAGCAAACATTGTGTTACACAAGCATTAACTAATTAAAGCTCTGTCACTGCTGGAGTGGCTTTTCCCTGCCTCTCTAACCCCAGACAGGTCACTCAGAAAACCAACAGCCTCCTATGATAGAGCACCAGAAGTCTCAGCAGCCCACAGCTCCAGCCTCACCACTTTATCAACCAGAACAATAAAAACAGCAGTGTTACCGCTATCACACAGCTGCTTCCACACAGGCCAGGGCAAAGGAAACAGATAAAGTTACAGCACAAGAGCACCAAGTTCTACCCTCCCACCCAAAGCTCTGAGGCATGGAGACAAGGAGAAGTTAAGGCACAAAGAAAGGCTTTATCTGAACGTGGCAGCACTGCCCACCACTGCTTACTTCCACCCTGGGAGCAAGGTGCACAGCCAGCCAGCCTGTATCCTCCCTGCACACCTCCAGCCTTTCACCCCTGCTTCCACAAGCAAGTGTGGGGGAGTAAAATAGGAAAAATCTGCCTGGATTCGAATGGTGAGGAGCTTTATTTCCTCCAAATGCAGCCAGCTGAGGCCTTCCAAAAACCAAGGTTGGCAGGGGCAAGATCACTGCCTTCACGTGCTACACTGAGAGCACACTAGGACATCCCTCACCACCCCTGGGGAGTTCTTCAGGGGTCTGTGCTGGGACTGGTGCTGTTTAATATCTTCATTAATGACACTGAGGTTGAGTGCACTCTCCGCACTCAACCCCAACTTGCTGATGGCACCAAGCTGGGTGGTGAGGTTAATGTGCTGGAGGGACAGGATGCTATCCAGAGGGACCTGGACAGGCTGGAGAAGTGGGCCCAGTGGGCCCAAAGCCAAGTGCAGGGTCCTGCCCCTGGGTCAGGACAATCCCCGTTATCCATACAGGTTAGGAGATGGTGGGCTGGAGAGCAGCCCTGAGGAGAAGGACTTGGGGGGACTTTTCACTACCACTCTTCTAGTGGCTCTGTAGCATGTGGCTCACCAGTCTTTGTGGTAAGCAACTGTTTCATGTTGAGTTGGAATCTAGTTCAGTTGTTCAGATGGATTGAGATGGGTGGTTGTCTGGAAAGCTAACTGTTGGAATTTGAGTTGGGATTGGTCACCTTGAGGTTTATTTTCCCAGTATAACATGGAATCTGTGCCCACATGTGACTGAAAGGTCCTGTCTGGCTTTGTCTCAGTTTTGCTTTGATGATGTTTGAGTAACAGAAGTGATTTGTTCAAGTTCAGAAGATAAAGGGAGAGGAAAAGCAGTGCAAGAACTTGAGGCTATGAAGCTCATTTTGGCTACGAGTGTAGCACAGTGTGTGGAAAGCCGTGGTGTGGTCCCGGCAGTCGTATGGCTGCCTTACTTCCAGCCTGGCTCCGGACTGGCAGGCAGGGAGTTGCTGAGCCAAGTTCTGATGGCTGGATAATGAAAGGTGGGTAGCCTGTGCTGTAGTGATGGGGATTTATCCTGGGCTTCCCAAGCCTAATGAGGGCAGCTAACAACTCCAGTGTTGTTTTGCCTGTTGCAGGCAAGAAAACAAGCTAGGAAGTAGTTTGGGTATTTGCATGTGATCCTAGTCTTGCATCAATTGGGCAGTTACAAGTACCTGTTCATGTAAAGCAGTGCACAGCACAAATGCTGGGACTTAGTTTGACTTGTCAGATAACTCTATCAGCAGTACACTGGGAGAACAGTCATTCCTGCTGTACTTGGCAGAGCTGCCTGTGCCTCTTATATAGACGGAGACATCAGCAGGTTAGGAAACATGTCGGCTGGAAGGTATCTATCGTATGGCCAAAAGCAAGTTCAGCTCTTAGGGACACCTGGCCTGATGTGCTCTGATTGTCAAGGTATCAGTCTTTGCATCACCCCAGGATGCTCTGCCCTGCATTGCAGGGTACCTGAGCATGTAGTACTGTATCCCCATGTTCTTCAAGAATGTTATCAATTTAACATTTGCGTGCCCAGAAGTAGTTAAATACTGAGCAAGTACTTTGGAATCCAGCAGTTCCAAGCTAAGCTCTTGGGAAGGTGGCCAAGGATCTAATGGTTGTATAGGAGAGGGAGTTTGGTTTGTAGCTGTGTCATGTTAATCTGGCTCACATGCTCGAGCCATCTTTCCTTCGCAGAATGTTGACTACAGTCAGATGTAACAAGTGTTTGGGTGGGTGTGCCATCTACTTGCTTTTTGTTCTTGCAGCTGTCTCTTGATGGAGTGTGCAGACGCTGCAGTGGTCACAGAGCGGCTGTACGTATGAAGGGGACTTTGTTGTGCAGCTCCTGTGCACCCCCAAAGAGCAGGCAGCCTCTACTAATGGAGGACTTGGTGCGGGGTTGTCTTTGGGCTGTGTGTTTTGTTGGTGCAAATGAAACCTGTTTTCATTAAATCCAAGCATTTTGCATAGAAGAAAGGACCTGTTAGCTAATGGAAGTAGAACAGATTTTCAGGTGGGGGTTAACTAGCAGCCACTGGTTCTGGCAGGAGCATTTATCTCTCCAAGCTTTTGTCAGTGCCATGTCGGAGCTCTCGGTCCTTAACTGGCGTGCTACTCACTGGCAGGGTTGTACAGCTGTGCTGTGTCTGGAGATGTGCAGTCTGTGCCACGGGTCAGTGCCATGGGCTGGACACGCTGTCTGCGGAGCACAGTGATTGCAGGCTGGCTTTCCCCTCACATCCGGGAGCAGCGCGAGGTGTGTGGATGCAGACCTCTCCCTAGCTGTGGATGGTGGTTAGCTCGAGCTGTAAATGGGTGCATGCCTTGTCTGAACCCCACCTTGCTTGCTAAATAGATTTCACCTTGGGTTCAGAGGGAAATCGAGGTAATTAGGTAGTGCTACTTGTCTCCAGCATTGTTTTGGTTTACAGCATTCTCAAGTCTTTGTTCTTGAAAGTGTTTAACTTATTAGCCTTGGGCTGTATTTTACTACTTGTGGCTATTCTTTGCTTTTGTAATAGCCCGGATAAGTAGGTTATGGGAGAGGGTGTCAGTAGGCAGAGCTGTTGGCTGATGTGGGAGCTGGGTGCCTGCTGGCGTGGAGTGCCTGTGTGGGGTGCCCATAGTGCTGGCACCCAGGTCTCGGTCTGCCTTGGGGCCAGCTGGGACCACAGACCTGGCCATTGCCTCGCTGGAGCTAGGTTGCCTGGGATGGTGTCCTTTTCCTAAGGGATCATTAGGTTTGCAGGCGTCCAGATGTTCTGGAATTGAAGGCAGGTTTTCCTCGTGTTTTTTTACAGCTTTAGCTTAAAGTCTCTTAATGCAGTGGATGTATGGCTGCTTCCTGAAATGCTGGGAGTGCTCCCCTGTTCCTAATACCTGGAGCTCAAAGTCTGAGGCTGTTTTGTAGATTCTGGTGATGCTAAACAGCAGTTCATCAACACAGGTCACATGATCTCCAGGCTGTCATGCTGTGGTATAGAGATGGCTTGTCCTGTGTTTCCCTCTACAGCTTAAGAAGCCAGGTGCTGAACATGAAACCTCTCTCTTGAAGGGCTAGGTTGTGGTTCTTCTCATGCTCCTTGCCTAGCTGCTGACAAGGAAGGAAGGGAGGTGAATTCTTCTGTTCTCCTGGTAGTCTTGGAAATGGATGTCAGTCTCTGGAGTGTTTCCCTTCCAGTTCATGAGGTAGGAACCTTTCCCTTCCTCTCCTCCAATTCATGACTCCTTATGCTTCTCAGGGTTGGTTAATTTTTACTGGTAGTGGTGGAATGGCTTAGGTATGGATGGGGTCAGCTGTGAAACTTGGTCCTGGAACAGAAGGGCGAAGGAAAGCGCATAGAAAAGTACAGGTTAGCAACTAGAAATAATGGAACTACTTGATCCAGTGGGTCTGCTTTAATGAAGTGGGGAATATTGCTTTTGGTTGGGGTAGCAAAAGAGACTTTTGCTGCTTTGTCTTTGAGCAGCATGAACCCAGGTCGCTGTAGGAGGTGTTAAGGCAGCACTGTGATGCTGAGCAGGAGCAGACTGCTGATGTTCTCCCCTTAGAGGTGTGATAGCCTTTTCTTAGCCTTGATTCCCCTTTGGGTTACCTTGCTGCTTCTGAGGCAGGATGTCAAAATGGTTATGTGGATTCTGTGAAAGCAAACACAGAATCACAGAATGAGCGGGGTTGGAAGGTACCTCGAAAGACCATCTAGTCCAATGCCCCTGCCCGAGCAGGATCCCCTTGATTAGGGGACAGGGACATCCTTTAGTGATTTTGGTCTCGATCTGGAGGAGGTCTCAGAGCTGATAGTGGATCTGAAGAACACAGCATCCCCTCAGGAAGAGGTGTTATCAGGCAGATGGAGAAATGAAGGAAGATGAGGGAATATTCTCCAAGCCTTACAAGTCTGTACAAGAGATGTAGAGACTTGTACTCTTTTCAGTTTGCTGTTTGGACTGTGAGATCTGTCTGTTCACCTTGTCTGTCGGTAGCAGTTTTGATGAGTTATTCACACAGCCTTTTGTCGCTTTCCTTGCAAACCCAAAATCACTTTAAATGTTAGTGAGTAATATGAGGTGTGCTTAGGTTCCTTTGCAATTCCTTGGTATGGAACAGCCCAGTGCACCTTTACCTAAAGGATATCACTGAAGAATATAAGGTGCTAAGTTACTCTGCTAACACCAGTGTAGGGACCTCGCCACATCTGGAGTGCTGGGTCCAGTTCTGGGCTCCTCACCATAAAGGACATGGAAGTCCTGGAGTGAGTCCAGAGAAGGGCAGCCAGGCCGGGGAAGGGGCTGGAGGGCAAATCCTCTGAGGAGCGGCTGAGGGAGCTGGGGTGTTGAGCCTGGAGAAGAGGAGGCTGAGGGGAGACCTTATCACCACCTACAACTACCTGAAGGGAGGTTGTAGAGATGTGGGCGATGGTCTCTTCAGCCAGGTGACAGGTGATAGGACAAGGGGAAATGGCAAGAAGCTGCCCCAGGGCAGGGTCAGATTAGATATTAGAAAAAAATTCTTTACTGAAAGAGTTGTCAGGGCCTGGAACAGGCTGCCCAGGGATGTGTTTGAGTCACCTTCCCTGGATGTGTTTAAAAAAAGGTAGATGAGGTAGTTGGGTATATGGTTTAGCTTAGGATGGGAATGGTTGACTTGATGATGTTTAAAGGGCTTTTCCAGCCTTGTGATTCTGTGACCTGCTGAGTCTAGTGTGTGTTCCATGAGACAGGAATTGGAAGCACGAATGAAACTTGCCACGTCAGTGTTAGTCCTGGGATCCGCTCGGCTCTGTGCAGGATGTGCAGGACCAGCAGCTTGCTGGAGAAAGGGAAATGAAGTGGTTGTGTCCCTCAGAGCGCTACTGGCTTGCCAGAGATCAGTAGCACAGTCTGCCTGCGGAGGCGAGACCTTCACCTTGAGCTTGGTTTAGATGAGATAGCACTTGGCTTGTACTTCATGAGAACTAAGGAAAGCAGTGGGGCTGTTTGTCCTCCCAGTGTGCTGTCCAGAGGTAGCAGATCCAGAAGCAGCGTAACAGGAACTTGTCACCAAAGCCACCGTGTGCTGTATCTAATTTGGTTTAGTCATGTAGACGCCTTCAAGCTAGGCTGACAGTGGGTATATAGGTGTGTTTGTCACCAGGATTTTGTGGAAGGAGGGCTTTGGGTTTAGGTGGTAGGTCGATCTTAACTTTTACTTTTTTGAGACAAACTCAGGAACACGTGGGCTTCCAGACTCTGCTGTGTTCAGAGATATTGCTGCGGACTGGCTCTGCCCTGAAACACAGTGCCTGCATGAGAGGTATTAAGTGATTTTGATAATCTCGACTCTGGTTCTCACGGCCCCGTTGCCCCTGGAGCACAGCTTGTTTATGTACTGTGATTGAGCTTCAGAAGCTTCAGTGTCTCTTTAAATTGCCAGATGTCACAGAGTGAAGTTTGAAAACATTATTGGCAAAGCATCCCAAGCGTAAAGGTGATGCACAACGTTTCAGACAGCGGTCTTCATAAGGAGATGTTTAATAGGCGAATTAAAGTACTCGTGTGCATTCAGCATGTACCAGATAGAGCTTTAACAACTGCCTGCCCCATGCAGGTGCCAAGGGAATATTTTTACCTAAAGTATTGTTTGATTTACTGGTATGAACAGGTCCAATCTCAGGTATTTTGCTCTTAAGGAAGTCTATTGTTCATCTGCTGGTTAGGTCTGTGTCTGCTCCTTCATTATGCTTAGAGTTTAAATGTATTTGCAGACAGCTAAAGATGAGGTAATGAAAATCCTTATACTAGTCACCTCAAATATTACACATAGTCTGAACAACTAATTCCAGCCAGTGAATCTAGTTTTGATCTTGCTCACCTGAGAGCAAAGGCTAGTGAGCGATGGCACTCTGTGAGCGAAACTCTGCAGGCCCCTTCTCACAGCAGAGAGATGTGTTTCATTTTGCTGACTGAGGATGTGTGTGATGCCTTAGAAAAATGTAAACCAGAGACCTTTCCTGTCACCTCTGCCTCAGCCTGACCTGCCACTTCCGTTGCGAGTCCCTCGTGTGTCTCTGTGTGGCCTGGTGACTCTTGTTCCTGTGGTGCTGTGGTGCTTCCCAGTGATGCTGTGGAACTGGCTGTGCTGGTGGAGCTGGGCACCTCCCCCTCTGTCCTGCTTCTGTGCTGTGGGGGGTTTGTGGCAGGCAGCGTGCAACGCTGCAGGGCCATTCTCTGGGGACTTCTGCTTTGGATCCTTAGGTTTGAAATAGTTATTTTGAAGACAAAGAAGGATAAACTACAGAGGAAGTGAGAATCAGTTAAGGGGAAGGTGTATGCTGTGTTCCTGGGTTTTCTGTTCGAACTGCGCGGTAACTGTTCATTACAAAAAGGGAGTTCAGTTCCAAAGCTGCAGTGGGTGTACGTGAGGTGTGTAGTGCGCCTGCACCCGCTGGTTCAACCGTGCTCTAACTGCATTTCATTTCATTTGGACACTTGCTGATTGTATTGGACTTCAAATTAAGGCTGCTTTTTATGCTTAGCAAATGACATTTGAAATCAATCAGTAGAATGAATTGAATGAATGGCCTCTATTGATGTATGATTCTATGGATCATAGCCTTGCTGTCAGAGCAAGTAGCTCCTTTCCTCTCTCTGCTGATAGGTGATGCTGCTTTTCCAGCTCTGTTTTCAGAGTGCAGCACGGATGGAGCTGACTTAAGTGAACTGATAGAACGTTGGGAATGATGGGGGGAAATTCTTGCAGTTGTTGAACATAAAACAAAGCTGCTTTTGCAAGGTTTCAGGGGGTTTGTGTTGTGTTTTGTTTGTTTGGGGTTTGTTGGTTTAAACCATGCTAGTGGGCAGTTGTTTCAGGTGGTTTTGCAATGTCTTGGACAGGTTGAGAAGCTTGCTTGTGAAAAGTTGGCCAGGAAGAACATTGTGCCTAAAGCCATCACCTTGGTTACACCCTGAGTAACCTATGTCTAGCGTGCTAAAGTCTGAGAAACTAAAGGTTTAACGGCATGGTGAAAGGGAATTGAATTAACTGTTCTGGCCTAGATTACACAGCATAATCCCTTACATAAACGCTTAGTCAACAGTCTCGACTTTGACCAAACCCTGGTGTTCAGGCTGGTCGGTAGAGCCCTGTCATGTGGGTGCCTGTTTGCTTGAGGCTCACAGCTTGGGAAGGGAAGCATCGATGACGTGAAACTAGCTCGCTCTGGGAAGAATCTTGCTTGCTCCTGCAAACAGCTGTCACTCCTGACAAGTGTTCCCTGGCCTCACAAATGTGGATTGTGTTTCTTGAACTTCTTTTTTCTAAATTCCACGGCTGGTTTATGCCAGCTTTGGAGGTTGTCAAAGTGCCAAGCCAGCCAGGGATGCAGTTCCAGCAGCGGCAGTGCCCTGCAGCTGAGAAACACAGCCAGTACAGAGGAACCAAGTTTTAGGAGGGCTGACCTGCTCTATAAAAAGCAAGCGTGCTTACTGGAATGTACTGGGATAAGCAGGAAGAAAGAAAGCTTCCAGAAAGTAAAAGGTCTGGTTACGTTCCTGTTCCTCTCAGAAGAATTGCTGGAGGATCCTTGTGTTGTTGGAAGATGGTGTTCCCAGGCTGGGCCATGTGGAGCTGGGTGCTGGGCTGCTGCTGTGCCTGTAAATAACTAGTAACTCTGGTGATGCTGCCTTGTGCTCAGGTGTTACCTGGGCCCCACCAGTGCTGGGAATGGGCTGGGTTAGTCTCTTAAAACAGAGATGCTTGGACTGTTTCTGTGAGAGGGAAGGTCTTGGTTACATTATGAAAACTTGCGGTACCCCGCAAGTAGTAGCAAGTACCCCGCAAGTCAGTAGCAAGTGGCCACTGGCCAGCATAGCCCTGGGGTTTTAGGAGCTGACTGTGTGGCTGAAGCCTGGTGGGTTGGGGCTGAATAACCCAAACCTAGGAAACTATGGCAGTCTGTCAATGTCTGTCAGTGCAGGTAACGGACCTGTTCGATGCTCACATCGCTTCCGTTAGAAGGTGATTTTTGGCGTCTCCAGGTGAAGAGACTATAATGTTTTGATCTTCACAATTAATTGAACTGACAATGATCTACTTGTCATGTTCTGTGCTCCCTTAAGGGGGGTATCTGTTGGCTTAAGTACGAGAATCTGCCCTAGGCAGTTGTAGAGGGAAAAGTTTTTCCTGCGGAATAGCAAGAGGGGGTGGTAACATGTTAGTACTGTGTAAATGTTACAGTGCTTGTGACTGACTGAAGTGTGGGGAGGTTTATCATGTCTATTCTAACAAGAGTGTGGGTTAAAGAAGGGATCAATTTTACCCTAAGAGGTGCAGTGCTTTGAGCTGGGTGTGTAAACTTGGAGGGTCCATAGAGCATGTTTGATACACCAGAGGGAAGGGATGTCATCTAGAGCAACCTTACAAGCTCGAGAGATCAGCCTGTAAGTGCTGCGTGAAGTTCAACACGGCCAAGTGCAGGGTGCTGCACATGGTTTGGGGCAGTCAGAAGCGTGCCAATAGGCTGGGCAGGGAACAGCTGGAGAGCAGTGCTGAGGAGGAGGACTTGGGGGTGTTGGTGGATGAGAAGCTCCAAGCTTCATGTGACCTGGCAGTGTGTGCTTGCAGCCCAGAAAGCCAGCTGTGTCCTGGGCCTCCTCTCTGGTCTCTCATGGCCAGGAGGGAATGAAATTGTCAGAGGTGTCGGCTAAAAATTCCTCTGAAGTGTTCAGACGAACAGTCACTTCCCTGCTGCATGGAAAAAACATGGAGGTTAATGCCATGGGAATGCTCCCTGGGATTGAAGAGAAGCAAAGCTGCGGGGTTGGGACAGACCCTTTGAACATGCCTCTGTGTCCCAGCCCTGCCCCTTGCCGGCTGCCGCGAGGGGATTTCCCCTGCTCTCCGGCAGCTTCCGGCACCGCCGCTTGAGTTTGCATCGGTTGATTTCTTGCACTGCAGCAAGCTTCTGGGACCCTTGGTGTTAAAAGTAGAGCTGACACGTTGAAGTCTCCAAGTATGTGAACTTGGTTGGGGTTAAAGCTTTGTTACTGCTTCATGCTCAAACCACACGCCCCTGTGTGCATCGCTGGTGCCTCTGCCTTGCTGTGACAACTGCATGCTGTATCGGCTGATGGGATTGGGTTTAAATGGCTGGGAAATGAAGTGATGTGTACATTTGGTGTTTGCACCTTCTGCTTCAACACAGTGGCTTCTCTTTGCCACTAAGGACACTGGATGGGTTTATCTTTTTCAGCTTTGTGACTGGCACATAAGCATTACTGAATGAGCAAACATTGCACAGAACTCATAGCAGACCTCAGTTCGTCTTTCCCAGAGCACTGAAATAGTTTGAAGTGTCTTGGAGCCCCAAGTAATCACAGTTGTTCTCGTCGAAGCCTTCTGCAAAGCTGGGGTGTGCTTGATGACAGAAGTGAGATGTGGGAGGGATGTTGTGGAGGGCCAGCAGCCCCGTTAGCAGCTGGAGGTACACACAGCAGATCCGCTTTCAGCGCGGCGTGCTCTAACAGCGTGTGATTCACGGCTGCTGTGCTCACAGCGCTGCCGTAACAGCAGATGCTGGGTCCTGCTTGTCTAGGCCAGCCTTGATACTCAAGAGTTACCCGGTGGGAATTTGTGTGGGCAGTGGGAAAAGGAGCAGCAGTATGTCCCCTGGAATGCGCTGTCGGCCTGCTCAAATGCCGTGCAGAGATACTGTTTTAAAAGTAGGGAGCTATTTCTGCTCCTGGCTTTGGGAGTGCTGAGCTCTTGAGTTTGCAGGGAACATCTGCCAACTGCCCTTCCAGATGGAGCTGTGCCTGGACCTTGTGCTCCTGACCGAGACTTGTGCCACTACTTCTGGCGAAGCTGTTCCACATGTGTACACACACATGAGCATAGGTGATAAAAACTAAATGTGCATGTGGGTGAAGAGTGCCATGTGATAAAGCCCTTTATTCAGCAGGAAGGGCACTTTGTTGGCGGCCACGCTTTGGGACAGTTGGAGTGTGGCACCTTTCTTGCTGAGCATGGGGCTGGGGGTGACTGCCCAAATGGGGCAGCATCGCAGATGAGGTGGGGTATCCTGCTGGGACACTGGAATCTGGGCACCCCTCAGCCCACAGGTGCAGCAGGAGGGATATAATAGCTGCTGCCATCAGTACGCAGTTTCTCAACAGCCACACAGTGTTTGGAGTCAGATGAAAACCTTTCAGACGTTCAAGTTCTGTGCATTTTTAGAGGTTGCACTGTGGCAGATAGGTGGTTTAGTGCTTCAAGCTAACCATTTGCTCTTTGCGCAGAACTGAAGCATCTCTCGTGTGTGCTTTTAGCCTGTTGTGTGTGTGACTGACACAGGCGGTGCCTCTGCGGGATGGACTGACTCCATTGTGGGAAGCAGGGAGTGTGATGATCTGTGAGGGCCCTAATGGGATGCCAGCAGCCATGCAGTTAGATCTGTAGTGGCCCTAATGGGATGCCAGCAGCTGTGCAGTTACGCGTGTTGTAGCTGCACACCCCAGGAGAAAAAATGGAGCAGCAGAACAGAGAGGGTTGTGTGACGTGATGTATGGCAGCGTGTCAGGATCACACAAGCACTGTGAACTAAGCAGTATGCTGTGCCGATTCTGCGCTGTGTTAGGTCAGGGTCAGGTCTGAGCTGCAAGGAACCAGCCCTTAGCACGGCATCCTCAGCGGCTGGGGCAGAGGGGAAGGTCCCTGGCCAGACAACCACTGGTGTGGTTCTTAATGCCCAACATCGAGGGCTGGTGTTTTGGGGGTCACACTTGTCTTGGGGGGAAGAGGACTACTTACTACTTGCCTGATTCTTTCAATGGATGTTCTGTTTTTTCTTGACACTGATTTCTTTGCAGCTGCAAAGGGTCAGACTTGTGGGTTTTGGTTAGGTTTGGGTTTTTTCTGGCAAAGACTATGTGCTTGGAACCTTTACCAGGCCCTCGCTGGGGTCCTGCAGTATGGACTTGGAGGAAGATTTGCATCCACACTGCTCAGAGCCACTCGGTTACTACTTGGAGAGGGACTGGTCTTAACCTGTATTTTGAGTGACTGGCAGTCCATGCAATGGTTTAGGCATCTGGATGACTGCTGGCTGTAGAGTTAACAGGAGGTGGATGTGAGGACAGAGTCATCCAGGCATCAAGTGGCACAGGGCAAGAGCATGGAGGTGTTAGAGCAGCCGGCTTTTGCTGCGACTGTAGGGAAGCTTCTACACCTTGCTGTTTCTGTGAGAGGCTGCAGTAGCTACTGCTCCTGGCTTGGTGCTTGTAGGTGTGGATTATGGTAATCATGTATTTCTGCACAGATAACATCATCTGCTTATGATGTCCTAATCTGTGTGTCTGAGATACGAGCACAGAGTTGAGTAGTTCATCAGCTGGGAGAAGAATTGGTGCTTCTGTACGTGTTCATGGTACGCTTAATTTGTGTGGATATCTACAATACATGTGACTTTGTTCAGAAAACCTGCATTATGTTCTAGTCTTGCCCTGACAGAACAGTTGTCTGCAGGTGAAAGATGAAGGTACTGGGAGGTAGGGTATTAGAATTCTGACAGCTACACTGTCTCCTGGTTCAGGAATGTAACGGGGTAGAGTGTAAATTGGCTGCTGAGGCCTGTGAAATTTTTGAAGTTTGACCTTAAATATGTGTAGGAAAAAAACCCAGAAAATGTGGCTGATGCAGAATTATTTTTAAAGATAACCACCCAAAACTACCCCACAAAAAACACACCATTGCTAGTGAGATTAATAGGATCCCAGAAGGGGATGGCTAAAATGTAAGAAATGACTGTTGGAGGGAAGAGGTGTGAATTCATAACTGTTGAAGTTTGTAAGAGTTCATCTGTCAGCTTCAGGGTTTTAACTCTGCTTGCCTACTCACATGACTGTAGATGCCACAGAGAGGCTTTTCGCAAGTAAAGGTGACCGCTGCCATGTGACTGTCCTGTGAGACTTGGAATATTTATGTCTTGAATGAGTTTTGAGTGAAATAAAGAGCTGTAAGAGATGCAGCTTCTACAAGTGGTATGTTTGTGGCTTAATCCTGGATGGCAACTATAACCCTCCCCTAGCCCCACAGTCACCCCACCCACCAGCTGGGTAGGGAGAGAATGGGAAGGGCAGAAGTCAGAGAACTCATGGCCTGGGATTGAGGCCATTTAACAGGCAGAGCAAAGGGAGGAGTTCATTCCCTGCTTCCCGGGGCAGGCAGGTGTCCAGCCATCCCCAGAGAGCCGCGCTCCATCGCGCGTGATGGACACTGGGGAGGGCAAACGCCTTGGCTCTGGAGGGACGTGTGTCCCTCCTTCCTCTTCCCCAGCGCTGTGCTGAGCGTGGAACATCCCTGTGGTCATCAACACTGCTTCCAGCACAAATCCAAACCAGCTCTTTTTGATCTTCCATGGGGAAATAGAGCTTTATCCCAGCCAGAACCAGTACCAAGAGGGTACTGTGATTCTAAGGGTGCAGCACACAGTGAAGCGGGTGGGTGTGTTTTGGCGGGAAGGCAGAGTGTTGTTAGCTAGCTCTTTGTGGCGAGGTCTGAGAGTGGCAGAGATGAGTCTTGGTCGTGAGGCCCACGGCGGTGGTTCCTCCTCAGTTCAGGCTCGGCAGCGTGGCTGTTGGGTGGTGTGGCTGAGCCTGGCTGGCTGGATGCTGTGCTGCTGTCACTCTGCGAAACGAAACCTTGTGTTTCTGCTTTGCGTGGAGTCTCTTCAGAGCTGCAGTCAGCCCCACGTTCAGCTCTGGAGTGCTGAGGGTGTCACAGGCCCTATGGTTTCTTTAGCTGCTTTTTCTGTGGCTGCCCAATTTGTTTGAGCTGTTGAGGGGGTAAAACAAAAGAGGAGAAAATGGGATTGTGGCGTTGGCGCTGCCTGTGCCTGGCACTGTTGCCTTGAATAGTGGCAAGTTTTACATAGAATTATTTTTTTTTTTTACTGACAAGTAAGCTACTCTGAGAAGGCAAAGGGTAGAGAGGATCACGTGAGCGTACTGCCAAGCCTGGGCAGGCTGAGCACATTTTGCTGGGTTACTGCTCAGTCGCTGCCTAGGTTTCAGCTGGGAGGGAGTGAGTTTTCTTCCTAGTAGCTGATCTAATGCTGCGGTTTCAATTTAGGATCAGAATAGTGTTGGTAATGTGTTGATGGTTTAGTTGTTGCTGAGTAGTGCTTACACTAAGTCAAGGGCTTGTTACCTTCTCGTGTGCTGCTGGTGAGCAGACTGGAGGTGCCTGAGGAGCTGGGAGGGGACACAGCTGGGATAGCTGCTCCAGACTGGCACAGGGATGTTCCAGACCGTGCTCAGCTTACGAACAGGAAGCTGACTGGAGGTCGCGGCAGCTCAGGCACGGGCTGGGCATTGGCCAGTGGGTCACATCACTTGTTTAGTATATATTTTTTAATCATTATTTTATCTTCCTTTACTGTCCTATTAAACTGTCTTTATCTCAACCCATGAGTTTTACCTTTTTTTTACCTTTTTAACCCTTTACCATCCAGGAGTGAGCCAGGCTCTATGTGTTCCTTTGGTGGCCAGGGCTCAACCAGGGCAGTCGCTGTGCGCTTTTTGTCACGTTTTAAACAAAGGTGCTCAAAATCTTGGTTGTTCTCATAAAGAAGACACTCCTACCCCACTCCCCCACCCCCAAATTTAGGTTGCTTTTTGGAGAGGCCTCCAAGTTGGGGAAGCTGTTTCTCCTGGCCAAGCAGGTGAAGAAACGTGCTGGTAAATTAGTGCCCACAGACCTGCTGTGGGTCCAGGTGTGGTATGTTGTGTTTCTTGTCTGGGAAAATGGGGAGGTATTTGTGGGATGCTGTGGGGAAGTGATGACCTGCCTGTACCAGGAGCTTAAGAAAATAACCAGCATTCTCATGGTGTGTGGTTAAGTATGGAAGTGTGTAGAGAACACAGTGGCTTGATGTCTGGAACTTCCTTCCCAGACATTTATGGCCATGGCTTATGACAGTTTTGGTTAGGGCTCTTCTGGATGCTTTGTGTCAGGGAAAAACTGGGGTTTTTTTCTGCCTTGAATATGAGATAAAAGAAAACACTTCAGCCTCTGAGTGTGGTGGAGTGTGGGTGTGTGGGAGTGTGTTTCTGTTCCATCTGCAACCTTGAGTTTCTGGGCGAAGCAGCTACTCCCTGCTCCTGGCTGTGTTTCTGCACAGGACGGCCATGTACACACTCACCTCCTTGCCTCTCACCCACAGCGTGGTGTTTGATAAGAGCTTTCATGGACATGTCCAGCACTGATCCTGCTTCCTCAGGTGCTTCCAGGGACAAGTGTGACATCAGAAACAACTGCAGAGGTTTAGAGTGTGGTAGCTCAGGGGTTTACTGGGTAAAGCTCCCCAGAACACTGGTGACTCCCAATTCTCTTGTAACTCTTAATATACTTATCCAAATTGCCTCCGGGCTTACGCCGCTTGGATTTTGGTGGTGTTTACTCAGGAAAACCCCTTCCAGGTCACATCGCTACTTCTTGGCAGAGCAGGGTCTGCCTTGATGACTCGCCCAGGGTCCATCGTGGGCCAATATTGACATCTAGTGGCAAGCAGCGCGTTGTCTGGGTGCTGCCGGGGCACCATGGGCGGGAGGTGGTACCCAGGCACCTCTGCTGTGGTGGCACCAAGCGATGGTCAGGGAAACACAAAGCCTGGCCACCTTGTTCTTGTCCCCCTGCCGTTCACAGCGGATTTTCAGGGTGCAGAATTGGTGCAAAAGACAAACTGCTCTTTGTCTTGTAGCTGTGAGACACAGGTGCCGTACCTGGGCATTGCTTTCCACTTGTGACTGCCTGTTAGTGCTTGGAAAGAAGCTTCTTTTTGTGGAGAGGGGAAAAGCCTTCCCCAAGAGAGTCTGCAGGAGATGTTCCCCAGGCTGGTGTCCCCACAGCCTCGTTCAGTGCCCACGCTGGGTGTTAGAGCTGGAGCCCCCCAAGCAGGCACCGTTTCATGGTTTGGGGGGCCCTGTGTGAACTAGTTCAGTGTAATAATGATGCAGAACTTGGGCTGTTGGATTAAAACGGGCAGTAACTTTGTTTTGACAATATAGCATCTCATTTGGCTAAATGAGCAATTAAGTTAGGAAAAGGATATTTAATCTTCAAGAAAATTTCCTAATACAGCTTAACTTCAGCTGTGAACTGTTACAGGCCTGTTTGCCCGGCACGCGGGGTGTGTCTAACAAGGTGCATTATGCTTAATGAACACTGCTTGCTGATTACATCAGGAGACCTGAAACGTGGATTTCAGTTGGCTGCCTGATTATCAGAGTAGTTAATTGCTTCAATGTACATATTTCTCTCCTGAATGCATACCTGAGGTTTTGCACTAGCTGAAAGCTCCTCGATAACAGCTGGCTTACCATCAGACAGCAGTCAGTTAAGGAAAGTATGGATTGATATGAGCTCTTTTATGAGCGAGACTTCCTAAACCTGTGGGAAAGCTCTGCATGTGAGCCTTGAGATGATGCTCGAGGCTTGGGGCAGCAGTGAAGAGTGACAGGAGACGGGTAAAACAGGACCGTGTGTGTTTGTTGGCTTGCCAGAGCGCAGCAAACACTTGTAACTTTGAAGTGCTGGTTACTCCTTACTTAGCGACTGACACAGACTTTCTCATTTGTTTCTTGGTGTGTAGGGATGTTGGCAAGAGGAATAACAAAAACTCCAATAATTTCATTTGTTTATCTTTTTTTTTCCAGGTGGCTTCTCAACGGTGTTTCTGGTCCGTACCCACGGTGGGATACGGTATGCGCTGAAACGAATGTATGTCAACAATGTGCCAGACCTCAACATATGCAAGAGAGAGATTACAATTATGGTGAGTAGCCAGTGATTTGTAACTGGAGAACATACTAATTCATAATATATCTATATACACAGACTGAGGGTCTCTTGAATCGCTTCTAGACTACTTTTGCCCTTGTGGTCCTGATTTTGCGCCCTTTTTTCAGAAACTAATGCTTTAAAACGCTGTGGTACAGGTGACAGTGCTTGTACAGTCAGATGTGAAATGAGCATTGCCAAGTTCCACATGCAGAATGGCTCTGAAACTGTGGGTTTCTTCCTTGGGAGCACCTGCAGCTTCTCATGTGCCATAACTTGGTGACAGTTCACTAGGGCAGTTGTGGCTGTTTCCAGCTACTCTAATCATTGAGACACGCTGTGTTTCAGTTCAGCTTAGGAAGGGCACGGGTAGTCTGGTTCTTCCTTATCGCCTCTGCATTGAGGCTCTAGCTATTGCTACTCCACAGCACTGTTTGGGAATGCAGCAGTTGGGGTGTTTGCACTGTCTGACAAGCAGCATGTAAACATTCTTTTCCGGGCAGGAATTGCTTGGTGTCTGATGTGTTGCATCACTCTAACACTGCTGGCAGCGATGTCTCTGTGCATGGTACGAGCAATGGATGTGCGGCGAGGGCTCAGTTAACTGGAAATCATAAATGGTTGTCTGAAAACTTACTCTTTTGTGTTTAATTTTTTTGTGCTGAAGTGTAATGTGTGTTCCTTTTTCAGAAAGAGTTATCTGGGCACAAGAATATCGTGAGCTACCTGGATTGCGCTGTTAACTCTATCAGTGATAACGTCTGGGAGGTACTCATCCTCATGGAGTACTGTCGAGGTAGGAGTCAATCCTTGGCTTTTCAGAGTGAACATGGGGAAGAGGTTTGTGTTCATCACCTGTGATTTTTATTTAGGATTGCTCCCTTAATATAAAAGGTCAGTGTATGTATCTCACAGCTGGAATCCTGTTGGCTCTCACAGCTTGGTGATTGCTGAGCATGACTTTATTGGCATGGAATACCCCCTTTGGCCAGTTTGTCCTGGCTGTGCTACCCCCAGCTGCCTGAGTGTCCCCCACCTTCTCATTAGTGGGGAAATATGAACAACTGAAAAGTCCTTGATTGCTTGGCAACAACTGAAAACTTCAGTGTGTTATCAGCATTGCTCCCATCCCAACTCCCAAACAGGCATTCCCCTGGCTGCTAGGAAGGAATTAACTCTATCCAGGCCAAAACCAGGATAAACTGTTACTTTGGCACCTTGCTGTTGAACACTGAGAAGATATAAGTGTTTTACATGGCTCTGTAATAAGTACAACTACAGAGCAGGGACACTACTTGTATAAGTGTAATGTGGCATGGCTCTGTTCTGTTCTTTGTGCTCATCAGCGTGTAGCTAGAGTGCAGTTCAGTAGGAAAGACGGGCAAGCTCGTCTCTGTTCTTCTCTCTGCTCCTTGAGGTAACAGTATTAAAGGTGCTTCACTCTTAACTGATGGGTGATATGTAAATGAGCGTAGCTAGTGTTGATGGTGCTGGGCAGAACAGCAGTAGTGCTCTGGTCCTGCTTGGCAACATGACTTAGTTTCATGTAATATGTAAGAACAAGTAGCTTCTAGATTATTTGTCACCCCACCTCACAGATGCTTTGGAATAAACTTGCTGTTGCAGTTGACTGCTGAAGCTTACCTAAAGTGTGAGGTAACCAGGCAGTGACCTCATGAAACGAGGTGGTGGTTAACCCAGATGGGCAGTGATATTGGAACAAGTGCTCCAACTACAAAATAAGTATTTCTAGGCTAGAAAAAACACCCACCCCATTGTCTGTAATACTGGAAGAATGCTTTTGGTTGACATCTTAATTGCAGTGGAAGAAGCAAACACTACAGCTTGTGCACTCTGTAGCACGAGGAGCCAAAAATGAAGTCTTGAAGGGGACAGGGAGGACTTAAACTGATGGCCGTGCTTTTGGCCCTCTACCCTGCTTGTGAGGATGAGTGTGTCTGCCCTTGTGGGAGATCACTTGTGACTCCGTATGTGTGGCACTCCTTCCTTCATTATGGTGGTGGCAACTGTCTGGTGACTTGACAGCTCAGCTCCTCTTTCTGAAAGCACCAAGGCCCTGCAGACAGAGTCTTGCCTCATCTGCTAACGTTAAGTGAGCTTTCTGATAGGAAGAGCTTGGTACTATCTGGTAAAATTACTTCAAGAAGCAGGGAGGTAACGATTCCTAATCTTGCATAGAAACCTGTGAGGAAGCTAAAGGCCTTTCTCAAAGAGTGGATTCAGGGAGCTTTTTTTATTCCTCCCCTGTTTTTTTCCCCTCTTGTTTCTGTTGTTGTCTCCCAGGAAAACAAAGAGTGTCTAGAATAGGAGTTAAATTGTGTTCAGTTGATTGATAGTTTTGGCTATGGATCTCAACGCAAGAGACACTGTTGAGGTAACATCTTTGCCTGATGTACACTTATGACAGTCAGTCCCAAGTGGGTTTTGTTTGTAGGGACTTGGTTTTTTCCTTTGAGACAGTCATATTTTTTTATCTAGAAGGCTACAAGAGTGTGTGTTTGGAAAATGAGGTTGGTTTTATTTCAGCACCATGACTTTGGGAAAACTTTCTTGCATCTTACTTGTGGACTTTCTGCATGTAGATAAATCTCTACTTTTGTACGTGATAGGCAACAGTAAAGAAATAAAAATGACCTTGCTGTTTCTTTAGCTGGGCAAGTTGTGAACCAGATGAATCAGCGCCTGCAGACTGGCTTTACTGAGGCAGAAGTGATGAGGATATTTTGTGATACCTGCGAAGCTGTTGCCCGTCTGCACCAGTGCAAAACACCCATTGTTCACCGGGATCTGAAGGTAAGACCTGCCTGAAGGGAAGCTGTGATTAGCTGGGGTCAGCATCTTCTCACAGATATGTAGTGATAGGACAAGAGGCAATGGCTGCAAGTTGTGCCAGGGCAGGCCCAGGTTAGAAACAAGGAAAAATGTCTTCTCCCAAAGAGTGGTTGGGCATCAGAACAGGATACCCAGGAAGGTGGTGGAGTCACTGTCCCTCAGGGTGTTTTACCAGGGACAGGTTGGGTGAGGTACTTAGGGATGTGGGTTAGTAATAGAGGTGGTAGGGAGATGGTTGGACTGGATGGTCTTGGAGGTCTTTTCCAACCTTAATGATTGTATGAGACTATGAAAAGGAACATCTAGGTTAAAATCAAGGATTTTCTTAAGGATTGAGAGTGTAGGAGGCACTTCACTAAGACTGTGTTCTGCTAGGGGGACTCTTGGTGCTGGTGGAGCTGTGTGAGGAGAGACTAAACCATAAGACATGACTCATTGCTAATGCCCACTAGTTGATTTTTCTGAAGACTGTACTGTTTGTGAGTGTGAGGCTGTGTAGTAACAGCCAGCTCAGAAATTAGCACCACTGCTTGCATCTAATGTGTCCCTGTGGTGTTTTCCTTTCCAGGTGGAGAATATATTGTTAAATGATAGTGGGAACTACGTTCTTTGTGACTTCGGCAGTGCCACTAACAAGTACCTTCACCCTCAGAAAGATGGTGTTAATGTGGTTGAAGAAGAAATTAAGAAGTAAGTTCACTTACTGTGGTAAGCAGTGGTTGTGCTGCTCGGAAGTGCTGTGTGTTGCTGTGTATGTCTTGCTCCTGTGAACTGGATTTCTGGTTGAATTTGAACTGGCATTGACATAAATGTAGTAAAACAGCAGTGTTATTTGGTAGTGTAGGGTTCTTCTGTTCAGTCACAGATTGTTTCTGCAAAACTGAGACTCTTAAGAATGAAATTGTGGAAAAAACAGTTTTGAAAGCAAATTGTTCAAATACATGTTTGGCTACTGGCTGTTTTAGCACTTCAATGTTTCAAATTAGTGTGTTTTAATACAGCTAAAAGCATGAGAGAGAAACAACTGATGAAAATAAGCATTGGAAGAGTTTATGTGGAGTCTTAGTTACAGAGTAAGGTCTGTGTTTGTTCTCCTGAGACTGACCAGAAGAGTACGTCAACTTGTATTACAGATGTGTTGTTGGAAAGTTGTATTAGTTTGGGTTTGTGCCTTTGGGCTAACTACTGCAGAAGAATAAATACAGGCTGCTTGTTCTCCAAGTTTATAAGGTGATACGGAGTGGTTTTTCCTAGCTCTGAAGAGTACTTTCACTGCCAGTTCAGTAATGAAGTTGACAAGTGATGTTTAGAAGGGCACATTGTGTATTTTCAGTATGCACTAGGGGATGCTTTGGTGAGACCCGTGCATCGGATGTTTCAGGTGACTGGTTATTGCAGTATCCACAGGAAGGGACAAACGAGATGGGTGGGGGTAATAAAAACAAATTTTACCAGGCTTGATATTTACTCTTGTGTATGGTGACTGTTGTGTTAAGACTCCAGATATTCTCTGTGATGCTGCAAATGCAATAAATTACTTGTGTTGAGTCAGACAATTCCAGGCAGGTGTCTGGAACCTGGGTGTAAAGGCTGTGTGCATGGCAGAGGCAGGACAACACGCTTCCATCTCAGAGGCATGCTGCTCATCTTTCTGCTGTTCCATTTGTGACCTGCTAGGTACACCACGCTGTCATACAGAGCACCTGAAATGATCAACCTTTATGGAGGAAAACCCATTACTACCAAGGCAGATATCTGGGTAAGCAAAAATCAGGTTCTGTGAAACGGGGAAGCAATTAAGAGTGGGGTGAAGTAGAACTAGTTAGATTGATTAGTTTATGCTGCTTTTAAAGTGAAATACATTGTGCTGCTATACAGTGTAGGGTATGGTAGGAGTATCTCTGGTAGTTACATTTTCTGTAGATAAAGCAAACTCTGTGTGTGATGGTCTGGGAGTTAAGGGGAGATGATTGAGAACCTTCTCCTCGTTGTGGTGCCGATTGCTGTGTGGTAGCCAGCAATGATTTCCTGTGGAAACCTGTTGGCAGCACAGTGAGGAAAGGTGTCTTGATTAGGTGATGTACAGTGAAGTAAAGTGGAAACGCTAGTGGTGTCTCTGGGTGATAGGACTGCCCTGATTTTGGTAGTTAGCTGACTAACCTGGGAGTCAGTGTGGAATAAAGCCTTTCAGAGCTGCTTTATATATTGGCTCGTTGCACCAACAGCGTTGGGTAATGCGGCTTCTGTGTGACTGCATCAGCCTGAGCTGTACCGATTCGCTTCTTGTGGGTGCTGCGTTGTTCTGTGAAGCCTTACCCTCCTTTCTTCACACTGCCTGTGTTTGTGTTTTGCAGGCACTTGGCTGCTTGCTGTATAAACTTTGCTTCTTTTCACTTCCCTTTGGAGAAAGTCAAGTTGCAATCTGTGACGGAAGCTTTACCATCCCTGACAACTCCCGATACTCTCACAGCACGCACTGCTTGATTCGTAAGTACCTGGGCAGCACAGCCATTCTCTGCCCTTGTATGACACAGAAGAGCCCACTGACGTAGGGTGACTTGAATGGGTGCTGCAGACTGGCTGGATTCTTGGGTGGACACTGGGAAGACTGTTCCTTGTTGCTCTAAAGTGTGTATTTTCTATGGAATATCAGGCCATTTATTGCATTGTCTGCGCAAGCTGTGCTTAGATGAATTCAAAGTGCAAGGTTAGTGGGGAACAGTAAGGGTGCTGAGCTGAGCTGGGGAGAACTTTGTAGTATTTCATGTTAGTAACAAACCAAATCCAATAAAGTTTGTGCAATGCAAAACATTGGACAGGAACTCTGGAAACAGAGAGAGAGCACGAAGAGTGTGAACCTTGGGCAGCAAGCTCCGAGTCTAGCAGTTAATCCCTTGCCCATACAGGATCTGATGTTTATAGTATTGATGAGTGTTTTCAGTTGTCTGTTTTCGTCTCTGAGCAGGTTAACTTCAAAGAGTGGGACTAATACAATCCAGAACAATTCAGGAAGTATAAATAGAAACTTTTAAAATTTATTTCTAAGTTATGAATGAGTTGAGCACATCATTTCTGCTTTTATACGATGGGAAATACCAAATCCAAACAGCTTGTTTGAGTGTCCATTCGTGGCTGAGAAATAGTAGTTACCACGGGAGGCATTTGCCTTCTGCAGATAGTAACTGGCAAGAGGAGATAAATTTTGCAGCTATTAAATGCAGTTTCTCTGTGTCACAGGCTACTTTTAGAGGTGTATGGGTTTTAATCTTGTCTCCTTATGAGCATGAACATTGATTTATTAAGATTGAGTGAGGTGCAGTGCCAAGACGAGCGCTCCTGGCATGGAACACACGTGGGTGGGGAAGAGGCTCATAATGTAAACTGACTGACTTTCCGTTTGGAATGGAAGCCAGGAAAAGCTGCACTTGGTCATAAAAGGTATTTCAGAGACTTCTGGCTGGATCCCAGCTCGCTTACAAGGCAGGGCTGGGGAGCGACAGGCTGAGCCTTCTCCACTTCATAAATCCGATCGTTCCGAGTCAAGTGGCAGGATGATGCTGAGGGTTCTGCTTCCCTTAACGGTGCTGCCACTGGCAGCTGCTGTCTGCTTGGTTTGTAAAACCCATCAAAAAGAAAACTTGCTGTGCTGGCCAAGTGATAACGACTGAGAAAAGTGGTAAAATCTGCCTAAAACCATATTAATGTGGGGGAAAAAAACAAGGTTTGCTTTTTAATAAATGCTGTTTAAGGCTGGCTGTGCTACTGAGCTGTTCTGGAAATGTAGCTCTGGTTCTCTCATCACATCTGACAACTCCACTCCTGGCGGGTTGTTCATTTTGTTAGTAGCCAGAGACTTTTTAAACAAGCTAAGCCTCCAAAAAGACATCCTTCACTGTTTGTTTGGGTTCTTACATCCCTTAGGCAAGGTGTTTTGATTATGGACTCTGTTGTACTGTAAGCAATACAGAGTAACTCTGGTGTCCGTGAAAAACAGCAGGCTTCCTAACATGGGAAGCTGGTGTGTGAGGGGCATGAGAAGCTGCTTGTCTGGTCAGGAAAAATCCTTTCATCCATGGAACTGCATTTTTTTGTTGGTAGATGACAGTGTGCATCACCAACTAAATCTGCAAGACAGAAGGTGGTGTGGGGCCGTAGCCGAATGCAGTTAGATGTATCTGTGAACCTTCTGTTAGCTACTCTGGTTCCCTTTTAACAGTAGAAGTTTGTAGTTCTACGAGTGGTGCTGGTGTTGTTTCTCTCTCAAGTTATTAATTGCTGCTGCAGCTCAGCCTCCTGTCCCACAGCTGGGGCTCAGAATACCAAACAGCGTTTATCTTCACAGTTACATTGGACCCTGGGAACTTTTGGACTTGACAAAAAAGTACTTAAAGGCAAAAAAAAAAAAGCTTGGGCAGGGTGTGTGTGTGAGCTGATTTGGCAGAGCCACTGTGTTTCTTCTTGCTGGTACTGTGCTGCCTCACGGGGCTCTCTGACACCCAGCAGTGATAACCTAGTGTTACCAACTGTTGCAGGATACATGCTGGAACCTGATCAAGAGCAGAGACCTGATATCTTTCAAGTATCTTACTTTGCCTTTAAACTTGCCAAAAAGGATTGTCCGGTGTCTAACATCAATGTGAGTAATCTTTGTTTTCTGTACGTTCAGTGTGGTTTGCAGGCAGCACTGAGAAGGGTCTGTCACATCAGCCGGGAACCATTCTTTGGTTCCCTCGTAAGCCTTGTTCCTGACTGGCAGGAGCAGAGCATGCCTCAGGTTGCTGTTGTGTACCTGCAATGTGAGATCTCTAAGCAAGAGACTTAATTTTCAGGGCAAAGCGCCATGCTATGTATTTGTACTGCACCAGTCCCTGAGTTGTGGGTTAACTGTTACTAATCTCCTGTGTACGGTGCAGTTAATAGGAAGGATACTGCAGAGCTTCAGCTGGTTGGCAGTCAGAGGTTTAATGTGTTAAGGGCAGTGCCAGTGCATAGGAACAAATGCCAGTTATGGTGAGCTGCCTGCAGAGGAGTAAACTTACCAAGCACCCTGTGAGTGCCCTTAGCGCTGATCCCTTAGGAGCAGGGCCTTAGTAAATGTGAGTGTTTCTTTTCTGGATGCTTAGATCTTAAGAGGAAACAGTTTACCTAGGCATTTGATCGATGAGTTAAGGACTGCAGAGGTGTAGGGGATAAATGGCTTTCTGAAGTGGGCAATGTGGTGGAGGAGCTGAGTGGGTGAAAAGCTCCTGATGTTTCATCCAGAGGTTAGGCTTTGGTTTAGCTCTTAAGCCTGTGGCTAAAGCAAGGCTCTGCCATGGGCAGCTAGGAGAGAACACGTGGAGGAAATGTACTGATTGTGGATAGCTGGTAGCATGGAAGGGGAGGGAGTATCTGACAAAACAGGGCAGTAATGTTTTTGTTTTACTCTTGCAGCTGATAAGGTACCTTTAGAGATGCTGTTAAATTAAAACACCTCTGATCTACAGCTGTGAGCATTCTGCATGAAGCCTTGTAACATGGCAAACTTGAACCCAAGTGTTTCTCTTCAATATGTAATGATTTTTGTCTTTCAGGATTTCGGTTTTTTAATTTATTCAAATTTATTTTTCCCAAGAATTCTCCTGTCCCTTCAACTCTTCCTGAACCCATGACAGCTAGTGAGGCAGCTGCTAGAAAAAGCCAAATAAAAGCAAGGTGAGCAGTGAATGTGGCTTTACTGTTTGGGGTTGTTTTGCTAATGTTGTTAAGCTGTACGTTTGTCCGAAACCCATTTTCATATCCTTGTAAATAAATGAAAAATCATCTTGGTAGGAGAGACCATTACAAAGGTAAACTGCAGCTCTGAGAACTTTGAGTCTCTCATTGGATTCCAGCCCCTTGCTCTCTTCATTGTGGTGGGAATCCACTGGGAGAGACTGAGAACCTGTTTTGTGGTGGGACCGGTAAGTGGTTTTACCAGTTGGTGTTTCTCATCTGCTGTATCTTCTCTTGGTGTGACAAGTGAATTTTGCAGTAAGGCTTTAGTGGCAGGTGAGGATAACATGGCCCAAGAGAACTGGTCGTAGGAGATTTCTTCTACTGTGCAAGTTCCATCTGACAGTCAGTGGATTTTGTCATTTCAGGAGTTCTCATCTTTATACCTCTCCTTGGACTCTGACTTGGTTAGCCTGGTGAGCGAGAAGCAGACGAATGGGCTCGTCCAAGCCGTGCTTGAGCTGTGTAGATGTGTCTGTGCGTTTTAGGTTTTGTCATGGTCTGGGCAGCGTTGTCTTTGCTGGCTCAGCTGTCTGTTGGCAATGTGCAGCAGAGGCCAAGCACAGAGTATCTGTCTGAAATAATGTGTTAAATTGGATCTAAACCTCCTAGGCAACAAAGGGCTCACATTTTCCTGATGCCTTAACGTAGGCAGGTCAAGGCAGATAGTGTCCTGATCCAGCATGGGAGGAACTGATGAGAGGTGCTGGGTGCAGGGGCTCAGTTGGTGAATGAGTGGGGGTTTTTAGCCAGTTGGGCAGATTTAAAACACATGAACACTGTAACCTGGGAATGGGCTTAAAGCTCAGAAGTACTGTGGCTTTGGGAGTCTTTCTTACCCTGGCTGGCAGCTGCACAGCTCTGAAACACTGCAAGGAAGATGCAGGTGTCAGGGGCGTTCTACCAGTGTAACTGCTGCTGCAGGCTGAGCCTGGAACACATAGGTGTGCGTTGATTTAACAGATAAGGCTTGTCTTAATCAGACTTCCTGTGCGCGGAACCGTAATCGTACCTCTAGTCACAGGGCTGCTGACTCAGCGCCACACTTAACTCTGACTCACAGCTGTGAGCGGGATTCCATCCAGAGCCTTGGGAGTGAGGGTCTGGTGAGTGATTCTGTCTGTCCTTGGGAGTGAGGGTCTGGTGCAGCTCCCTTGTGGTGGGCTGCCACAGCCACATGTCCAGTAGCTGCCGTGGGCCATGAGGAGGATTACAGGAGGCAAATTTGAAGCTATTAAAATCCAGCCCAGAAGTACAGCAGCACATGGTGAAGCCATAACTGAGCTATTGAGACACATGGTGTGTCTTATTTGAAGAAGAAACACGCTTGTTTTAATCAAGTCTGTTCTGTGGGAAAACTTGTTGTTTCAGAATAACGGACACTGTTGGACCAACGGAAACCTCAATTGCACCACGACAAAGACCAAAGGCCAATTCGAGCACTGCCACTTCCAGTGTGCTGACCATCCAGAGCTCAGCAACTCCAGTCAGAGTACAAGTTCCCGGTGAATTTGGAAATCGTGGGCAAAAAGGTAAATTACAGTCTGAGGGTGGACACATGAAAAAGATTATTTTTTGCTTCCCCCTCTCTCTAGGAGGGATGATGTAAAACGCAAACTCATCTGCTTTTAATATGCTAAAAACCAAGTCTTCATTCTTTCTGAAAGACTAAATGTGCAAATAATAGCTTTGACCATAGCTGAATACAAGTTGTTTTGAAGTGAAGGTATTTTTGTGCCTTACACGGATTTCAAGCTAACTTTCCCACTCAGGACTGAGAAGTTCATGTTTGGTTTTGACTTTCAAAATATTCACTGAAAGTACTGAGCTCTGCTCTAACAAACTGCTTTCACTGTAGTGGGAGAAATTACTTTCTCTGTGCCTCAGTAGGTCAGGAGATACCTACAATTACTGGTTTCATTTGTAGGCTGGAGCCATGTTAACTCTTAATTTCCCTCGTGACTGATGATGCATTTCATGAGTGCGAGAGGAGGAACAGAGGAGTAATCCAGGGAGACTCAGTAGGGTGAAATGGGTTTTTCAGTAAATCCTTTGTGGGCTCATCTCGCTCAAAAAGAGCTATGGCTTGGATAAATACTCACTTAAATGACTTTTGTTCCTATCTCAGATACTACCCTAGCTGTACGTCCTGACTTTTTGTGTCTGTCAGTATAGGAAGGCAAGTGGCAGGGCTGTCACTGGGAAAGCCCGGTCACAAGGCCACGGGGAATGTTTGTGCCAGGCATAAGCAACGTTCACCAGGCAGGATCCAACTTGGGAAGCTTTTCCTGTTAGGACAGGGAGTGGGTCACTCCTGGGCAATTCAGAACATAAATACAGCTCACAGAAGAGATTGGTGCTGCAGCCTTGTAAGCAAGCAGTTGAACGGCAAAACTAATCAGGAGTTAGTTCTGTTTAAGGGAATTTGGCAAGAGAGCCAGTAATTCCCTTAAAAACATAGTAAGCGTTGTGTGCACGCAGTGTTGTGTGCTTTGAGGGTTTCAGATGAAGTGTCTGTAAGGCAGGAGTCATGCGCACTGCCACCTTTGTCATGAGACCAGAGACAGCTTCCCATGTCTTCTAAGTAGAAACAGTGCACTGAAGGCCTGGAAGTGGTCTTGGAGAACAGAACTTGGTCTCTGCCAGTGTATTGTCGGTCTGGGAAGGGAAGTTCATGACCTGTTTCACCTTGAATTGTTAAGTATTAAGTGCCAGGGAGCTCTAGTTAAATGTGAGAGTTTATTATGTCAGTAGTGCTGTTTGAATGTGGCAGGAACAGTGCGACTGGGGAACGGACAGGAAATCCTACAGCCCCAAGGGACCAACCAGCACCCCCCGCAGCAGACCAGAGTCCTCCAGCAGCTGCAGCAGGGAGACTGGAGACTGCAGCAGCTGCACCATCTACACCAGCAGCAGCAGCACCAGCAGCCTACCATGCAGGATGCTTATTCTCAGCAGGTACACGTCCTATCTGTCCAACAAGTCGGGGGGGACACATAACCCTTGTTAATGATGCCTTGAATCCTGAGCCAGGCAAATGCTTGTGCTGTTGTTGCCTGACCTTGGCCTGCTGGGAGAGGGGAAGGCTCCTGCCCCTTGGTTTGGCCCTCACTTTGTGACTTTGCAGGTGCATAATGCTTATCCTAGGGAGTTGCTTTCTCTGTGCGGTCTTGTTTTTGCAGTTTGACCCTGAATCCCAGTTTGCTTTGAACCAGGACTGTGTGGCTACAATAAAGATCCTGTCTATGTGTAAACATGCTCAGGGGGGAAGTCTTAGGAATCGTTGAGGTGATGATGGTTGTACATAGCCCAGCTCAGTAGGGGTTTCACTTTTGTCAGTTCTTGGTCAGCAAAGAGCTGCTTTTTCTGCAGCTGTTCTATCCACCCAGATGTTTTGTGGATACCACGTATTCTCACACGGTCCAGTTTCCATAATGTCAAGTCTAGTTGCTTGAATAGCATAGTGAATAATTCTAAACATAAAAGGAAACTAGCTAGATCAGATTAGAACTTTCAGTTCACTCTCCAAGACACCTACCTCTATCCCTCTTTTTATCCCCTGTTGAGATGTCTTACTCTTTCAAGTGCAGCTGAATTATTTTCCAGAAGGGCTCAGCGATGGGGAACATGGCAGAAGCTGGGGTGTTACTTGACCTGCCTTAGAAAAGGCAGTGCTGAATTAGTAGTCTAACTATTTGTTAAAGAGGCTGGTAATAACTGGGGGAGAAGGACAATGGAGAAGCTTCCAAACACAGTCTCCTTCACACACAGGGACTGAGCTGCAAGCTGATTCTTGGTAATGAGATGTTCTACTTGATAAGTGCCGCTGAGTCACAGAAGTGATAGTGTCATCAATGCTGCTCCTAAGTATCTTAATATTCATCAGGGAGGTGATCATGACTTCTTAAAGCTATTTTCTTTTCTATTACAGTATCAACAAGCAGTGCACCAGCAGATGGTCCAACAGCAGCTGTTGATGCAGTCTGTGTACCAGCAGCAGCCTTCTCAATATCCTGCAATGGTATGTCAGGAATGAAACATAGACAGTACAATCTCAAGCTACCTGCTGTGTCTGTAAATGTGTTGTGAAGATGCTGCAGGAAAAGTTTAGGGCTGTCTGTAATGAGCTGTGGATGTGGTAAATAATCTAAGTTCAGCATCTAAAATGATACTCAGCTGCAGGGGAGAAAAAGCTAACCTAAACTTCGTTGCACAAGCTTATCTGGAGTTGCCCTTCTGTATTAGTAAGATAGGATGTATCCTAAACTTCATCAAGAAGGTATATACTAATTTGAAACATGCTTGGTGCTTAAGGTTTCCAGTAGTGACCATAGCAAGGAACGTGTTTTATGCTACAGAGTGATAGGAGCTGTGGTGGCACTGATTCCTGCCTAGCAAGAAAGATCTCTTTCTGAAAGTCAGGAGAATTGTCATGAGACTTTGGTTGCTGCTATTTAAGAACAGAGCATGAGGAAAGCTGACTCCATGGTGCTGCAGTCGCACAGTGTTGGGTTGCAGTAATCCCAAAATCGAAGTGGTGATCTGTTGGAAGAGAAAAACCTGTCAGGGTGGGATCTTGTCACTCATGTAGCGGACAGACCTGGCCTCATGCTTCTGCTGAAGCTCCCGAGCTGTTCTGGAGTGAGGTGGCTGTTGGTGTGTTTGGCTGCAGGGCAGGTGGTGTTAGCTGGCAGGGGAGAGTCCTGCTGGCCCACATGAATTTAACGTGATGGTTCCCTTGCTTAGGTGCAGCAATACCAGCAGGCTCTCCTACAGCAGCAGATGCTCGTGCAGCAGCAGCGGTCGCAACAGGCGCAGTCTCCTGAATATATCCCCTCCCCACAAGACTTCTCACCAGCCTTAATCTCCTACCCTGGGTCGCTTGTGGTGCATGCTGGAACGGTGGTGGACTCTGCCTACCCTGCAAGCAGGCAAGTACTCTGACAGATGTACCTGAGGGTGGGTTACTGCTTAATTGCTAATGGAGAGGAAAGTGTTAGTGAAAGCAGGTGGATAGTTGCTGTTTGGTGGTAAAGGATGTTTTGGGAGGAGGGTGGGACACTTAACTTACTGACAGATGGATTTGGTACAACTTGCTGAAGAACCTGTCTTCCACTTGTTCGTGAGCTTCCTCCAGGAACTGGCTGCTAACTGCTGTTCTTAGGGTGGTCAGGAGCCAGTGCTGCACGAGGTTATGGGCATGTTCAGCGTTCTCAAACAGTCTCTTAAGAGCCTTTATAGTTGGCTTTTTATTTGCTAGGCCTTTTAACACTTGTGTCTGTTCATCAGTGATCTGACTTAGGAACATTATATGATGGAGTGTACCTCATCAGTGATACAGTCCCTTTGTAGGGAGGGGCCTGTGCACTCAGCCTTGCTTAATAAAGTATAATAATCAATGACTTTCCCATGGGTTCTTATGAAAAACAATGTGTAGAATTAAAAAAAACCTTTTCTGATATTCAAAGTTAAAAGTTGCAGATTTATCTGTTTTCATTAATGTTATGAACATGGTTCTATCCTGATGTATGTTCCTGCTATGCTGTATTGGAAGAGAAGCCCTCTGCTGCTGTGGGGACGCTGCAGTCTTCAGTGCAGTCTTGACACTGGCTTTCAGCTAAAGGCATGGTGTAAATGTTTCAGGTGCCTTTGTCGCTCTTCACCTTTCCTAGGTTACAGTATGGTGAAAGAGTAAAAGGCCTTCTGCTGTAGGCTGGACTGGTATGACAGCCCACTGTGACCAGTTTAGCAGAGTGCACTGTGCTTCCGTGTCCGTATCTGGGACTTAGCAGTGGTACTGAGGTCAGGGCTGAGCCTCAGTGCTGGGTGCCAAGTCATCTCTGAAACACAGATAGTCCCAGTTGGGCTCTGTGTGTGGGATGGGAGATTCTCATCCTGCTGTGTAGCCTGGCCTCAGTGCTGCGGGTTCACAGTGCCTGCAATACAGGCACCACTCCTTGTGTTAAAGGCAGGGGGATGAGTCCCTTTCCCCTTAAAGTGGGAAAAAGCACCCGAGCTGTCTGGGAGGAGTCCCTGCTTCTTTCTCTTGTCTTGAGGAAATGTTTCCAGGTGGACCTGGCCTGCAGAGCCTGGTGAGAGGCATAGAACACCCACTTGGCAGGCACTGACTGCCTGATTGCTTCTTTTCTACTCATCTTCAGACAGAGAAGCAGTAGGTGTAACTTGCTGAAAGTAAGCTGCTTTTTGAGGAAAATGAGGCAGTCTCCTGTGGCAATAGAGAAATGACCACAAGTGGCATACAGGTCTTGCCTTTGCACATCCCCTTGATGAAGGAGTCTGCGCCAGCTACCACTGAAATTGAAAACAAAAGTCCAGGGATTGTGCTCTCTGCTTTTGGGATAAGCTGTTAGTGTGTCTGTGTTATTTGTACATGGTATTTTGGCATAATGAAGCATGTCATGTCTTTTATTGCTGATACACAATCCTGTAACATTTCTCTTTATTTGTTGCCATGGGCTGCCTTCACAGGTCAGGAATTCCTAATGCTGAAGCAATTGCTGGTTACCCAAAGCAGAGCATCAATAACCCACCTGATATGTCGGGCTGGAACCCATTTGGAGAGGACAATTTTTCCAAGCTGACGGAGGAGGAGCTGCTGGACAGAGAGTTTGACCTGCTGAGATCAAGTAAGGGACGCTTGAAGGCTTATTTTGCTTCACAGTAGATGAGGGCTGTAGTTGTCCAGCAGTTCCAACACCTGTCTTGTTGAAGGGTCGTGCAGTCCTTGCACAGAAAATTCTTTCTGAGCATTTGAGGGCAGAGTTGGGCCTGACTTCTTTCCTTCCTTTCCCTTTTGAGAATGTGGGCAATAGGAACTCACTGTCTAAGGTTGGTACTTGCTGGCTCAAATACTGCAGAAGTTGGTAATACCTTAGCTCTTAAATGCTGCTTGTGTCACCCTTGAACAGCAAAGGTATGTTGTCAGATGGGAAGAAAAGTTTGGCTGCTTGCTTAATTCCTTTCCAGCTTTTCTTGCACACCAGAGCAGAAGATTCTGTGGGTCTGAGATGTCCTTTGACAATGCCTGAAAGGAAATGATCTATTACATTATGTTAATGTTTTGTAATGTCCTTCTTGATGAGTGGCTACATGTGAGGGCTGCTTTATTGTTCTGATATGGCAATAGTCGAATAAACGTTTTCCTCTTGAAGTCAGTCATCTCAATGGTTTTTACTTGCAGTTACCTCCTGTTCTGAATTGCTCAACACATGCTCATTAGATGCTCTTACTAAAAATGGTTTTGTCAAAGTGGGAGTTACCAGCGAGGCTTGTACGATGCAACAATGTCAAAAAATAAATGGTACGTTCCTTGCAATGAAAAACACAGTGAGGTTAAATTACAGGCAGCTGAAAACACCCTGTGCCTTCACTGGAGTCCCTTTCTTCTTGGATTTCTGTGTCTTTAAGTGTAGCTGAACAAGATGTGTTACTTGTTAATCCATGAATGCAGCGACTGCTGCTTTGGGGTGGTTTTGGGTGTGAAACTCTAGCTGATTGTTTTGACTGGTATCCTGTGTCGATCAAATAAGACTAATTTTTCAGATGTGGATGTAGCCTGCTGTGATGTACTGTGAGCTGGGAAAGTTGATCATACACCCGCTGGAGAAACAGGCACTCTCTGAGTCCGAGTTCAGAATTGGGAATCATTTAGCAGTAGCATTTAATATCTCTGGGGAGGCTGCTTCCGAATGAGGCCTTAGAAGTCTTCTGGAATAGCACTCTTGACTGTGGAGGAGGTTAGCTTGAACCAACAGCTCAGCACAACGTTACCCATAGCCAGAATCTAACTGGCTGTTAGACTGCTGACTGCAGCTGCGGGTTTGATCCAGGCCTGGAGGTTGGTGTCCCTGCCTGTGTCAGGGGGTTGGAGCTCTGTGGTCCTTGGGGTCCCTCCCAACCCAGACCAGTCTGGGATTCTGAGATGGGTTTGTTTAAACTGTGTGTTTTGAACACACGTAAAGTACAGAAGGTAACATTAGGACGTACTTCAGGTGGCTGTAAAATGCTTTGTGAGAAACACTCTTGCCTGGAGTAGCTCAGTAAGCTGGTTATAGGGAAATGGGACATCACAGAACCGTTCAGGTTGGAAAAGACCTGTAAAATAGCTGAGTCCAGGCGTTAACCTGGCACTGCAAAGTCCGCAGCTAAACCATGTGCCTCAGCACTGTGTCTCCTTAAATACCTCAACTGCTTCCCAGGGCAGCCTGTCCCAGACTTGCCAACTGTTTCAGTGGAAATGCTGAGCTGAAGCCAAGGGACACAGTAACGGAGCTAAATGCCACTAACTGCTGTCTCTAAGTGTCCAGAAGAAGGAGCAGGAAGCTGCTGCTCTAATTACCCGGTTTGTATAGGATGTGTGAACATAGTCTGAAGCTTTTAAAGGCCAAATCTGCCTGGGTGTGTTTTTGGCTCACTGCTCAGCAGAGAGAACTTGATCCACAGGAGAGCTGGGTGTGATAACAAACTTGATAATGCTGAGTCAGAGAAGTGACCGTAACAGGGTCGTTCTGCTTCATAAGGAGCAGCCTGAGGATTCTGTAGTGGCTTGGATAGAGAATGTACTAAGGCCAAGGTGCTGCTCCTTGGCCGGTGCCACGCTGGATGGCAGGCTTGTTTGTGCCACGGCACCGGCACCTCTGCTAGAGGACCGGTAGAGGGGGAGCATTGCTGGCTTTAACCTCAGTGTGTGTATGTCTGTCTGTCTCTGAGACCTCAAAGACCATTTAGCTTTCTCTTCTCATGTTAGGAATGTTGTGCCAAGCATACTATGAGCTCACCTTGTGGTGTTAATGCCTTCACTGCAGTCGAAGCTGAAGGATTTAATTTGGTCTGCTGGTACTTTCTCAAATTTGGGTGATTAATGAGAAAATGGGAGACTTATTGTGCAAAAAAAGGCTTACACCTATAAAATCGTCCTTAACTGTATATACTCTTCCTGGAATTTCCTCAGATATATTTTAATAATCAAGGCTTCATTCTCGCTGGATGAAGTTAACTCTAGTGAGAGAAAACTGCTGTTTACTGACAAGTTGGGTTTTTCCTGAGTTTTTTTACTTTACTGTGAGTCATGTTGCCACCTAGAGGCAGGAGAATTGAAGGTACAGGGTTGGATAAACTTCAATTTTCTGTTACTAAGCTCGGTTCCTGCCCAGTACTGTGTAACTCATGTGCAGTGTTTGTGAGTTTGCCTTTTGTGATGTCATGTGGCGCTGAGGAGCGTTCAGAACATCAACCCTTCCTTTCTGCTTCCAAAAGCCTGGTTTCTGTTGTTGACAGGATGCTTTATACATAACTTAAAAATATTTTTCATTCTGGAAAGTACTTTCAAAGCCATTGTGTTCATGGTGGTGATACAGAAGTAATTAAAAATACACAGCCCTTGTTAGGTGCATGAGATGTTGTCAGGATTTGTCAGGCAACGATTACCATTGTGGTTCATACCTTTAGTGTCACAGAGTGTGTAGGGATGGGTGCTGCTGTGGGCATCAGTCCCTTTTCATTTGGAGAGATAAGTTGGAGTGAAATACCTGGCTTACACTTGGTGACGGTTTCCACAGTGAAAGGGAGATTTGTGACCCACGTACCATGGAAGAGCTGTGGGACAGGGTCAGAGGGTGGGATTCCTCATGCCCATTACACAGCTGCTTGTCTGTTGCTGTTCCCATCATGGGTATGGATGATCATCCAGAAGCAGCAAGCACTTGATGCCGAGATTGATGATGCTGGGAAGAAAGAGGTGTCTTGGAGCCCCTGTAACCACTTCATAACCTGTGCAGAATTGGGAGCCAAGAAGATGAGTCAGCTTTCTCACTGGGAAAACATCCCAGTATGCCTTTCACAGAAAATTAAGCAGAGATTCTTGTAGTCCCACAGCCATCCTGGTTCCAAAGCATGCCAAGCCCTGTGCTGTCTCCTGAGCAGTACATACTGTGTGAAGGAACTGACAGGGGTGAGCTGTGCCCTGTGCCAGGCTTGTGTGGTGTGAGAGTGCTGCTCCTACCTCAGCAAGTCCCTAGAGTGCCATCTCATGAGGAATCGTGACCTGTCACCTCGATGGAAGCAGCTGGGTCCCTTGTGCACGGTGTTTAACTACCCACACTCATCAGCAGTGGGCCTGCTGGGCTCAGCACCTGGTGGGGCCTCTGGCAGCACTGTGGGCTCATGGTTAACTCATGGTTATTTCCTTGGGGGGAAAACCAGCAACCTTAGGTCTTGGTCTGGAGGAGGCTGCATCGGAACCAAGATGATGTCGAAGACTGGGAGTCCTGCTGAATGAATCTGTGTGTGTGGAGCTGTCTGTTCTCTCAGACACTCTGATAAAGAGCAGCAGAACTCGTTACCAGGTGGACAAGTGGCTCTTGCGCCTCAGCTGGCTGGAGAAAAGACTTGTCCTTTCCCAGTAGCCTTCGGTTTGATGAACTTTCACCTTTATTTTCCAGGGAAATATATCCCAGTACACCCATGCCTCGGTGCCTCGGAGGGCTTGGTACTTTGTATTCACTCCACATCGCTTTCCTTGCACACTTTGCATTTCAGTCCATTTTGGTTTTGCTACCCCTAGGCCAGCTGCTCAGAGTGGGAGATCAGATCATCATCTGGGGGCTTGAACTTGCAGAGTTTTGCATGTCAGCATTTGCAGGGACCCTCCAAAGGGTAGTGCAGGCTGCTGCACCCTTGAAAGTCAACACAGAGTTGGATTGTCTGCAAACTGTGCAGCAGGTGACTGGTTTGGCTCCTGAGGCAAGACGTTCTAGGGATACATGATACAACAGAAGCGTTTCTCGGTCTGTGTTTGCAGAGCTGCAAGGTAAAGCTCACATATTTTTTTTAAACCCGAAAGACAAACTCAACAAACATCCCTTCAAAAAAACCCCACCATAAACCCAAACCCTTCCTCCTGGAGGAGGGGAACCAATGTGGGTGTGACTGTACTGCTGTTGGAATTGATGCTCAGCAGTTCTTTGTCTTGGGCTCAAAGCAGACGATAGGACACACAGCTGCTAGTCTCTGGGTGTCTCAGCAGGCATTCTCTGCAGCATGGCTGTGTCACTGTAGGATTGTTCTGCTTGGGTTGGCCAGTGTCTGCCAGGTTTGGGATATACGTGTTGAGGTGTGAGCAGCTATTTAATCTCCTGCACTAGGAGCCCACAGCTGGAGTTGGGTTTGAAGTTGGGGGTGCCTGTAATGTGACAACTCCCACTTGTGTCTCTTGTGAGAGTCTAGAGGTAGGTAAGGGTGAGACAATTCCTGTTACGGGTCCTTTTACAGAACAGAACAGTTGTCTGTGAAAACTGGCATGTCATTCCAACCTCCTGGGCTTTGTAGCTAGAGTTAATACATGTCTGTCGAGCAGATCAGCTCGCTGTCTGTCCCTGCTGACTGTCTCAGTAGAGTCTCCTGGTTGCTCTAGTGAAGGGCTGATAGAAAATGAGCAGGAGCTTGGTCTGTGGTTAGGGCACAGTCCAGCTGCATTTCTGCAGTGGTAGACTGGGGAGGAGATTGTTCTGCAGCCAGAAGAGCAGCTGCTTGCTGTGAGAGGGGGAAAGCTGAATGCTTGTGGTATTGCTAAGTGGCTGACAGGCCATGCTGGGCCCTCCTGAGGTGGTGGTTGGGCAGGATGCTCTGCATCTCCAGCTGGCAGCAATGTCAGAGTAAGGGCTTGGATGGAAAAACCTTTATTTGACCATTCTAAGTGCTTCAGATCTTTGGCCTGCCAAAGACATCCTGTATGGCTGTTGGATACAGAGTCTCCGAAGGGCTGAGGGCCATGCAGAGCGCACACCACACTTCGTGCTGTGGTGTGACACCCAGGTTCCTTTGAACTGATAACAAATGTTACACCTTTCATTAAAAAGTTACTCCCAGCTTTTTTTGCTGTCACAGTCAACTCTTCCTGTCTTGTGGCAGAGGCTGGCCAAACCATGGGTACAATAATGGACTGATGTTGTGCTTTACATAGGCATGGGGATTCCCACTGTGGAAGCCCAGCAGCACAGAGGACTCCTAGTTTCTATTACAGGGTGTGGAGGCTGTGTATAACGTGTAAGAGATGCTCACTTAAAGCATTCCAGCACCAAATACGGGATGCTCTTGGTGGGACAGGGGGATTAACAGCAGGTTTGTGTGTGTGAATGATGAGCAGTATGAACTCAAGATACAGGATACCTTAAAAATGTGCACAACATCCTGACGGAGAGGTTCCCCGTCCCTCTCCCCGTGCAGTAGATGTTCTGTGTAGCTGTAAGATCTGCCATTTTTATTTTACTTTATTTTTTGTTCTGTTTCACTTTGTTTTTTACAGACAGGCTGGTGGGCAGGAGAGCATCTTCAGATAAGCATGTGGAGCCACATTCTGCTCCACAGAAAAGTCCTCCTGAAGATCCCTTTGGTTCTGTTCCTTTCATTTCTCACCCAGGCAAGTTACACCTGTAACATCACTACCTCTTAGATAAACGTGTACGTACGTAGAAACATGTATGTGTGTATGGGTTAAGTTTGTACATCCCTTTAAGTGACCAAAGAATGAGAACAGTATTGAATGCTGTGTGACAGTAGGCAGGTTGAAGGGCTTATTTATGTTGATTGCCTCCAGAGTGTTTCCATGTCTGATTCCTGGTACTTTTACAGCATACAGACCACGCAGTGTGAAAGCATCAGGCTGGTGCAGTGTCAGTCAGGTGCCCAGAAGCAGAGCTGCTGCTGCTGCTAAAGGCAAGGTGGTACTTGCCTGTAGTCAGCTTCCAAATCCTAGTGTCTCTTTGGCTCGGCTCTCCAGCTGAGTATAGACTGCACACTGCTGCATGTAATGCAGACTGAATGAAAACCTACAAAATACCTGATGTTATCTGTACGTTTGGGGGGTGTGGAGCACTCATTGTTGTGTTTCAGTTCACCTTTGGCTGTTTCTTCCTTGGATGGGAGTAAAAACCAACCTTGTACATGAACACTGACTGTGAAACCCCATTGTCCTGCACCTCAGTTGCCAGTTACAACACTTGCTCCATCAGTACGTCAGTAATTCTTTGGTACTTGTGGCAAAGTAAAGGCTATGTGACAGCTAAATGGTCAAAAGAGTTTGTTACTTACTGAGCTACTTAGATGCCCAAGGTTTTATTGAGAATGCTTGGGTGATAAAGGTGCCTTAGTGTGACTCCTCTTACAGAGGTCAGCAGCTCAGGTAACGTGCCTTAAAATAAATCACTTGGGGTCAGCCTAAGTCGGCGTCTGTGTTTCCCTTTCCTTTCATCTTGGGTTCCTGACAGTGACTGGCTGGGGCTGCTCAACGCTCACAAGTGCTCTTGTGTTACACATGGCTGTGTGTTCTGGCTGCTGAATTGTGACTTGCTGGGTTACGATGAGATGAAATGTTGATGTTATCAATACAGACTACTTAAAATAAAGAAGATTTACTCTTGTAAAAAGTGGCAGCTCCTGTTGAAGATGTGTTCTACTGTATTAACCTTTGAGTTGGAACTGTGGTCTCTTTCTGCTTTGCTTTTTTTCCCCTCTATGACATCAGTCTTGGGTTGATAAATGTCATTATATGTAGCTGAGTAGTCACCCAGAATATTTATTTTGTTTTGGAGGCTGAAGAGTTCTCTGCTGAAAGCAGCACTTGGCTAAATAGACTAAATACTTCACTGATTCCTGATGCCTGCTGTGAGATAGCAGGAAGAAGCTGAAGGATCATGTATCATCTTTTGACTTCTTAAAGGCTTAACAAGGTCCAGCAAAATAAGTGCTATTGGTTCCATTTACATGTACCTGAGAAGGTGATGCAAGGGAGAGGCAGAGGTTGCAACTGGAAACCTTTTTCATCAATGGGGTGCTGTGAGGTGTGAGCCCTGGGATCTTCCCTGTGGAGCTGAGAGCGCATTTCAGGTGGCACCTGCTGCTGCAAGGATCACCAGGAAGGAGAACCTGGAAGGGATGGAGTAAGGCTGCTTGTGTGCTTATTGTTCTTAAGCAGTCACTTGACAGGCTATGCAGAGGGCAAATAGCTCTGTGCAATGAACGGAGACATCCCTGGGTTCCTCCTGCTGCAGTCCATAAGCAGACAGCATAGGAGCGCTCAGTGTCAGTTGTACTCCATGTGTATCCTGTTAACAGTATTTTCAGGAGTGCTGTGTGCTGACCTGCTGTACACACTATTCGGTGCCTGAATGCTTGTAGAAAATAGTAATGATGTAGGGCTTCATGTGGCATGGGAAGAAAACTGGCTTGAGACAGAATTCCAGGGCTCAGTCTGATAGAAACTGTTAGGAGAGAGGAGGAGGCAGAGCTGAGCAGCCAGGACGGGCATGTAGATGCTGGTTCTTGGGTGCTGAAAGGCTGGATGGTGACAGAGGAACAACTGGCTCCTGCTTTCAGCGTTGTGGAACAGGAGCTCTTTGACTCCAGTGTGTGTTATCCAGCCTGCATTGTAACATCCTTTGTTAACATCAAGCTGAATGTTCAGAAGCAACACGTGTTTTCTGTCATCTGCCAAGTATGAGAAGGGAATGGCACTAATGTTTCAGTTTGCTGTTGAGTTGTACTCAGTGGCCTTTAGCCCTCCTGTGGTTTTTTACACTAATGTTTTCTGGGTAAACTGGGTTAGATGGCCTTTTGCTTCCCTCAGCCTCATACTGGAACTCAGAAGTAATAGAACATTGGAGGTACCTCTCAGGATGATGAAGACAGACTGTGTAGAGTGGAGATGTTGGGAAACTGTGACTGCAATGTCTGTGAGCGCTGCCCTGAAGCTGTCAGCTTGGCATGGAGAACCTCAGTGAGCTGCCTTTTGGGCCTGTCCTACTGGGTCAAGTCCGCCTAACATTCTGTTGAGTGGCTGTAAAGCTCATCTGTCCTGTAGACATGGTGCTGCTGTTTTCCTGGTGTACCTATGTAACCCCTCCACGGGCACTGCACGTGTGGTCACTGTGCAGAGATGGGGAGATGAAAGCAAGAGGCATTCTGTCCCAGCTTCTGTTTGACTTCCAGACCTCTTGCGCTCCCAGACTTGCCGGTGTCTCAGGAGGATGGTTATGGGTGCCTGGCTTGGAGTGACAGCGATGTCGTGGTGTGTGGGTCTGGCAGAGAGCAGTACCACAGAAATGGGCTGGAGGCTCAAACACGGTACGCCCCAGAAAGCTCCCTGCTGTGCTAGCTCATGAGTAGCAGGCAGGAGTCTTCTGGCTCTGAGAAATGCGGGTGAGAGCTGGGCATTCGGTTCCTGCTTCACGTACTGCTGGTAACATGGTTCCAAGCCCCTGCATGTTTCTGTTCCTTGGCTTTGGAGCCACTGAACAGCCGTGCAGCCTGGAGTGAAACTCAGCTCACTGTAGTTGAGTAAGATATTGCCAGCATGAGGAGTAATGAGAAGACTTGAGCTGACTGCACCTCCAACCCAGCCCCTGCCATCAGTTGGCAGTTCTTCAGCCAGTGATCTTCTCCATGCCCCACTGTGCACCGTCACCTGGCTGCTGTGTGGCATTCTGTGTGTAGGTACCACAAGCAGCAGATGAGGCTCACACCAGTAACTCTACTCTCTGAACATGCTGCCTGAGTTCCTCAGTACCCTTTCCCTGGCCAAGGTTTTGGTTCTTGCTGGATGTGGGTTTGGGTTCGTTGTGTCAAGACCATCTTGAGCCACCAGCATTTCCAGATAACCCTTCAGAGGAACTTCAGCTTCTTCACCCATCCCAGTGGAGGACGTGGGGGCTGTGCCACTGCTGTGCTTTTCCTCTCCAAAAGGATTGGGTAATTTATTTCTCCCAAGTCCTAGATCAATCATGGTTGCCTTTCACCTTTTGTTCTTTTAATAACATGCTTCACCTTGTGGATTAATGCTTTGGAAGAATAGCTAAGCAATAAACGGAAACAGAAATGCTGTGTTCTTTTTTTGTTTGGTTTTTGTTTTGGTTTTGTTCTTGCAGATAAAGGTGGTAAGCAGTGTAAATCCCCGTTAGGATATTCAGCAGCTGCTGCTCTGGCTGTTGTCAGAGAAGTAGTGCAGATTTAGTTGCAGTGTGCCCGTAATCCTTGGGCCTGACATGTGGCAAATCGTTCTGAAATGATGGTGGCAGTATGCTACCAATTCGCAGGAGCTTAAAGCCCTCCTGCCCAGCTCTGTCGCCACCCCCGCGGCGCCCTGAAATGATGACCCAGCAGAAGGCATGTAATTACTGCCCTTGTTAGAGGGAATTCATCCTCTTATAATCGGATGTCTCGGAAAAGAACATCGGAACAGAAAATTTCCTTGAAGATTGGGATCTTCTTATACGATTAAAGATGTTCCACCTGGCTCGCGTTCGAGCGGGGGACAATTGTCTCCTACAAGATGCAAACCTGATTAGAAGTGTAGTAATCTGAACAGGACATTGCAAACAGATGTTAGCCAACGTTTCACAGCTTCTGCTGTAAATCTCTCCCCTGGTCTGTGAAGCGGCACAGGCTGAGGAGGCTGCATGAAATCAACGTGACAGAACACTCTGGGTATGGAAATCTGCTTGGCCAGAGCATTAAATTGTCATTAACGAGGGACTTTCCCTGCTGGGCGCAGAATCTCTGCTGTGCTCTTTGTGCTTCACCAGCCTGCTGACTTCAGGGGTGAGAGGGGGAACGGTAATGTAGGAACACACAGTGTTCCTCTCATGCTTAAAGTCCAGGGCTCTGGGGAGGATTCTTTCTCCCTTTGGTTTGGTTTTGCCATCAGTGTGCTGCAACTTTAGTCCTGGTACCAGGGAGAGAGCAAAGACGCAGCAGCAGATGCACACAGACATGTTTTCTGCCATGAAGTTTGGTGCTGTTGGACCACACAGTGTTTCGTTTTCCCAGGGAGGGGGCTGAGTCCCCACCTCTGGGTGTGTTTAACAGATGGGTAGATGAGGTGCTCGGGGATATGGTTTAGCACAGGACAGGAATGGTTGGACTCATGATCTTAACAGGTCTCTTCCAACCTTGTGATTCTCTTTGAGACCAGAGCCATAGAGTAATGTCTGCTTGGAGCAGAGGGCTCTGTCCGCTCACCAGCCCTCAACACAAGCAGAAGAGTAGAGCAAGGCACTTGCTCTTCCCCGAAAAGCACAAGTGGGCGAGGGGTGAGGTCACTACTGGAGATAACCTCAGAGACAGAGGTGCTGCACAGAAAGCTGTGGTGCGGGAGCAGCTGCACCTCCTAGCCCCAGCTGACGGGTGCCGCTTGCTGTCCTGTTCATGCTGTAGGTGCTGGCTCTGAAGTGTTGGCAGTGTCGAGCTGTTCCTGTCGCTTGCGAGGTTCTCACTGCTGCAAAATTAATTGTCTCTGTTAATTCTGAGTCTCTGCAACATGCAGGGATGTAAATTCCTGCAGTGGAAATCCTGAGATCTGGCAAGGAGACAGGTAAGGGGGATGCTGGGCTCAAAATTCCAGGAGCCCCCTCAGACACGATTCGTTGTGGAGTGAGGGGTTTGGAGCTGGAGAGCTAATAGGCAGTTAATTGCCCAGCTCTGTGGTGATGTTACAGCAAGAAGAATTAGCATGCTTGTCATATGGCTGAGTGGGCTCAGGATGGGGGTTTTGGAGAAGCGCTTTCTTGGGTGTAGGGAGAGCTCAAGCTTCCTTCTTGCTGTGGTTCGGTGGGTGCCATGTGCAGTGTGTGCTGCCCCAGCCCCATGACCAGTGCCGAGGCAGATTGCTGTGTGACAAGCGTCCTAAGAACTAATCCAAACTTCAGCACCGTCGCTGGGCACTCACACGCCTTTCGTGTCTCTGTCCATGAGTAAGGTGCTTGGGCTTCCCTTGAGGGCAGCTCAGAGCTCCGGGTACGTGAACAGAGCGTGCAGCTGTGTCCGTCCCTGCATCACGCACAGGCAGTCTCTGTATCTACTGTGTGACACTGATCTCCACTTCGTGTGATGCCCTAGTGAACTCTTCCCGGCTTCATCCCGGTTCTTCCAGGGGCAGTAGTTGTGCAACTCAACAAAGGCAGTGAGGGTTGGGAATACCCATCCCTTAAAAACGACATTTTTGGGATGACACCTTCCCCAATCCCTTGCTGTGTGTTGTCAGTGAGAATCACTGCTGGGGGTGGGTCTGTTAGATGTTGGGATGACTTGTGTGCCCCACTGCTGCGTGAACGTGGTTTGGGAAGGGGCTTTAGGTGTTCTGCTGTGTAGTGCAAGTCCTGGTTGGTGTTTGCTCTGTCCCAGAGGTCTGTCTCAGGGAGATCAGCGTCGCGTGGCCCAGCTACTCGTGCAGAGACTGTTGGGTTTGTGCTTCCTTGCTGTCCTCTGCAGCTTCTTTTGTGTCAGCAGTTAATGAATGCTGCTCAAACCATTTGGGAAGGCAGGTGTATCAGCTACACTGTGCTTGGGTTGTTGGCTGTGAAACAAAATTCCTTTATATATTGTTGGCCACATATAGAAACTACATGTAAAGGTCTAAATGTTCCTTGGGAGCACAAGTTCATGTAAGGAATGAGCATGAAGGTTTGGGGTTTTGTTGTGTAAGTCACATCTAACCTAGAAACAATCCCCATTTCTTTCCCTTGGCAATCTAATTGTGTTTCTCTTCTCAGCAGTGTCGCAGTGAATGCTGGACGTGGCGGGATTTGGAACGCGGGGGGTTACACAGTGCAGTGTGAGGGCTGTACCTTTGGGAAATCTAAAGCAAGCAGCCAACTAATCCAGATTCTAATTTAGTGGGTAAAGCAAATATGTAGTATTTAAAATCACAGCTGATAAGAAGCAATCTGACACCAGAGCAAAGAAGGAACAGCTCAAAGCCCTAATCACCCGATGGTTTGGGGTATTCCGGTCATCTTGGTTTTAAATCCATACATGAAGTATATTGCTGTGGAGTTTTTATGGTTACCTTCAGAGTAATTGCAAAGGAGTGAGATGGCTGCTGGGTGACAGGGTCTGCTCTGATAGAACTCAGTGTTCTGGCCTAAACTGTAGCACAGATAGGAAGAATCGGGCAAAAGAGCTACCAGTGAATCATCTCACTTCTGGCTGTGAGAGAGCAAATAGGGATAAGGTGTTGGGCTCAAACAAACAGGTATTTTTCCTTCCCATAGGGAAGCTGAACTGACTGATCCTACGTAGAAATGAACAGGAGACAGTTCCTCACACTTCTCACACAAAGCAATAGCTTTCCTGGCTGAACTGCTGCAAGAGAAGTTGGAAGGGGCTGAACATGGAGCTTCAGTGGCACCAGGGAACAGAATCACAAGAGTCATAGGGGCTGGAAGGTGCCTCCAGAGCCCATGGGGTCCAACCCCCTGCCAAAGCAGGGTCCCTAGGACAGGGCACACAGGGCTGGAATCTCTCCAGAGAAGGAGACTCCACAGCCCCTGGGCAGCCTGTCCCAGGGCTCCCTCACCCATTCTGTGAAAAAACAGGAGGTTCTCAAAGCACAGGCTTGGCAGGGCAGGTGTTGCTTTCCAAAAGAAACCAAAGGTGAAAGCTGCCACCTGTGCTTGGTGGGGAAGCCCTGATGGAGGGAAGCCTCAGTGGAGCTCCTGGGGCCTCCTTTCCTGGTGCTCGGGTGGCAGTGCCCATGGTGGCTGGAGCAGTAAGGTTCGCAGGCCAGACTGAGAAAGCAGAAGCACCTCAAGATACAGGCAGTCTGCTTTAAAAAGAAATTAAAATCATTCAAGCATGCTGCGTTCCACTTCCCTGGACAGGGGCGGCTGTGTCTCGGTGTGTTTGAAGAGCTGGCTCTGGGGATCATCTCTGTCCATCGGTCTGTGTCCTGGGAGCACTGTGGTGCTTCTGTCTGTCTCGTGTGTGAGGAGGGAAGCTAGGGGGTGGCCGGCTGTGGAGGATCAAAGCCAGGGGCTGGCTGTTACTCAGCTTTGCTGGTGTAAGCGCAGCTTGAAGTCTTGGTTCTGAGTTTAGCTTGTGCAGTGTCCGTGCCGGCCCTCGGCGTGTGTGGCTGTGGCATGTGTGTGGTGAGCCCTGACTTTAGGAATGCATTTCACGTTCTGTTCTGCATTTTTCTTTGGCCCTGCAGGTTCCCCTGGAAACCAAGTGGATAACTCAACTGGCAGCCAAGGGAACAGCGCGGGGACCCCCAGCAAGGCTGGAAAGCTGAGCCATGCTTTCAGAGACCCCCGCCCGGGGAGGAAAACTGCAGAGGGACAAGTGACGAAAGGTGGCGACGAGTCCGAGAGCGATTTTGAATCGGATCCTCCTTCTCCCAAGAGCAGCGAGGAAGAAGAGGAGCAGGAGGATGAAGAAGTCTTGCAAGGGGAGAATGGAGACTTCAATGATGACAACGATACAGAACCGGAGAATTTAGGCCACCGACCTCTCCTCATGGACTCTGAGGAAGAGGAGGAGGAAGAGAAGCAGAGTTCTGACTCCGATTCTGATCGTGCCAAGCAAAAACCTGTAGAAGGGCTCCTGAGCAGCAGGTTCGGAGATGGTGTGGGCAGCAGTGAAATCAAAGAGCCTGGTTCAGGGCACGTGTCCTCGTCTGAGGTGCCACGGGTTGCGGTCAGGGGGAGCCCCAGCCAAGAGTTTGATGTGTTTGGGGCAGTGCCCTTTTTCACTCTGCAGCCTCAGGCAAGAGAGAAGGCAGACAAGGACATCTCTTCTCCCACGGCTTTTCCCAGCCTGAACCAAGAGCAGGATGACTTTGATGTGTTCACAAAAGCCCCCTTCAGCAAAAAGGCATCTCAGCAAGATGGCCAGGTGACGGGAACCGAGCCTCTGCTCTCCCCCAGCTCTCCACGGAGCCTCGATATTTTTGGCTGCACCCCATTTCAGCCTTCCCTTGTCCCCAGGACTGGCGGGAGTAGAGAGGACCTCTTTGGGCTGGTTCCTTTCGAGGAGATCACGGGCACCCAGCAGCAGCAGAAGGTGAAGCAGCAGCGTAACCTGCAGAAACTCTCCTCCCGCCAGCGGCGCATGAAGCAGGATGTCTCTAAGAGCAATGGCAAGCGCCACCACGGCACCCCCACCTCCACCAAGAAGGCACTGAAACCGAGCTACCGCACCCCGGAGAGGGCCCGCAGGCACAAGAAAGCGGGGCGCAGGGACTCACAGAGCAGCAACGAGTTCCTGACCATCTCAGACTCCAAAGAGAACATCAGCCTTGCACTGACTGACAGCAAAGACCGAGCCAACCCTCTGCAGACAGACGAGAGCCTGCTGGATCCTTTTGGAGCCAAACCCTTCCACCCATCGGACTTGATGCGGCACCAAGGGTTTGGTGATGGCCGTGGGGAGCACGGCGCCGTGGTCGTGGCTGGCAGAGCCAGGCAGAGCTCCTTGCACGGGGCCATTCACAGCAGCGATGGGCTGAAAACAGATGACTTTGGTGCGGTCCCCTTCACGGAACTGGTGGTGCAGAGTGCACAGAGCCAGCAGCAGCAGGCTCTGGAGTTAGATCCCTTTGGAGCAGCTCCCTTTCCTTCCAAACAGTAAACGCTTCCAATGGGTTCCCCCACCTCCACCTCTCCAAGTTACTTAATAGAGATTCTAATTAGCAGAGTAATTTATCTGGTCAAATGGGCAGGGACCGGGGCTGTACGGTGTGCTGGGGTTCAGGCCTGGCCAGCTTGCACAGTGACCTTTAGAATTAGGGCCTTTTTTATTATTATTATTTGTATTTTTTAAATAGAACAAACTACCAAGGAGCGTCATCCAGTTACAATAGGTGGCTCCTGGGATGAAAAGATAAATCACACATGACTCATGGTCTGTCACTGCATGAGGGCCTGGAGCATCCTGAGGCTCTGCACCCCTGCGCTGCTGTCAGTCTCTGACATTCTGAGACAGCAGGAGGGGGACCTGAAAAACCTTCCCGTGCGTGCTAGTTAGCTTGTGGAACTGTGGGGGGTTCTCCCCAACTCAGTCACAGCAGACTGAAGAATCCAGATGTTTTACCAACACCCAGAGTGGCTGCTGGAGGAGTCACTTCTCTGCTTCCTGAGTGAAACCCCTTGGAAAACGCACAGAGCCAGGTCTTCAGGGCCCAACTCCGGAGTGCAGCTGTGGCTGGCACCTGGCAGATGTCTGTACAGCCGCAGAGGTGAAAGGCAGGTTATTTTCTGTGTGCCTACATGTTCCAGTTCTCTTTCTTTTTTTTGGGGGGGGGGGGGGGGTGTTTTGTTTTTTTCCCCTCTTTCCCTCCCCCAGTAAGTGCCATTAATATAAAGTAGTGAACTGGGAGTTAGAACTCCAGAGAGAATATACTGGCTGGTGAGACAAGAAGCCTGAATGTAGGGGAGGAACCGTCAGGGACGAGCCAGCGTCCGCAGCACCTTGATGACTACTCAGTGTGCTTGGGAGAGGCCGGTTTACTCCAGGAGATTGCTGGGAGCACATGGAGAATCTCAGCTGGCTTGTAGAGTGTACAGAGAGGTGTAGCCCTGTTGATTACAGACTGGGATTTGTGTCTGAAAATGCCCTTCCCTTTCCTCATGGGTTTTTATTGCAAACACCACGTGTGTCCTTTCAGACCTGTTGTTTTTAAAACAATAATAGTTTTATGGAGTGACTGTAACCTCATGTTCTTTTAAGTGCCAGCGACTCCATGTCTGCACTGAGGGGTGTTTTACAAGGACGCTTTGCTAAATGCACTGAGCTTTGAAGAACCCTCCCTGCCCTCGGACCTGTTTCACTGCAGCAGCAGGGAGCTCGTGGACGCTGATGGCTCCCGTGCCACCAGGAAGCTGCGCTGGACACCATGAAGCCTTACAGGCAGGGCTGCATCCTGCCACACGGTGCCTCTGCTGCGCGAGAGGTAGCCTAGAAGGTGATGGGAAGGTGACGGGAACAGGCTCCTGGAGGACATGGTTGTGTTGCTGGGCTGTACAGTGTGTGCCAGGGGACACGGCTTCTCCGTTGCCCTGTAGCTTGCACCCAGCCGTGTGTGCTGGCTGCAGAGTGCCCATGGCTTGGGATGGGCCCGCTGGCCTTTTTCCATGGCGATCCAGCTTGTCTCAAACTGTGCTTCCTGCTCTGCTGAAAGCTTACGAGGAGATAACTCCAGGTTTGTGTATGGAGGAGAGAAGTGTTCATGCTGCATGTCCCTGTGCCCTGTACACCCCTCCGCTGGAGGCGAAGCAAAGTATTTCGGGGGTGCTTCTCCTTTGCTTTTCCCCAGAGTCTGTGGCTGGTTGTACATTTGGGGGCGGGGAGGTCCCTTCCAGTGTAGGCTGGAAGCCACATGTCACAAGTTGTGGGAAGCTCAGGTCCGTGCAGGATTGCTTGCCCTGATCCTGCAGCTTGATGGGCACCGGCAGAGGTCTGTGCACCTCCTGGCCTTTATCCTCCTCCCGTGGTTCTCCGGAGGTGGGCGCGAGGTGCTGCAGGAAGTGGTGGGTGATGTTAAGTGCGCCTTTGTGGGGCTTAGAAATTTAGTTCTTAGGAGGTTATGGGTAGAAGTGTTTCAGCTCTATTTGCACGGGAGTTTCTTGGGCTTTATAACTACTGTTCTCACCCGGGGTTTGTGCCAAAGGCTGTGAGAAGCGCACGCCAAGTTTTGTAGCATCTTCTGATACTCAGGTTAACTGTCTGTGTTTTTTCTTCTTCTTTTTGTTCTTTTATTCCTCTGCACGTGCTTACGAGCCGCCTTCCTGCAGCTTCCTCCTGGGCTGTTATGTAGGGGCCTGAAGAGCTGCTGGGACAGAGTGGTGGGACAAATGGGGTGGGTGATGGTGAAGCACCAGGCACCCGCCCCAAGGGCTGAAGTGCAGCTGGTCCATGTGGCTGCCACCTTCCTGGAGCAAAGGCAACTTCAGGGCTGGCTTGGCCGTTGGGCACAGGGTGGGGGGGGGCGGGGGGAGGAAAGGGAGAGATGGCTCCATCTGCACGCTCAGGCTGGGCCTGGCTGCTCAGGCAGAGGAGGGCTGGAAGGCAGCCATTGGGTTTTGGTCTGCTTACTTGAGATGTCAGGCTGAAGAGCATTCGGGGACTTCCTCGTGCTGTGCTGGGTGGGGTGTTGGTGGAGGGTCTGTCCGCGGGCTCATTAAAGGACGGGAGAGCTGAAGTGAGATCGTGTGCTGAAGGTCAGAGGGGAGATCAAATCTCCATCACTTAAACCGGTGTGATACCTCTGGCTGCGTGCGAGTTGCGACCGATGATGTTTGCTTTATCAATGGCCTTAAATCGCGTCCTTTGAATCCTGGTGACTAGACAGGGTTCTGCATAAACGTAACTTCCTTCCTTTCTAGAGTTAAAACTGTGTCCTGCTCTCTGGAGCCCAAGCAGAGATGGGTGCCTCACTAAGCTGCCTCTGCAGGGGGTATGTCGTTTAATCACAGCCAGACCCACGCTGGGGTTTGAGTTCAGTGAAGATCTGCTGTTTGACAGATGAAACGTGGTACTGTCAGGGACCACGATGTCCTCTTGCCTCTGCTGGGGTGTGTGTGGGCTTCTTCAAAGCTCGGGGAGACCTGGCTGCACCGGGCACAGACCCTGTGTCTGCAGTAATGGCCAGGTCGGGAGCGGACACTTCCATCAGAAAACACGATCGATTCCTGCGGCTTCTCCAGCAGCACGTTGAATGACTGAACTGTGGGGCTTTGGAGGCAGCTGTCACAGGGAGATCGGGGCTGGGGTCCTGCCGAGCTGCCACTGGTCCGAGTGGCCAGAGCACATGGTGGTGGCTGTGTCCTCAGCGGACTCCGAAGGGCCTGGAGCAGCACACAGCCGCTTTGCCTGAGCCCTGACATGGGGCCCATGACCACCAGCTTCAGAGGACATGACCTGTAATCGTCCTGGGCGTCCCAGTTAGTAATACCAAGTACTGTGAAATAAGTTGATACATTTGCTACTGTGAGAATAAGAGTTTGCCTGGAGTTTTTTATACTATATTGTGTATTTTTATATATGAGAAGGATATATAAAACATACACATGCTCGCACACATCACGTGTCTCGGAGCTGCTGTGCTTTTAGTAACGCAGCAGCCACAATCACTTTGGTGTGGGACCTGAGGGAGCGACTCTGAGAGAAGACAGAAGGTGCAAGGAGTGGCTGCTGTGTTACTCTCTGAGAGCTGGTTTCAAAAGGAAAATCAAGGAGACTGTGTGTATAGCTGCAGTTGTGACTAAGGCATCACCTAATAGTAAAGAGCATAAAAACTATTTTAAAATTGCTGGCATTCAGCTTTTAAGTGCACTTTCCTGAACTACACTTCCACTTCTGGTTAGACTTCAGAGTTTCTAAAGCTTTTTTGTGTACCACTAAACAGACAACTTTTAACTTTCTGGTGACACTGATGTACGTCACAAGATAATTGCAGCTGTTAAATAAACAGATGTGGTAACGGTGACTCGCAGGTCTCTTCAGCGCTGCGTTAGTGAGTATTCCCAAGTGGGTTTTCTTTCACTCCCTGCCAGCAACGCTGTAGGAGGATCGAGGGCTTCTTGTGGCCGTAGGTTCAGTGTTCTGAAACACTCGTGCTTGCTGCCCCATCCTCTCTGTCCCCTTGTTAAAAGCCTGTTGATCATGTGCTATTTTTAACTCCTTAGGTTTGGTACTACCCCTTAAAGCCCTCCTGCAGAACAGTGCTGAAGGGATTCCTTCCCTTGCTGCTGGCAGTGAAGTTGATCCCTTTTCCATAGCCAAATTGTTCTGTGTGGTTTCCTGTTCTGTGCCCCATCTCGATGCAGTGCTCGTGGGATTCAGTTACCAGGGCGGGTTGCCTGGATGCTGCTTGTCCCCCTTTCACTCCTGGGAGACCAGGGTATGAATAGGAAAAGGGTCAAGACAAGGTGGAGCGGCAGTGTCCTGGCTGGTCCTTCCTCCACCTCTTGCCTGATACAAGCAAATCCCCATGGGAATGGTTCCACTGGAGGCTTGAGCTCAACCCCCGTGGCTGTGAAATCTTGCTTCCAACAGGTACCTTTCCATGCACAGCACGGACTTTTCCACCCGCATCCTGCCTGTGGTTTGCGGCTTTGGGGAGCACAAGGGGCAGAGGACATGAGACAACCCTGGGTTAGTAGTAACACGCGTCCTGCAAGCACTGGCCGTGCTCTGTGGGAACAGAGGGCACAGAGCCCTCCCTGGACTCGTGCCTGCCCAGACCTTTCCTGCCCCTCTCTGCCCGAGGGCTGGATTGTTGCCAGCCCCTGGGGTTACAAACGGGAGCTTTTGGTTTGTGTTTTCCTGCTCATACTTTAACTTGCAGTTGAACTGCTTCTGTTAGCACAAAATCAGGTTTTACCGAATGAGCTGGGCAAGAGCTGTGGCACTGGAGGGGAAGCAGAGCCTGTCTGAACTTTCCCTCCTGATGAGGACACCGCAGAGCTCTTTGTATACAAATGGGGCCCTGCTGGGAAACTATCTGTCTACAGGGCCGTAGGTAGGTGGCAGAGCTGTGGACAGTGCAGACTCTTCCCCCCACACACCTTGCCCTGTGTGGGGGACTGCAGCGGGCAGTGCCAGCACTGCCCTGTGCTTCCCCCTCTGCTTTCATCATCCCAGAGTCTCCCTCCATGTTTAAAACTCAGGGGATGTGACAGAAGCTGTGTGGGGGTGACATTTGTGTCTGTCCCTTCACAATATGAAACACAAGAACAGTGTTACTCCAAGGAAAACACCCAGTGAACCCAAATTTATTTACAAGTTCCGTACAGACATAAAAGATGATCATGCAGCTTGAAAAACTTTGTCAGGGTCATAAAAACGTAGAGTTCAGCAGTCAGCTTCCTTTCCCCTCAAACTGCTACAGCACTTAGTTTACATTAAAAAAAAATACATTGGCAACAGCTCAGGTCAGTCAGCTTCTGTACCCACACATGTTCTGCGTGTTACTGTTCAGCTAACACTGGAACCAAGCTTGTATACTGGCAGGACCCTTGTCAGGCTTCAGTAGTAGTGTCCAGTCAGCACACTCAAGACTTGCCTGGCTGTTTGGGGAAAAAAAACCCAAATAAGTGTCTGCACTGAAAGGCTGCGAGGTGTGGGAGCTGCATTGTCAACACAAAGTCAGGTCTTGCCACTTGTTTCTGGAGTTGGGAACCGCCACCCCAGCTCCACCTACTGAAAGGGGCAAAGGGCAGCATCACTTTCTAGCACACAGCAGAGACATGGGGGTCCTGCAATCTCCATCCGAGTGCGAATGCTAAGCTTCCATCGCTGCCCAGCATCTCCTTGGCACACCCCTGGAGAGGCTGAGGGAGCCAGGTGCCTTTAGCCTGGGGAAGAGGCAGCTTTGGGAGTTCTGGCGGGGGGCACAGCCTCCCCCACTGAGGAACCTAAATCCCACCCAGAGATGAGAGAGGCAAGAGCATGGCACAGACAAGGACAACTGTTCCCCAAGGGCTCCTGGGGCCTTGTGCAGCTTCCCAGGGTTGCCTAGGCCAATGTGGCAGCACCGTCTCTCCCCAAGCCTCAGGTCTGACAACTGGCTTCTCGCTACAAGGCCCCAACCCCTGTGCATTGTGCCAGCTCTGCCGGCCACCACAAGGGAGGAGAGGCTGTGCTGCTGCCAAGGGCCGTGCTGCAGGTAATGGGGGAGCTGGAGCTGGGTCAGCTTGAGCTGCTCATAGCCCCAGAGTGGAAGGCTCCTGCCTGTCCTAAAGCAGAATCAGTTGGGCTGTTTGCTGCCACACAATGATGCAACCACGTGCCCCAATGGCTCCAGGCCCAAATTCTTGGGATTAGGTCGTAACAGCACCTAGAGCCCAGCAGGGTAATCTCCAGACACCCAGTGCTGAGCGCTTTGTTGTATGAAGCAGCAGCATTTCCTACAGCTGCTCCACTGAGCTGGAAGCACGAGCACGGCTGCTCTGCAGAAGCTGCATTAAAATGGGGATTCTATCACCAAACCCAAGGAAATCCAATCCCACTTGACAAACTGGCACCAGTTGAGCTGCACCATGTGGAGCCCCAGCTCTTCTGCATGCTGTGTGTTTCCAGTCTCCCCAGTGTGGGGGGTCAGGGATGCTTCCCATGGCTGCAGAGAGCTGATGGCAGTCAGGGGGTTGTCAGGAACAAGGTCCACGAGCAGAGTGGGACCTCACCCCTTGGGCAGTCTGAGCCCACCGCAGGCTGCCCCCTCCTGTCTCATCCTGCTGAACAATTCTCTGCCACTCTCATTGCAAGACACAACAAACACCAGCACGCAGGTGTAGTGCTGCTCCAGAAGCATTTCAGACTCTTAATTCCAAATGGCTGAAGGGATCCAGGCACATTTCCTGAAGGAAGGGCACTACCCTGACTAGGGGAGGCCATTTTTAGTACCCATGATGAAGATGTGGCCATGGTGGATGACACATGAGTTTATCTTCCAGGAAAAGATTAAAAGCTAGTCCAGGGAAGGGCAAGAGGACACAGAGTTCCCTTTAAGACGTTACTGTGCTGACGCCAAAGCACAAGCAGGTCACTCAGAGCCTCAGCAGGCTGTGACATGCTGTACGGTATGATTTAGGTCCCAGACAGGTCCCACAGCTTGGGTGGTTTCACAATTGAGCTGCCAGGAGAGCTGCTTAATTACACACTTGAATAAAACCAGGCAGCCCCGTACATGGGCCCGTTAGCTCAGGAAGGGTAACAACGAGTTCTGCTCTTCATGCTGACTGTGTGAAGAAACCTCCCCTGTGATCTGCATCCGAGTGTTGCAGCCCAGCTTTCCCTTGTTCCGCTCCAGGGAAATGTGTGTCACACCTGGCTGCAGACAGGAGATGCAGCTCACATCCTGGGCAAAGCTCTGGGCTTCTCAAGGCTCTAACGACACCGTCCCAGCAAGCAGGGAAGAATCCAGAAGTCAGAAGAGAAACTGCCTCAGTGCTTCACTTCATAGCTTGGCTCATTCTGTAAGGTCCAGACCCTCCACGTCAGAAAATCCATCGCAGTGCCTCTGAAATAGCAGGAAACCAGCTCATCACACAGAGATAATCATCAACTCTCACCTGATTTCCAAAAAGTCCAGCCCAATGCTCAGTAGGCTGCAAAACTGACAAGAGGCTGAGGAAAAGCCACTTCAGAACAAATACTAATGACACTATTAGGAGTGTGAAATGGATGACCAGGATCTGGCAGGCCTCTATCCCAGACCAAAAGCTGCTCTCAGCCATGGCAGCCTCGTGCTGCCTCACACCACCAATGAGTACAGACAAGCAGAGTGCCTGGCCCCACCAGAAATATCTTACTGACAGGTGAGCCAGCTTTTTCCTGGTGGAAGCTAACTGGGGAGGCCAACCGAGACTCAGGGGGAGTCAGACCCGGCATTATTTAACCCCCTACTTGTCAGGGTATCGTATTCCCACGAGTGGAACCGCTCTACCTTCGCTCACGGGTCTGGGCTGTACTCAGGACAGGGCTTGCTGTGTCGATACTGCATGATGTAGATGGTGGATTGGTGCCACCAATACAGCATCACCACGGCAAGGACATGCCATACTTGGTGACTCGAGCCCAGGTAGTTCAGCTGCCCTGTGGGGACAAGAAAGGGCAGGACGTTAGCCTGTCAAACTCCTCAATAACTCACACAATGCAATCTGCAGTCGGTCTCCTCCAAAGCTCAACCCTTGAGGCAGGGAAAGCTCTTTAACGAGCTTGACCAGAGTCATCTGCCTTCTTCAGATGCAAATGCACGCAATGGCATTCCTCTGAGCAAGCTCCACAGGGAACATGCTCCACCTGCCCTCACAGACGTTTGGGACACAGAGACAGGACTGTGACACTGCAGGAAGCTTAACTGCAGAAAAAACACCCAGAAGAGGATTTCCTACCTGGGAAGTATCTTTCTGGAACTTTGGAAATATAGAAGAGAAAAGCTACAGCAGCGATGAAGTACATGAGAACTACACGTGGAGCAAACTCCTGCAAAAGAAAAGGAAGCTTTCCTATTCTGTCAGGAGGTGAAAAGCACAAAACAAAAGATCTCCAAAGACAAAGAAGGAAAAGGCACAACAAAACTGCATTTACTTCACTGCATGTTGCATACAGACAGAATCCGACAGGGAAGCAAATACCAATTTGGAAAAATCTGGGTGGAGAAAGAACTGCTTTCTCACAACCTCTCTGCTTCAATACCTGAGCTACTGAGTGTTCCCATGCAGCCTGCAGTAGATGTGACATCTGCCTGCAAAAGGACGTTTGCCAGTGCCCTGACCTGAGGCAGAGGGGCTGGGAGAAGTAGGGACAGCTTGGGGTCAAAGTCTTGCTCACCAGGTGGGATTGCAACACTGGAACCCAAGGGCCTGGGAGTGTTATGCACCAGGCAGTAAATGATCAAGCAGCCTCTCCACGAGCTGCCTGTACCTGTCTCTGACAGGAGGGTTTGTTACCAGGTGCAGAGCATTTTCCTGAAGCACAGAAACAACACGCGTCCCACGCCTGCTGTTCTGCTGCTGCAGAGGAACACAATGGGGAGGCTGGGGGATGACTGTGGCTTGTCTGAGAAGGGCTGTGTCAGGCACCCTGGCTAAAGGCTGCACTGGCTCCTACCTGCTGCTTTCCCACATCCAGCAGCAGCTCCGGACTGGGCAAACCCGTCTCCCCAGGTGAGTGCTCCAGCAGGTTGCTCAGGCTTCCTGGGAAAAGGAGCCTTGTCCCCAGCACAAATAACTGCAGCCTGCAGCCGTTTGGGCCCTTCCCACTGGGGCACTCTGCTGCCTTTGGCGGGGCCATGCTGCTTGTTTCCAGACTGATTCTGAGCAGCAGGAGCTGACTGACCTTGCAGTGATGGTGCAGGCTGGTTGGGTAAGCAGCTGAGGGCTGAGAAGGCAAACACTGAGTTTTGCTACTGGCCCAGGGACCAGAAGAGGCAGCAAGTAACCGTGGCACTGGCATCCGCTGGTTCCCATCTCCCTCACATTCTGTGGAGGCGGAGAGCCAGAGCAACCAGCCAGGCTGCTTCCCGCTGCACAGCCCACTCAGCTCTCAGCTCCCGGCCCAGGAGAGAGGTTGTAGTACCCCTGCACAGGCTGCTCAGCCACATCCGTGCCCAGGTTCTCTTCTCACCCTGTGGTTTTAAACCAGCAGAGCAGACTCAGTCTACTCAACCTGCTCTCACTGCTTCTCACTAAACGTCTGAGTGTTTGCATTTGGGCTCCATCACCTGGAAGCATTCTGTGCCTCAAGAAATTTTAGTTTCGGCTGCCTCCCCCCTTACCTTTCCCGAATTGAGAAGGACAAGGGAAGACAGTCAGTGAGAAGCACCAAGGAACCTTACTCACTTCTGGTTTTCTCTTACCTGCACGATAGGTGCACCAATGCCGCCGTTGAGCCAAACCCAGTGGATGGTGGGAATAATTCCATATCCAGACACTGAGCAAAAGATGATGGAGCGCAGCCTGTGCCACTGTTGTGTGAGGTAACTGGGGTGAATCTGAGCAAAAAACACTGCCAAGATCATTGCCAGCACAGTGATTAAATATACCTGACGCCAGTACTGAGAAAAAAAGAAACAGAAGCAGGTTGTGGGTGTTCTTATCACACGTACGACAGCCTCTGGGTAGAGGGTTTACATCACTAAAGCTAACGCTGCCTCAATTGCCTGTCACTGCTGCAAGCACAAGGGATGGGGGCTGACTGAGAGGACCTGCATTTATCACTGAGGGGACGGAACAGTGTGTGGGCACACTGGGAGAGCATCTTTATTCCAGGCAGCGTGCCCTGGTTTTGGCTGGGATGGGGTTAATTTTCTTCCATGTAACAGGCACAGTGCTGGGTTTGGATTTAGGATGAGAATGGTACTGAGGACACACCAATGGCTTTAGATGTCACTACACAATGTCTACACTAAGGCAAGGCTTGTCCTGCTGCTCCCCCAGCCCATGGCAGTGAGAAGGGTGCCCAAGGAGCTAGCAGGGGACACAGCAGGACAGGGACACTGGGATAGCCCAGGCCCTGTGGCCCGATGCTCTGCATGGGGAGCTGGCCAGGGTGGGACTGTGTGGAACCTGGGCAGGGGTGATCTGCAGGTGAGCAGTTGTACTGCACATCACTTCTTTTGCATATTCTCTTTTAATTAGCAGTATTCTTCTCCTCTTTTCCTATCCCCTTACAGCGTCCTTTACTCAACCCCCAAGTTTTACCCTTCCCCCTGCCCAATTCTCTCCCTCACTGCGCTGTGGGGCGGGCAGTGAGCCAAGGGGTGTGCAGTCACTCTGGCTGCGGGATACAGGGCCTGAGCAGAACATCTCAAACACCCCTCTGCTGAAGCAGACTGGCCCCTGCCCTGTTGTGAGCATGGATGTAAACCGGGCCTCTGAAGGGAGCTGGCTTTACCAGGCCCCTGTCAAAGGAAGCTTGTTTTGGCCTCAGGCAAGCATCCTTGTGGGAAAAGACTCTTGAATTCCTGGAGGGGGAGGCATCCCATAATCAGCCTCATGCTCCTGACAAAGGCAGGACTGTAAAGCTCACCCTGCTTTCATGCAATTCTTGAGGTGGGTGCAACTGACAGCTTGGAAGACAAACCTCAAACCTCTGTTCGCCACCACTTCCTCTGCCCATGTCAGAAGGAGCTCGATTCACTTTCCAGCTCCAGCTCCTGCCTAACACTGTGTGGGCTCCCTGCAAGATGCTCCCTTCCTACCCCCTGGAAATGGCAATGAATGGGAGCCCATGGTCACACCAACCAGCGCTTCCCACTTACGTTGTTACAGTAGAAGGCATAGAACACGCCTGACACGTAGCAGCCCAGGATGCCGATGGAAATGCCCGCGTAATCTAACGCCATCCAGCGCCGGCTGGTCTTCTCCGAGCGGTGACAGCAGAAAAGGTGATATCCTACTGAGCAGAGCATACACACCTGTACAAACATTCAAACAGGCACCCATTAATCTCTGCAAATCTCACAGGGCACACAGCAAGCTTAAACACTGAAGCTTTGAGTGTGTGATTGATCCGGGAGATGTTCTGTGCAGTGCAACTGGGTGGAGAATTTCTGCCAGTCATCACCAGTGACGGATGTAAGCGTTTCTGGGGGATCAAAGGAACAACAGAAAACTTGGCCATAACCCCAGGCAGCACAGCTACAAGTCAGGCTACCGAGGCCTAGGCTGAGCAGACAAGCACAGCCATGTCTGCACAAGGACAGTGGGACGGTGAATTCTGCCGGGCTGAACTACCGCCAGCACAAACTGACACCCAAATCTGCCCCGGCTGCCTGGCACCCAAGTTACTTTAGTGAGGGAGCACACAGGGAATTAAACTCCTGTGCACAGGCTGCTTACTTACATAGATTATTTATTTTTTTGCCTGAGAAATAGTTTTGGTGTCTCCCTGAAACCCTACACAGCAGTAGGGAAGCATATAACAGCAGCACTTTCCAAGACAGCAAGGGAGTTTTCATGCTTCCAGGTATGCAGAGGCACCCTGCACTCCTCATGGAACAGATACAGTGCTCTTGGGCTCTTCACACTCTTTTAGAGACGGCAGACTTTTCAGGAGCTTCAGCGGTCAAATGGGAGCCCTGCTGCCATGCCAGCAGCATGGGGCTGTGGCTCATTTTCAGCGTGAGGCAGGTGACCCCTTCAGCAGCACGTGAAGCTGGCCAGGTGCTGTGTCAGACACTGCTGCACCCCAGCACCCAGTGGAAGTTGTGAGATACGGCTTGGATACTTTGGGTGCTTTTCACAGATTGCCTCCTAGGCCAACTCCGCTCAGTCCTGCCTGGCTTATTCCATACATCAACCTGGCCAAACCCAAGCAGAGCCAAACCTGTGATGTACCTGTGAGAGCAACGTGACTCACACACCAGTCTGTGGGCCGGCCCTAAGCCTGTCTCACCCTGCGGCCCTGCGTGCAGCAAGAGGTCATGGTGGTTCCCCACCGCTCGCCTCGGTGAGCACCCAGCCTTACCTGGAAGCAGAAGAGGCAGACAGAGCAGATGACAAAATCCTCTCGGGAGGCGCCGGCGGCTGGCAGGACAGCCGTCAGGTCATAGATGCCCAGCGTGAAGAAGAGGATGAAGCCGAGCAGGTGGCTCCAGATGTTGACGGTCTCGTTGGAGAGGATGAAGAGGCTGTGAGGAGACAGGACGGGGTCGGTGAGGGGCGGGCGGGGGCGAGCGGGGCCCGGGCTGCGCGGCGCGGCCCCTCACCTCCTGAGGCAGAGGCGGGAGGGCAGGTAGGCCCGGTAGCCGTCGGTGATGTAGGGGTTGTCCTTCAGGAAGACGGGGATCTGCTCGTAGGTGTAGAGGCGGATGCCGCGGGGCACCAGCACGGGCCAGTACTGGTAGCCGCCCAGCTCGATGTAGTGCGCGCTGCGCAGCGGCTTCTGGTGCATCCTGCCCACCGCGCCGCCTCAGCGCACCGCCGCCGCATCGGGCCGGGCCGGGCCCCCCGCCGCCCGCACGGGCCGCCGCCCCGGGGACCGCCCGCTCGGGCCTCCCGCCCCCGGCCCGCCCCTCCCGGCCCGGCCCCGCGCCGCCCGTCCCGTCCCGTCCCGCCGCCTCCCGCGGACCAGCCGTGAGGGCGCTGAGGCGCCGCGGGAGGGGCCGCGGATGCGTCGCGGGTCGATAGCGTCAGAGCGCGGCGACGCCTCCAGCGGCGCCTGCGCGGAGTTCGCAGCACTGGCCGCGGGCGCGCGGGGGCGCTCTTCCCCGCAGCGCGTGGAGGGGCGCGCGGGGCGCCCGTTGGTGGCGGTGGCGCCAGGGTCCCTCAGAAGGCAGTCCCGTCAGGCGGGCGGCCTCTGGGGCCGGGGGTCCCTCGGGCGGGCAGTCCCCTCAGCCGGGCGGCCCCTCGGGCCGGGAGTCCCTCAGGCCGGGGGTCTGAGCGGGCTCCCAGGCCCCTTGGCCCGCCGCCGGCCCTTGGCGCGTGCGCTGCCCGCAACGGCCCCGACGCGGGCGGGAGCGCGGCGAGGAGGCATCGCTGCGAGGCAGTCAGCAGCGGCAGTCCCGTAGGTGCAGCTCTCGCAGCGTAAGGTGCGCGGTACGCGGCTAGGGAACTGCCACGGCCGGGGGCTGTGTCGCGGGGGCTGGCGCAGGTCTCCGAGCCTTGCAGGAAGCCCCTGGCTGTGGAGAGCAGCCCCCGGCAGACAGGCCGCACGCCTTGCTGGGCTGGAGGCGCGTCTGGCTCAAGTGCTGTGTGTCAGCATGGCCAGTGGGAGCTGTGCTCGCACCTTACAAGAGTAATCTCTGCTTGATTGCGATAGCCGAAATTAGCAATTTTTTTCCCCATGTACTCTGCAAAGCACCAAAAAAACCTAATTATCCTAGTACTGAAGACTCCTCCAAGGGATTTTCTTCACCACTGTAAGTAGAGCCATATGGGTTTTGCCAGTTGCTTTTTTCTTTTTTTTCCAAAGTAAAGGGGGAGACTGGGGAAAGTAATTTGCTGGGTATCACCAGGCTGCAAACAGTACTGAACCATAATCCCCATTCACCTGCTACTCCCTGCCAGGGATGTGCCCCACAGAGCTCTGCAAAGGTCTTTCGTCTCATGAATCAAACTCTGAGAGTGTTTCTCCAGGATGGTGCGACAAGTAGGAAAGATTTTCCCCGTGGCAGAGATGAGTGCTGTCAAGTAAAAGATGCAGGGTAATGGGCATTTGAAACCAAGAATGACAGTAAAGACCAGGCATTCAGGTCCTAGACCTTGTGATACGTCACCCACAACTTTGGTTATGTGTTGCCATGAGGTTACCCAAATTAAGCTGGTTTTGGTCAAGAGTAGTTCTTGACTATTTCTACTACTAATCCACCATTCATTGCAATTTCTGTATGCCAGTGCTCTGAAAACGGCATTCCTCCTGCCTCTGCAGACCCGCTGGCAGCTGCTCATGCCTTCTTCCTCCTCCTCAGCTGCTCGGCATGCTGGGTACATCCTTCTCCTGCGTGTACTGCAGGAGGAATCGTGTTTGAATCAGTAATTCAGCAGGCTTAGCTTTGAGAGACTTGCTTGTGTTCTCACCTTGTTGCGATGCGTATGAAGTGTGCCACTGAATGCTTCATTCCTACTTTACATAGTTTCTGTTGTCTTTTCCACATGGCTGCTCTCTTTCTGTTTTTTTCCCTTCACCCCAACTTGCTGTTAATTGAATTAGTAAGAATAATCCAGGAACAATACAGAGAAAAAACGCATTGCAAAAGATCCATAGACAGAAGTTCTTTTGGCAGGAGGGGAGAGACCTGGGTGGTACTGCTGGCTGTGTTTAGGACGGAGCACACCCTCTGCAGACAGCAGGGTAGCATCAGGGGAAGCACGGTGTAATAAAACACCTCACACAGCAGTGCAGTGCAGCAAGAGCCAAGTTGGCTGATGCTGGGGAGCCAGCTCGGTGTGTGTCACACATAGGGTCACTGGAAGGTTGAGATTTCAGATACCAGAGTTTCCGAAACAAAACCTGAGGAGGCCGTGAAGGTGTTAGTTGGTAGCTTGCACCAAGGGAAACTATTCACAGGCTGTCATGATTCTGCTCGGTGCAGGAGGAACAGTTCCATCTCCAGCTGACCTGTGTCAGCTGTGCTAAAAGGAACAAGTCCCATTTTGGCCAGCTCGGTGTTCTCAGGCACTGGAATCTGTGAACTGGTCCAGTGGGACCAAGCTAACAGGAACACTGATCTGTGTGGGGGCAGATCTCTTTCCTGACAAGGATCCCATTGGCTCTTTGTGCAGTGCTCACCTGGGAGATGAGGGAGCTCGTAACTGCCCGTGCATCTGATGGGATAGAAACACAGGTGCCCCATGAGCGAGCTCCCAAGGAGCCCCTCACTGCTGGGGCGGTCATATGCTGCCAGCTCCAGCTGATAAATGAGGAGATTTGTATTTTGCTCCGGTGGTGACTCACTTTTATCAAGCCAAATACTGCCTAGAAAGTTGCTACCAAGTAAAAATCTTAATTAGTCTTAATTGTCCATTGAGTCATTAGCTCACTGAGGACATTACACCTGGAAAAAGCACTTTGTTTCTAAGCCCTGTGCAATTGAAATGAAATCCCCAGTGCTTCAAAGAGTTCAGTCAGAAGGAATCCAGGCTGACAGCACTTTTTTTTATAAAAGAAGCTTTAATTGACTGTTGAGTTAGAGCTTTCAAGCTTTGATAGGAGGAGTGTTATAGGTTAAATTAATAGGGAAAATTGAGAAACAATTAGGGCAGCTTTAAGTTAATTACTTACACTATTTATTTTGAGCTTATTGAACAATTGTGTTGTATGCGTAAGTGATTGAAATTAGCCATCTGTGCAAGATAGCTTTGACCTAAATTGACCTCCTCGGGTAAGTAAGAAGCTTTCCCTCATTCCTGTACCGCATCCCTACTTTCACTGGCAGACGAGCTGTTTTTGGAGTAAAGATGAATGTGCCTGAAAGGTTCCATGCTCTCCTGTGGCAGCTCAGGTCACCTGTGCTGGCAAGGGCAGGGAAGGCTTTTGGGGAGGTAGGTGGTGGAGGAGCTCATAATGAGCTGAAGTGTTTCTTGCTGGCCCTAACTGTGCCCAGCTCAGCTCCCTGCTCCTTGCTGCCCTTCTTGGGCGTCGTGAGCCCTCAGCCGCTGGGTAGCTGGCTCTTTGAGGAACGAGCAGGTTTATGTGAACTGACTGGTGTGCCTGTTGCGCTGATCTTTTCGGGATCTTTTTACACACTGTGGTTTTGTGGTCGGGGGGGGTTTGGTTTGGTTTTGGGGCTTGGCTTTGTTTGGGGTCTGTTTTCCCAGGGGGTAAGTGACTTGGGCGCAGAATTGCCGAAGGAAAACACCCCAGAGACGGGTGATGAGACTGGGGCAAGAAAAACGCTGCTGGGTTTCGAAGCAGCGAGGGTGGCATAGCCGGGGCGCTGGTCTTGGAGGCCCCGCGGCCACACCGCAGAGCCGCGGCCGCGGGAGCCCGGGGCCGGACGGGTGCCCCGCAATCCTGCAGGGGTCAGTGTGGCACCGCCGGCCGCGGGGCCTCCGGGCCCGGCCGCGGTGGGGCCTCCGGGAGGGGCCTCTGCGGGCGCGGCCGGGCTGGGCGCCGGGCGGCCGGAACCGCTCTGCGCTCCGCCTGTTCTGGAGCGCCCGGCCAAGCGCCGGTCCTGCGGGGCTGGGCCTCGCAAGAGCGGGCTGCGTCTGCTCGCAACCCACCGCCGCGGGACGAGGCGCCCGGTTTTCCCGAGCGGGCGGTTTGGTGCCCGGGGACGGGCCGGTCCTGGCTGAGGAAATACCCATGGCGGCCTTGGTAGGGGGTGCCGCAGGTCCTGTGCGGCTCTGCCGGTGCGGGGCCGGGTTTCTTTGTGACTGAACCTCTCGTGTTCGCCCTGCGCACCGCGGAGGACGAGTGTCTCAGAGTTCCGTGCTCAGGGTGTGTGTCAGTGCAAACCCTGTGAATAAAATAAAGGCACCTGTTTGTGACCGGAGCGACCGCTTATTTACCTGCGTTGTATAGAATGCACGCTTACTGACAGGTACCTCAGGAGACAGAGATTTAAAGCCCCTTGTCATGTCAGACAAAGAGGTACTCTCTCAGCCTTTCTTGGAAGTAGCCAAAGCATCTGTGAAATTAGCTAATAGATGTTGGCATGCAGTAGAGTTGCATTTAAGAAGATAAGGTTCAGCTTTGGGGAAGTCACAGTCTTTGAAAAAAGCGTGTAAGAACAGAAAACCTGCTCCACAAACTCCCCTCATGAGAGAGCGTTAAGAACACAAGTCCCTTGTGTTTGATAATTAGGGTAACCTTAATAGTAACAAAGCTCGATTCTCGGTGTTCTTCACTGAAGATATATCTTTCCTCCACACACTGTCCTAGGATTCCTGTGGTGAAGTTCTCCATGGTTCCCTGCAGCATGCTCCTCGGTGTAGAGCTTGAGCAGCTTCCAGGAGTGCCCAAAACAGAACGCCTGACATCTGTCGTGGGGGGTTCAGGCTCCCTTTCCCCTCCCCATGGAGAGATGCATGTACGATGTGTGCAGTCAAGTGACTTGTTTTGGTAGGGCTCTTCCTTCTTTTTTTTGGTGGGCTGGTTGGGGGTTTTTTATTATTATTATTATTTTTGTTTTCTGATTCAATCCCTTTGGCTTTCAGTTCCAGCTTCTGAATCTCAGCATCTGTCAGTGGTGCGATAAATTCTCTTTGGTGATAAGAGAACAGCTGCCAATAGCAAGAGCAAGAATGGCATTTGGGCTTTTTCCTGCCGTGTGAGAGCTTACAGTCAGCAAAATCAGCCCTGTGCACACAATGGAAGAAGGCACCTCTTCTGCCCAGCCCACTTTTTTTCTTTTCCAATTGAGCCGCATCTTTTCCCTCCGTATTAAGCAGATGCACATGAACAGTTGTGCAGCGTGATAGAGTCCTGAACCTGAAGAGCTGGGATTAACTGGCAAAGGGCTTTTTTCTGGATAGGTTCCGAGGGTGAAAGTGGTGAGGGGACAATAAAGAATTTTAATTTTTTTTTTAAAAAAAGAAATTAGGTTTTTTTTCAGAGAAAGAAAGAAGGTGTTTGGAAAGCTGCTTAATCATGTGGGATGGTGCTTTCTAGCACAGCAACCTGGTCCCAGTGAAATGGGCAAGGAAAAACCTAGCTCCTTTCTGTGGAGTCCTGAATTTTAGGACCATAGTGTTTGGTGTGATTTTTTTGGGGATATGTTTTTTGTCTGGTTGTGGTGGTTTCTTTCTCTCCCCATATTTAAAGGTCTTTCTAACTCCAGCTTGCCTATAAAATTTTATCACTGCTAGAATTCATGCCATGACAGAAGGCATTTCGAGACAAACTATTCTGACCACAGAGGTTTTGTTTCTCTAGATGTGGTGAGTTTAGTTGATTTATTCATAATGAGGGTGAAACTCCAGGAAATGTGGACAGCTTTGGTCGATACGGTGATTTCACTCTTGGACAGCCATGTGGGTTTCTCACTTAGCTAAAGTAAGGACCAGGGTATTGCTGTGAAAGTCTGGGTCTCCCACAGCACACTTCCCAAGAGGGGATCATGACACTGTTAAAAGTCAAAGCAGCCTTTTTCTACAGTAGTCCTGCAGTTGTGCTTTACACCATGATGGTGTCTTGAGTAGCTTTTCAATAGAGCATGAGAGAAGCTGAATTTTCAGTGATGTTTATGCATGTGTTGAGCTATGTGGACATGGGGAATGATTTCTTGGTGTTGGGGGGATGAGGTGCCCTTTACACCGCTTTTGTTGTAAAGCCATGCTGCTGCTCACTGACCTCTGGAGGTGTTTGAATGTCGCCATAAATGTGGCAGGAGACACGTTCTCATTTGGTCCTGAGGAGGTTTTGTATGCCTGAGTGGATTTGACCTTTTTCAATTTCCTTTCCAAACTTTTAGTGACCTGTGAAGGGCTGCCATCACCCCAAACAAGGCCTGGGTCCTTGGTGTTTGGGATCATCTCACTTCACTACCGTCTGTCCTGGGTTTTCTTCATATGCCAAGATAAGTGCATGCAAATTGTAATTATTTTTCTTTTTCCTGTGTTGGTAAATGCCCAAAACTCCACTAAATAGCAGTGGTGTGGTTTGAGATTTGGAGATATCAAAATAAAGGTTGCTTTGCCTCCAAAAATGCTTTGATCTGTGAAAATGGGGAGAAAACAATTTTTTTGCTGACTGCTCTGTGGATAGTGTTGCCTGTCTGCCAGAGTTGGGTTTCCCCCTTGCTGTTCAGTTTCTCGTAGGAGATTTTAGGTTTTTCTCAGTTACCTTGATTACTAAAAAGGGAATCCCATAATCTTCCAGAGGTAAACAGGTCATTTTCCTCTCTCATCCTCGTTGCCTGTTGAGCTTCTTGAAGTCATCAAGACCTTTAAGTGCAAAGATGTGTAGAGGAGACAAAGTGTTAGGGAGCACTGGGAAGTGGAGAATGCAGTACAGTATAACTAGCAAAATCCTGCAATTGTCTTTAATATATTAGTTTGTAATATCTCTTTTCTACTTTTTGTGCTAGCGGATGCTCCAGTCCCTCCTTGCTGTGAGCCCTAGAATGCTTCAGCAATTACTTGGACTACAAATCCTCTGCAGAGGAGAGGGGGAAAGGTGGTCAGTAACCTGGTTTCCCACCTAATTTCCCCTTCTTTCATCAAGTTGTTTGACCATTTCATCAGTTCATTTGGCATATTTGTTTTAGTTATCAAACATTAAGCGAGGTCCATACAAGATAATTTCAGTCTTAAAAGCATCTGTTAGAATTTTGCTGTGTTGTTCTCCGTGTGCATCGTCCTCCCCATTTCCTTTGGCTCACAAACCATGCTTCGTACCCACAAGGCTCAGCATCTCCCAGGAGCAGCTGCAGAGCATTTGAATTTAACCACCTGGAGATGGCTGTTAGGCTTCTGCTCCTTTTCCTGTAGCCATGGAATTAAGGTGATACAGCCGCTTATTGCTACAAGTGAGGTGGTGATTTAGCTCCCTGATGTAGGCATTGAGCTGCAAGGAGTTGAAGTTCTGTTACTCCTGCCCAAAGCCCATCTTCATTCAGTTTCAGGCTTTCCTGCATGAACTGATGGATGCCTTCTGACAGCATTCCTGCCTTCTCCATGACAGGTGGATCGAAAGCTTTTCAGCCCGCAACAGACACATCACTGGAGCTACTATTTTGTCAGCTTCTGCTGTGTCACTGGGAAGCGATCTCACAAACATTTGAAGTGTGCCTCTTCCCCTCCTCTCAGCCTGTAATTCTCACAGACACGCTGAATGGTATGAGTTAATGAACGTTTGCAGCTCAACCTGCTGACCTGTGCTGCTGGGCTAGCACGGTGGTACCTGGAGTGCAGCATGGGGACTGTGGAGCAATGGGAAGCCAGCAGAGCTCAGCAACTCTCTTGCTCATCCTGCAGCCACACATCACGGGGGGCAATGGGGCTTGGCTAGCACAGGTATTTCTGGCAAGCCAGGATTTTGTTCGTCAGCCTTGCAAGGAGTCAAACAGCCACAGATGCTTTCTCCTCACTGGAGCTGGAAGTTTGAAGGGCAGCTGAATTTGCTAATGTTCATGCTTTGATACAGAGTGTGAGAAATGTTGATGAGGCATGAGGCAGAACAGCTTGCTTTATTGCTGCTGTATTGACTCTGCAGTGCTGACAGTAGTTAAAAAAATGGCTTTTGTACATAAGCTTAGTTAATATATAGAACTTGGAAGACAGCTAGGAACAGCCATGGGCGATTGCCACAGTCTCTCTCTGTTTAATAGAGTCACTTCCCTGCACAGAACCCACTTTAATTTTCAATCACTTTAGTGTTGTTGGGAAAGGCTGACATTTTGGGAACGTTTGTACAGGATAAATATGAGGAACAGTTTCCATGCTTTGCCATACAAGGGGATGCACAATGAGGTCAGAGTTATTTTCCCTGTGGTTATTGATGGTGACCTTTTTGTTTCAAGTATAAAACCTGGTGCTCTTTTTCCTGAAGAGTTTGTCCAAAGCAAAGGCTCAGCTGGAGCCCTGAAATAGAAACCCTCTGGACAGGCTGGGCTCTCCTGGGTCCCTGGTACATACTTGTGTCGAACTTCCCTGAAGAAAGCTCTGCCATGGTGGGAAAGCTATTTTAACAGCTGTTGAGTGAATTCTGTCTGTTCTCTGCTTGGTCCTCTCTTCTGTGTAACAGGTAGGAAGGGCGGTGGGATGAGCTGCAAGTAACTTGGGAGAATAGCTGGCTTTGTCTGCAGCCCATGTCTCTGCATCTCAGTCATCCTAACTCTATGTCAGATCTCCAGGCAATTTTCCCAAATAACAATTGCAAGCATGCCAGCTGTTTCTGCTGTGGGAGTCAATGGTGAACTCCTTCACTCATATTAGGGGCCATTTGTTCCCTTGGGAATCCTGCTGACTTCAGTGAGAGTACTTGTTTGAGGGAGAGTTTATTGCATGAAAGCTGGGATCCTTGTGCAGTGCCAGAGGCTCTCCTTGTTAATGCAGATGGGTGAATGGTGGAAGAGACAGTGGGTTTGATTTTTGGTTTGGTTTGGGTTTTGTGGTGCTTTTTTTGTTTAGCCTCGTACTGTTCATCTTTGTGTGCTCCAAGTTAAGACATGCCTCATCTCATGGAATTGGATGCCAAATGCCCATGGAATTGCTGAAAGAATATTTATCAGCATCCCTCTCTCCACCACATTTAGAAAAAAAAGAAAAAAGACCTGAAGCCTCATGATTATTTTAATGTAACTTCTGACATGAAGAGATCAAGCAATTAGCTCCTTTTTGACTGTCACTCTCTGACTGTCAGTGTGAAGAGACCAACTGTGGCTGTTCGTGAGAGCAAGTTTCTGGGCGCACTACGTGAGGGGCACTTTCTTTCAGGTTGCTTTCAGGTTGCCTTTTTTTCCCCCCATTTTTTCTTTTTTTAACAGACTAGTAAATTATTAGGATGTGGACTTGTCAAACATCCCAGTCCACTTGGGATGACTGCCAGGTTTTCAGCAGTCATCCCAAGTGGACTGCCTAAAAAGGGCTGGCACTGCATCACATGGAATGACCGATGATATGCCATATATTTTTAATGGGCAAAATGTTTTAATAAACATTCTCCCTCCTAAAACACTGGATTTTAAAATAGGTTTTAGCCTTGAGCCATGTAGCTACCCAGCTGTGAATTTTATAAAGCAACAATCTCCACATCATTAGATGTTATGACTGATACGGCAGCAGTTGCAGTAGTACGTATTTCCACACATTAAAAAAGTTTCCACCAACAGTTAGAAGAAATATGGCTCTGCTCGGAAGACTTTCTCAGCTCAAAATTAAAGCAATTACTGAAATTATGAAGACAGGCATGTGATGTTTTCTAGTGAACTGTGAGTATCTGTTTATTCAAGCCATGCTGGTTTTTGCACCCAGCTGCTTTAATCACATTGCCTGCACTTCTGAAAATCAGATTTCTTTTTCTTTTCACATGATTTCTACATCTTCAGCCTGTCGAAATCCAGATGCAATGTTGCACTGAGGCAGATCAGACCCCAGCTTGATCTACCATAGTTGTCCTGCTTGGGTTTTGGTTTGTTGGTGGTTTTGTTTTTTTCCTGAGTGACAACAGCTCTCTTGTATTTAGAAGCAAACTCTCTTGTATTTTGATCAAACCTAGCACTGAGAGATGATCCAGTGACCACTCTTTGGGCAACCTCAGTCAGTGCTCTACTTCTGCGCAGCAGTCACTAAATCACGTAGTCCTTTGGAGATCTGTTCTCCTCAGCCTGAACCACCTATCCACCTATACGGTCTGTGCCTCTCCAAAACAGCACACCTCTCACCCTGTCTGACCTGTCGCTAAACGGCACAGAGTGAAACCATAGCGTCTGTCTGTTGGTAGAGCTGAGTTCTGCTTTAGCTTGTGCTTGCTTGCATCCTCTTTGAACTGTAACGATCCTTTACACATGAGCTAAGAGTGCTTAAAGAGTTAAAGTGATGCTGTTCCTGAGAATTTTGCTGCTCGTGGTGTATTTTCTATGATTATTTTTAAGTAATTACTGAATTCCTTTATTTACTTTACATAAAATCACCTTCTTTCAAACAGAAACCATTCTATTACAATTCCAGTAGCAATTCTGCAGAAAGTGATTGCTTTAATAGTTTACAGTTAATTTCAAGTTGTTGAAGTCAGGCACAGGTTCTGTGCCTGTAGGATGGGAAGAGAAGTGTAAATGTTGCTTGAACAATCTGACCACAATCCGTTTCAGAGCAGTGTTAATCTTCTACAGCATGCGTAGTTTCATTCCACACCGGTGCTGTCAGCTAACTAATGAACTGGATATATAGTTGTATCAAATGGTGTCATTGTTTAGTTGCACAATGTCAGGTTTCTCTTCTGGTGCCAGTAAAAGGTACTTGCTTTTCCAGCACTGCAGGAAGAAATTTGCCCTTACTGGTCACGTGGTGACTTCTTTTACCAACAGTTAGGTTTTCCAGATAGATTTTTCTTTTCAGTTTTGGTGCTAGGCTGAATAAAGTGATCTTATTTTCACAAGTACAAAGGGTAGCTCTGTGAGTAGCAGGTCTTACAGAACAAGTTAGCTGTCACCAAGACTCCTGCTGCTCCACCTTCCCCTCATGAATGGGGCATCACTTGGTCTCTGAGGGATTCAAATATCCAGGCACTGAACAGCAGCTTTGGGAATGGGTCCTAGAGGAACACGGGGACCAGGCTGTGTTACAGCAACCGACCTTTAGGTCAGTGTTTCCAATTCTGAGAGAAGCTAAAACAACAGAGCCTTGGAGATAAGATTGAAAATTTCTTCTGCAGTTGCACAGCTTTCTTGCATTTAGGTGGGTGGTGGCCTCCCTTCCAAAGGTGACAGAGTTGCTGTTACCCCATAGTTTTAGCTTTTTCTGGTGGGGCAATGACCAGGCAGACAAGAATGCAGGGATCCACAGTGCTAGCTGCTGTAAGGGCAAATGGCAACCAGCAGCTTCTGTTCCACTAGGCTTTTGGTCCAAAAGACCCATCACAACTAGAGCATGTAAAGAACTCCCCCAAAAAAGATGTGAGAGACAAAGACACTGAATCGGGTCCCCGCTCAGAAGACTGTTCAGTTCAGCCACTGGTCCCGTGCTGCCCTTCGCAAAGGGGTGACAATACCTTTGCCTTACGCTCTGGTGCAGGGAAGGTTTGGAAAGCGTGCCTGGCCATGCCTGCTGGTTTCCATTTCTTTCTCATGTAATTCCCATTTCTTGTATTTCAGAGCTTGTGACAGCACATCTGCAGACCTAAAGCACTGTGGTCTCTCAAGCTCTTCTGGGAATTCGCACAGCCGTGTCTCCTTACATGGTGAGGAGGCATAGGGCTCTACAGGACTTGCCACTGACCAGTATAAAGCCTTCTTGCAGGTGCTGTCTTATGATGGGATCTTATTCCTTGCCGCTATCCAGGTTTCACTCAGTCCCATATTGTCGGTCTCCTTGTTCCTCATGGGATGTCTGTAAGGAGCAGTTAGTTAAATGGCAAATAAATCAGATTCCTTTTAGATGAAAAACTTGGGTGCATTGCTGCTTGTTTTTGCTTTGATGGCTGTGCCTGTTAGGCAGTGATTTCTAGCATTTTCTCCTTGCTGCTGTTTTCCCTCATAAACTCCATTCCCAGGGGCCTGACAAACTTGTGGCACTTGAGAGCAGTGTGGCCTCTCTGCCGCAGGAGGGTTTTCCTGCCCTGGCTGCTTTGCCTTGCTACACTCTCCTTCCAGAGCTTTGGACCAGGGAGAGAGCCGACGCACTGGCTGCTCCTCTCTGGCACAGCCTCAAGGGCTCAGCGGCTGGTGGGGAGCACAGGATCCCGGTGGTGGGGAGCGAGCAGTGGGGGGAGAGGCTGTGCTTTTGCTTCTGCTGCATTAACGCTGACACCAGCTTTGGGGGTGGAGGGGTAGATGGAAGGGGCCACACACCAGGCGAGACGGACAGTGGCCTCCCTGCATGGTCGAACATCCCTGTGGGTTGCAGAGAGCCGTTCCATTGTGAAGATGAGGGCAGAGGGACCCTGTGCTTTGGTAAGTATTCCTAAGTGACCGTCCCTTCCCCTCTAGCACATGAAGTAGAGATGGGTCAGTCAACTTCCACCCCAGAGGAAGAGGAGCTGTGCAAACACCTCCTTTACCTTCCGCTTATGGCACACAAGTGCCCAATGCCCAGGGTGGAACTGTGGTGGTGTATAGCTTCCCAGCACGCGGCTGTGACACCGGGAGGGGAGCGCTGCAAGCCCTAGCACAATATTTGCACAGCCTGCACGTGGATTCAGTTAAGTCTTGAAAGACTTTGTGGGTTATGACATTCCCTTAAATGTGCTGAGCTTTCTTTAACCTTTCATAAAACATTGTGATCTTTATGGACTGTATCATATTGTGCAGTAATGTGCTTTATTGTCCACAGAATAAGCTTTTCTTAAAGATAATTGGAAAGCTGGAAATGGCTGCTATCGGCTGATTTTTTTTAATACATTATTTCTGAAATGGGCCTGGTGTAATAATGACCCTATCTGTTCAAGATTTAAGATTTGTCTTGGCAGAGAAAATTGATCCATTTCACCTTTGTCTAATGGAAATTTTTATCTGGGATTATCTGTTTATGTAAATGAATGTTCCTCTGAAAAGAGAACTTGAGGGGGCTGTAAATCTCAGTGACACTTTCGTTTCATGGGGGGAAAATTGGAAGGGATTCTAGTATTTATCTGACTGAAATTGGTTATAAAAACAAAATTATCTTCATGTACCTGCTGCATCTGATGTTTCCTGGAATTTCATTACCTTTTTGAATAATGCAACGTTATACTATACTCAGGATTCTCTGTGATTAGCCCCGAAATTGTTGGGGGGATCGCTTCCTAGCATAATTATCAGGAAAAGGAGGCCTGTTTGGGGCACTGGGATTCTGATTCCGTGCCCTAATGGGTACCAATTAGCACAGCCACATTAGTCATAGTGCTCTGTGTAGAGCAGTGAAAATGTACCACGAGATTTTTTCCTTGCAAGTTGGGTTTTTTGTGTTTGATTTTTGTTTTTTGGTGGTTTGGTTTTTGTTGGGTTTTTTTTTTTTTTTGTTTTTTTAACTGAGGAGTGAATCTAATTACAGGGAAAATGACTTTGGCTAATCAGCTTTTGTTTACAGTGTGCAGAGCTCGGCTGTGAATGTAGCATTTAAACTAACATCTTAAACATCATCTTTAAAAGCAGTCTCACTGTTAAAGAGACAGGCTAGGGTTTCTGCCAAGTTTCCTCTTGAGATCTAGATGACAGAGCCGGACCGGCTAGATTCCTGCTGGAGCAGGGACACAGCTGCTGTAAAAGCCACCTCTTCTCTGGCACCTGATAGGACTGATGAAGAATAGAGAGCAGAGTTGAGTTTTGTACTTGTTACTGTGTTATAAGAGGGGCTGTACAGTAAGATACAACTTTATTATTTTGAAATCAAACATGATGAATAGCCTGTGTATTTTCACATGAAGCAAAACCTAAGCCTTGCTGTCTGTGGCAAACCAAACCCGGTTTCAATGGGTAATGACATAGCTGTGTCAATTGTATGTGCCCAGAGGGAGCAGAAGAACAGGCACTAGACATAAACAAAGGCCTCCAAAAATCAACCCTCTTGCCTGGCCGCCCAGTGAAAGACAGGACCCTAACCATGGAGAGTCTTCCCAGGGTGATCCCAATGGGAGCTGGGCCAAAGGCTTGATTGAAGAGGGGATTTGCCCTGCCCTCTGCTCTTAGAAATCATACCTGTAATTGATGCTGTACTGAGGTGCATCCTGACTTCCTCAGTGGTCCAGCCTAGCATAGCAATTAGTGCTACAAATAAAAAGAGAAATATTCAAAAAGGCAAATGGCCCCTTTGGCTCGGTAATACCTGGCATGTTTCTCTTGACTCTTTCATGTCTTAATGTTGCTTAATTTTAATTCCATAAAACTTCACACAGCAATGTTCCCTCCCCAAGTTCTTCACTTTTGTGACTTTCTGCTCCACATTTCAGGCAGCCATTTCAGCTGGAAATATACATTATTGCCAGCTCATTAAATCCAAAATAAATGAAGTGGAAAATTACAGAACTCCATGGATTACATTGCACCCAACTCAAAATAGAAGTGTGTGATTAAAAACAAAATGAACTGCGTTTTAAAAATGGATTAATAATTTTGGGCCCAGCTGGCAAACTATTATATCAAAGGTGTTTTTGGAGTTGGACTGATGTACACTAAATATCACTAATGGTGCTAAGGTGGGCCTCTACAAGTGCAGGACTTCCCAGTATCCACAGAATTCACAGAATCATAGGAGTTGGAAGAGACCCACAGAACTCATTGGGTCCAACCCCCTGCTAAAGCAGGGTCCCTAGGACAGGTTGCACAGGGCGGTGTCCAGACGGGTCTTGATGGAGAAGATAAAGGAATGCAGTACAAGAGTCCCTCTTGAGAAATGTAGCTTGCCAATTCAACAAGAAGGATGCACAGAGACCACTGCAAATTCAGCCTTCTCCAGAGTGAAGAAGGACTGAGCACGTAGCAAGGCAAGGCTGGTCCTGGAAACTGCATCGTTGAAATCACACAGCATGGGGAATTACTTCATCATGGAAATGCAAAAATCACCAGTGCTGTACCTGGTGCTGTTTCCCTGCACTGAAGCAGTACGTACTCTGGTCCCAAGCATGGTAGAAAAATCTTAACAAGGCCTGGGGTGGTGATGCTGCCTATATCTGCTCACATGCTTGGCTTTACAGGGTGGGGGGAATAAAGCTGATACAGGAGCCCAGCTCAAAATTGAGGGAGAGCAGGACTTTCCTTTGCCTAGTTCTTTGCAGAACTGGAGCATGGTTAGGCACTGAATCCTGATTTGTTTTCTTCCAGGTTAACAGTAACAATGAAAAATAGCAAGAAATAAATGTCCAAGTGGAAGCCCTGGGTCTTGAGAATAGTTGGGCTGACAGCACTAACATCTTGATGTTAAACACTAACATACTGGTGAATTAACTCCTCCTTTCGCGAGAAGCAGCGTGGGTGTGGATATATGTGTGTGCACAACAGGGGCCTTTCATCTTCTTTATTTAACTCATTTACCCTGGTTTTGGTCCAGAGCTTAACCAAAAGGAAGCTGGGTGAGTGGTGGAACAGGTCTTTCCCATCTTCTGTGTGTGTCACTATTTAATATTGAAGAAGAAAACAGAGAGTTAGGAATGGGAAATAGAAAAAGGCAGGTCGGTACTTTGTAGCAGAAATAAAACTGACACTGGGTTTCCCTGGAGCATTTCACCAGAACTTCTAGGCTCTGTAAAATGTTCCCTGCTTGGGTAAATCTTACCATTCCTTGCAAGGAGCAGAAAAAGACAGTATTTTGCAAAGCCTAGAATAAATTATATTAAACACTAAAGCAAAAATAAAGGTAATTTCTTCTCTTTTTGTTTGTCCTACAACAAATGCGTGTCAGTGTTAAATTGCTGCTGTTAGGTCGTGCTTTGCATGTGGACTTGAACTGGAGAGACGGGTTTTTGACAGCACAGGGGGAGCAGTATTGCAAATCCAAAGTCTGGGTTTCTCTTACCTCTGAATTTAGTGTCTACCTGGCTTCTGCAGCAGAGCACGGCAAGCCCCAGCTCTGTGTCTCTTGTAACCTCGAAGAGCTGTTACATGTGATGGAGAAAGGAAGGGAAAAAAAAACCTGGACCATCTGTGGATGCAGATGGGGATTTGTGGACGGTGTACAAGTTGCAGTCATCAAGTGAGCAGAGATGCCCAAAATATGTCATCCAAATTGACCAATCAGGCTGGTAAGGGGAACATTAGCCTGTTTGGATGTGTGGTCATGCAGGCCCACCCCAGCAACTGTGCAGTCACACAGGCAGGCAGGCCCTCACTCAGCTCTGCTGTCCCGCTGCTGCTCAGCAGCCGGACACTGGAACTGCTCAAACCTCTCAAGACTAGCAAGCTTCAATCTTCTATTTGTGTTGGTTTCTTCTTAAGGGATGATGCAAGATCTTTTACAGTATTTGTATGCTGAGATGTTGCATGATAACCAACTGTTGTAATGGCATTAGCGCTTGGATTGTGTTTGTTTCGCCGAGTGACAGCTGTATCTGCTTCAGTTACTTAGATTTCTTTTCTGTTATAAAAGGTGACACCCCCCAACCCTGCATTTGCTGGGAAAACCAATTCTAAAGGGAAACCACAGTCATGGGGCAAGACTGCCTTAAGTTGAAAGATGCAAGCATTCCTGTACACCAGATCAGTGGAATATTCCAACCTCATTGGATGCCAGTTAATATTTTCTGTTCTGCTGTCACTTCAAAAGCTGCTCATCAAACACAGCCTGTTTTGTGTAGGAAGGCTTTATTTCTATTGCGTGTTCTAGGTCCTGCTTCAGGAGAGGGAAGCGCCTTACTCAGCTCCGCGGTGCTGGGAGGTGGTGGCTTGGTACAGCTTTCTCTCAAAAGAGGTTTGACCAGTGCTGAGTGGGCAGGTCGTTTTCCTGGGCAGAGAGAAATCGGGTTAGAGAGAGGGTTAACCGCTGGAGTATGAGTTCCCTACATGAGGAAAACCTTGGTGGGGGCAGTGAGCTCAGGGATCTTTTAAATCCTGTGTGGTACTGCTGGGAACTTCCATGAGGATCAGACCTGTCTGGCAAGAGGATGGCCATTCATGCCTTAGCACCTCTGATACGCTTCCAGTGGCTTGTGCTCATGTGAAAAGAGACAACCTGGGCTCACTTGTGGGATGTTCTGTGGCTGCCACTGAGTGTTAAACTTGTGGGACAGCAGGTGGGGCAGGGCTTGTAACGTGTGAAGTGTACTGTCCCAGGGTGGTGATCAGTCACTGGGCCAAAGTCTGTGTCACCTACCAAACTACAGCCAGGCCTGCTCACAGACCCTTCAGCTTTGCAGTGGGGAATTGAAATCCACTCAGATGGTTTGGCTCTAGGCTCGTGTCAGCAGGGATGGGATCATGGGTTTCAAGGCAGGCCATAAAACTCAGTGAGGGGTACAGCCAGCCCCATACACCACTGGTTGCCATGTCCTGTGGAGGTTTTTAGGGTGTCTGAGTATGCAACATATTTCCTGGGGACCTCCTGACAGCAGAGAAAAGAGGAAAAAAAAAAATGTGGAAAGGAGATCAGAAGGTCAGGAGCGGAGAGAGCAGTGCCAGTCCTTTTGCTCATTTTCCTCAGAAATGCTGGGCAGATGCTCACCAAACACAGCTGTAAAGAAGAGGCAAGGGGAGGTCTGAAACAGGTTTCCTCAGAGCAGCTTTTCTTCAGGTGGGGGTGCAATTTAAACGTCCGTGACTGCCCTCAGAGGCCCCTTTCAAGTTTTAGGTCTCACCTAACAGCAATCACAGCTCAGGTGCTTACGTGGCGTGCTGGGACTGTACTTAGGCATACTGCATTTGTTTGCCCAAGTATCCAAGGCCAGTTTTTATTTCGGAGAGGGTAGTGGTGGCCGTGGCAGTTCAGCCTTGCAAGCATTTGCTCCGTTGGTATTTCATGGAACTTTTTCTTTTAAATGGTCCTGGTGTTTTGTGAGCTGTAAAGAGTCTCCAAGCCTAGTTATGCGGGACTGCAGAGCAACAAGCATCCTTGTAATGCCTTTCAGGATGGCTCCATTTATATTAATTGTGCCACTAAAAATATTCCCTTTTGCTTAGGGGAGCATGCTCTGCCTTGCAAATCATCTAGACAAGAACTGTATCTGCAGCAGGTTAGTACTTTTTTAAGGTGTGGATTTTTCTCTGGCAGCTTTAAAATAACCCTCACTCTCTGCTCTCTTGCAGGAGCTGTACAGAAAGCTGGTGTGTGTTAGCAGCAGCTCCCGTGTTTGACAGCAGAAGTGGCCGCGATGCTGCGCTTAGGAACAAAACTGTGAGTGGGGCCCAGAGTCATTCAAAGCTTTATCCTGAAGTAATATGACAGTAGTGACAAGGGAAACTTGGGTGCCACTGTGCTTCATAAAGTAGGCCACGATGACAAGCATGCTGGGTTATGTTTCACAGAATCACAAGGTTGTAAAAGATCAAGTCCAACCATTTCTGTCCTAAGCTAAACCATATCCCTACGTACCTCATCTGCCTTTTTTTTAAACACATCCAGGGAAGGTGACTCAACCACCTCCCTGGGCAGCCTGTTCCAGGCCCTGACAACAACTCTTTCAGTTTGTGTTACTATCTGTTCACTAAGAACACTGAAAATGCAAGGGTCACGACCGAAATGTGTATCAGAGTCATCAGGCAGCTTTTGCCTCAGCTTAGGGAGTGTTTTGTGTGTCAGACATCGGGGGCTGACTGCCGTGGGAGGTGCTGGCTGGCTCAGTGTCACTCCTGATTGCCCAGCCTCCCAGTAGGGAAACAGAGGCGGTGGGGTCAGGGGGCTGACGGAGGGTGCGCGTTGGGAGCTGGTGGCAGAGCCACACTCGACCCCTGGAGCTGCCAGTTCACAGCAGCAGCTTCTTGCTTTCCCGGAGGCTTTTCTGCCTCCACAGAGCCTGCGATTCCCAAAGAGGCAGTGCACAGCCACCAAGCTGTCTGCCTGGACAGCTCAGACAGCACTTCAACCACTCAGCTGTGGTTTGGCCCCGCTGCCTGTTGCTCGCCTGCTGACTCGGAGCGGAAGTTCTTCCTCCCGGCCTTGCTCTGATTAAAGCTCCCCGCAGCCGGCATGTGCCTTCACCGCTCCCCCCAGCCTTTGGCTTTGGGCCCTGTTCTGTGTTCAGCCAAAGCCTGGCGAGCAGCGCTAACGCCTACAGGCTGCATCAGCTTTGGGGTTGCTCTCCCCTCCCACTCTTTCCTCCTCCTTTGCTACTTACTCCACCTTCCCTGACTCTGTGCTTTCCCCCTACCTCCTCCAAATCCCTCCTCCTCTTCCTCCTCCCTGCCCCTCCCTCACCCAACAAAGTCTTAGGTTCTTCCCGCTTGTAATTTGTCGCTAATCAGCTGTCAGTGCTGGAGCAATGATGAGAGGTTCATCTCTTGCTGAGGGTAATGGCCTTAAAAGTCACAGAGTCAATGTCAATGGGATCGCTCCAATTCAATCAGAGACCTGAATGAGAAATGGCCCCCGCTGACATTAGCACTCATTTTGAGCCCAAGCATCTGGGCCCTAGTAAATAACCATCAGTGGGTGGGTCCGGGGGACAGGTCATTAGCCCCACGAAAAATAAATATCGTTTCCCTTGATGGCTGCGAGTAATTTAGCTCAGACGAGGAAATTTCACCCTAGATTAAGTATGATGAGCCAATATCAGTCAGAGGAGGCCAAACAGTGAGAGCTTGATGAGATAGAGGGAAATTTATATGCAGCTGGCTGAATGCAAGATGAGTTTAAAGAAATGATGTCCTCCTCCACTCTTTAGCCATGTGTGATGCCAGGCACTGTTTCCTGTGACTGCCACTCCCTCCCCACGTTCCCCCAGCCCCTAGGCACATATTTGTGCACTGCATGGCTCCGGGCACACCTGGGCACTGCCATCCCCATCCCCTCCACCAACACCAGCTGCTGCCTTCACACCACCGGCTCTCATGTGACAGCTTTCGCGTGCGAGGCCTCACAGTCAGAGTGGTGGCAGCAGGTTCGGGAGGGGTGCTTGCCATGTCCATGGGCTTGCACACAAGTCCTGCTTAGCCAAAAACGGCAAGGGGGCTTAATTGCTCTGGAGATCCTAGAGGCCTGTTGCCTGCTCCCTTCCTCTTACGCAAGTAATGTAATACGCCTCCCCTTGTATGTTTACTCTGCGTGCTTTTTTCTTTCCCCAGATATTTATTTAACCCATCCATGTAGCACTCAATATGCTGGATGGCTATTAATTCCACCCCCAGCCCCTCTGTATTGGGAGCACACATTGGGAATCATGTTTTATGTTGGCTGGAAGCAGTAAGCAGGCAGCTTCTCTCTCCCTCGCTGCCCCAGATTTGTATCCTAAAGCTGTTGCTGGGGGTCTGTGCCCTAGTTGTGCTCAGAATACAAATCAGACACCCTGTAGTAACCAGTTCAGCTCTCCTCCTTGTCAGGTCTTTCAAACAGATCCCACTGGTGACTGGGAGGGGAGCCCAGGATGAGCCCAATGAGCTGGGATGCTAGAGGAGAACTGCAGTGGGCCAGGAGCAGACAGAAACCATGTGAAGTCGTTTATTTTAGCCTTGTTGTGAAGGAGGGAACTGCCAGTGGAAGGAAGCGAGAGGCCTTGCTATAGCTAGTACATGCTCTGCCTGACTCTTAGGCCAATGTCTTGCTGTTAGAGCTCATTAACTGTACTAAGGAGTAGGACTGGTTGATAGGAGAGGCAGGTGGCTTTGTCTTTTATTTCTACCTACTCGGTGTATTCCTTTGTACCTGAATATTCATCTCACTGTGCTTACATTCTCTGTTGCCCCAGTAAATTAAACTATCAAAGACCAAGCAGTTAGCAGGCCTGACTGAATGAAGAAACTGAGGGAGGTAATCTGCTGGGAATGCAGTTGTTCTTTTACAGGAGGTATCCATTAGAACCTAGGGATTCTATCCACCAGCTCACCCATTTGCATGCAATTATCCCATACCTCTGTGAACCTGTTCTGCCACTGGGCTTGAGTTCACCACAAGCAGCTTCTAGTGGGTCACTCAGTCATCAGCAGCAGATGTGTATCACTTATGGCACTTACTTATTTTTTTTAAGAATCAGCACTAATGGTTTATGTATGTCAGCCTTTTCTTCTTACGCACAACTGAGCAGAATCAAAAATACCCTCTAAATGTTCCACCCTCCCTTGCAAAATCTCTGCTGAATGCTGTTGTGCTACCCAACTATGTGGGGCAAGAGCCTGAAGTGCCAGAACACCTACATTAGACACTTCATGTTTCCCCTGGCTTTATAGTATCTGATCAGCCTCTCAGAAGCATTCCTTCTCCAAAGTAAACCCTGTGCAGGTATGGTCAGTGTAATTACAATGATTTCTTCAAAACCAAGGTCTGTCCAGGACAGAGGGTCTGAGCCCAAGAGAAGAGTGAAAGGCAAAGCAGACAGTACAGGCACAGCGCACACAGATGCACCCTGTTTCCATCCCCCTTGCTGCTAAACGGCCCTGAGATTCCATCCACAGTGAGTGCCCAGGAGCTGTGGCAAGCGTAGCCACATTACAGGGCTGCCAAGTCCCTCACAACCAGCTGCTTGCTCAGCTTTCCTGTGAGATTGCAGTGTTCATCAGGAGCTGACAGTACCTCTCGCTTTGGAGTGTGTTCCCCTCCTGAGCTCACCTCTCCCCATGACTCCCAGCACCACAGGTTAGGCTTTTCTAGGCACCTGAAGGCTTCCTTACAGATTGCAGGGAGTCGGGAGGCTGGTTCCCCTCCTCTGGGATAACAGTGAAAGAGTGCTTACACACTTCCTGACCTCCAAGTTAGAGGTGGGGTTGTTCTGCATCCCCCCAGGTCGCTCTTACGTTGCTGTTGTGGAGTTTGGGGGCTGTTCAGATGGGCTCATGGTCTTGTTAGGGCTGGCACGGAGTCACAGTCTGAACACTGGGAGGGATCTCTCTCTGACTCACAGGAGCTCCTTGGGAACCATTGAAATGGGTTTGGTTTGTTAGCTTATTCCATGGTTTACAACATGTTACTTTTTGATTAAAAAAATTGCATCAAGCATTTTGTCCTGGAAAATGTTCTGAGATCATGGCTTTTTATCCCTAATCAAGGTAAAAAGCTTTTCATTAATCTGTATATCTACCTGGCTATTTATAGATTATTTTTTGAAGTATTGGAAATATCAGGCATGAAAGTTCTGAATTTTCACTTGTTCTGGTTCTTTCCTGGTGATATGATACTGTTTGCTGAAGGAGCCTTACAGTGGAGGGAGTGAAGCCAACTTTTTTCATGAAGGTGAAGCAATATAACCAACAGAAATAAATGTGGCGACTGACCTGGGACCTGTTTTTAAAGGTGAGGAAATCTTTGTACCCTTGTATGAGCAAATGCTGCTGACAGGTAAGTCCCAGAACACAGAGGATGCGGTTTTAACATACAGAGGTGTCTGGTGATGAAGGGAACGCGATGAACCTCTTGTCCCTATGATGCTTGTTTTGCCCCTGACTCCTGCACTTGTCCAGGTCTTTGTGTAGCAGAGCTGCAGTTGCTGTCAGTTGCTATCGGTTCTGTTGCTATCACAGTAAAAAAGAAAAAAGCAGTAGTTTATGCAGTATAGCTTCTCCCCTCTCTCCTCCCTGTTCCAAAAAAAATCAGTTGGCAGGACTTCTTGGGCCAGAGCTTAGATCCCTTTGGAGGGTGATGGTCTGACAACAACCGTAGCTGAGAGTCAGTGCCTGAGGTGGGTGGTGGTGATGTGGCCTGTTCCACAGACAGGAGCAGAGCATTACACACTGAGAGATGTGTCTGATGGCTCTTAACCAGGCCAGAATTGTAGGGTTTGCACAATAGGATGCATAGAGCAGAATATGGAGTTCTTTGCTGCGTTGCCCTGTAACAAATGGACTTTTCCTTATTATTGCCTTTTGCTGGGGCGTTTGTCTTAAATCTGTGGGGGTGTTTGGTTGGGTTTTTTCCTTTCTCCTTGTGCTTTAAGCTAGAGCATGCCCTAGTGGGTAGTGTGAGCTAAATGCTGGCCTGCCATAAGCAGGTGTAAAGTTAGCAGAGTTATAGCCACTTACATTAACCCTGACTCTGGCCCTGGGCCTGCCCTGCTCCCTTGCCAAAGCACAAATTGCCATCCCTGTTATTCTTCCCTTTTCCCTAGCCTGTGATCATCTGCATGATGCAGTGTCTGTCTCTTGATCTCTTGTGTTGTTGCACAAGCAAATTGATGAGCAAACCATTGACAAAGTCCTGATGGTAGGGTGGGTGATGATGAATTGGGGGCCATTATAGCAGGTATTGTGTGCATTCTACCAGCTGACGTGGAACTTCCCTTCTAATGCCAGTTGCCTTCCATCATCTGGTAAACGGATTGGATGCAGGCTTCTCCCAATTAAAGCCAGTGAGGTCATATACTTCCTAATTACAGGCTAGCCCATTGTGTCTAAATGTGACAGACATGTGCTTGGAAAATTGCTTTTAATGCCTAAATAAACATGATGAACTAAATGGCAGATTTGACTGGTAATTGAAAGCGCTCAGCCTCTTGAAATTCGCACTGACTTCCTGACAGCCACTTGTATTGCCGGCCACCCCCGGACGGGGCTGCTTTGTTCTTGGCATAGCAGTGCTATTATGCTCTGTGTGGGCCCTCACCCTTTCCCTTTCTCTGGGACCTTAGTGTTTCACAAACATAGGCAGTGGGATTGCACAATGGAGAGCAACACAGCCCTCCTGGAAGAGGAGGAAAGGACTGTGGGAGGAAAGACAGACTCAGTTTACACCACCAGCAGCAGAAACGAGTGAGCAAGCAGGTCTCAGACAGTGCAAATACAGCAGTACAACATAGGATGGTTAAAGAGAGAAACTGAGTATTCCTAAGAAATCACAAGTGACGGCCATCGCCACCCAGCTTGGGATAATGTCTCCACGTGAGCAAACTCTGCTCCCAGGGAGAAACCCAGACTGTTTCTGGACAGGCAAAGCCAGTCACTCTTAATTCAGACTACAAGCATAACGTTGCCCTCCTGTGCTAAAACTCTGAAGAAGGGAGGATAAGATCTGCATAGATATTCTGGTACAATCTTTTGAGGGTATATGTATGTTAAATAACACACGCTTAATGCTGGACCAAAGGCAATTTAAGTGTTGTGTTTTATCTGACACCGAAGGCAGAAAGCTCCCTCTCCCAGGCAGCTTGCTATTGCTTGCATATGTATTAGCTTCTGCTGGTAGTATTCCCTGCAGGATTATCTAAACTGGCTAAAGCCTCGCTTGCTATTTCCCTGTGTTTTGTAATGGTTGGCAATATTCAGTGCTCACTAGCAGTCACAAATGCCTGCTGTGCCTGGCTGTGCTCTGCTTCTGCTCCATTTGCTCCCTAGGGCTAGGCCTGTGTCTGAAGGTTTGAATCTGAGCAAGGCAACTGGGATTATCTGTGAAAATCAATAACCATTGTCCAGAAGAGACAGTGCCATTGCAGAATGAACAGGGAGAAGGTGTGACCATAGCCACAACTTGTTCTCCAGCTCTTCCAGTCTCAGGTCATCATTAAGCCAGCTGCTTAGGTGCGTGCCAGGCTTTAGTGTAATTCTGTCCTGCTTGGTGATGTGCTCTGCTAACATACAACCTGAATTCTTTGGACTGGTTTAGATTTACACCCTGCAAAGCCCTGAAGCTTTAACTTGAAGAAGGCATGCAGTCCTGTTGGGTCCCTCCAAAGCCTGAAGTCCTTCCTGGCTCCCAGACACATCAAGCGGTCTGCCCAGGTAGGTGTTGGAAGTGGAGCTGAAGCTGCATTTGTCTCCTGCCCTGTTTTTCCAACAACATCTCTTGCTCAGCATGCAGATGCCACCAGTGACCTCAACAGAATCACACTGGTACCTTTTGTTTAACCTGGGCAGAAGGATTTCGTCACAGCAGGATGGGGGAATAGTTTTGGGATTTTGAAGTGAGGAGTAGCTGAAAGCCATGGGGTTTTGTCAGGTTAAAGCCCCGTTAAAAAAAACCAAACCAAAACAGGACTTTATAAAGGAATGACTTTTTATCTTCCAGTGCTAAGATCAGAAGAGGCTTGAGTCAGGAGAGCAGGTACCGACTATGGCTTGTGTCTCTCGTTTTCAGTGTCTGATTGTCACGTGAGCCTTCAGTGTTGTACCCTATTTGATGGGTGCACATATTTGCTTCCCTTAAAAGAATGTATAATCTAATGAAGCTTTCCATTGCTCAGAAGTAAGCAGCCTTCCCATCAGGAGCGAGGAGGCGATGCTTTTAAATCAGTGGAGTTGGTGATGGGCATGATGAAATGTGTGGTGATGTGAAGCCTGGGTCCCAGGCTGGCTCAGGCAGGGAGTAGCATTTAGTCTGTTTGAAGTGCTGCGGTGAGGAAGCGCCTGGCAGAGCCCGGTTCAGCATGCCATGGCATCATGGGCACAGCCTAAGTATGTCTATAACTTTAAGACTGCAAGCAGCGCTCTTCAAACTGGTGCTTGAGGTGATCTGCCAGCATGAGCACCCAGCTGCACTGAGACTTACCTTGGCAGGTATTTTCCTGTAGAACAGATCAGCATATTTGCCTCGTGCTTCATTGCCTGGATCCTCTACTGGTGCCTGAGCAGAGCGCTGTCTTCCTGCCCCATTGCAGGGATGAGCTTTCTGATGCAGGGCCAAAACGATTCCCTTTGCAAGCTGTATTTTATCCTTTGAACTGATGGGTGTCAAACTTATGATGGTGTCAAGACAGCTGTGAAATACTTGGGGCTTGCAGTAATATATTGTGCCCTGTTGTTTTATGTTGATAGCACGCTGGCACAATTTACGTCAGCTATTCCGCCTTACCTTGAACTGTAAGGTATAACAGCTGTTTATTTGATATTTACAGCACTCTCAGTATTTAGGCTATGCTTTTGACAAGCACACACATATTTCATGGTGCTCTGCATCCGATGTATCAGTCGCAAGGGCTGATGACAAGATGCTTGGCAAGAAACAGGCAGCTTGACGGAGGTGTAAAAGTTGAAGGGGTCAACTTCTGATGCGGCATAAATTGCTGTGGAAGTAAGACGTTTGTTCTCTCTCACCAACCACCAATTTTCATGATGTTTGCAGGGGCTTAACTGTTCCAAAGAGCATTGGTGCTCTTTCAGATTTGGTTACAGTACATGAACATGCACAAAAGTCACCCAAGAAGTGGATGGTGTAGAGTGAGGGTTTTGTTGTTTTCATTTTCCCATGGGAAACTGGGTTAAAAGTTAAAAATGTGAATAAAATATGAAGGCATTCATAGCAAAGCTAGGTGGGAGCTGTTGTTGAATCTGAGCTGTTGTTGAATGCGTTGCTGAATCCGAGCCTTAGATCAGGTGTGCTGAAGCATGAAATGAAGGCTTTATTACCCCAAGATGTGTGCTACATATTGGCATGGGAGAAGGACTGTTTTTTGCAGCTCTGCAGAGGATTTCTGTCCTTTGCAAATGATGTGTCATCAACACTTCTTCTTTGGCACAATCGAAGGATATTAGAGGAAAAAGCAGGTCGTGCCAGTAAGGGCTTCATTCCTAGGGTGTAGATTTAATAGCATCAACCAATTCATTTTAAATGACCTGGCTGCTGCAGGCACGGGGCTTTCTGGGAGATGAGGAATGCTCAGGCAGCCAAAAGAACAGCTTTGATCTCTCTCTTTCTAACTTTTTGTACAGCTAGGTGAGTGCCATACAAATGAAGGATGCTCCTGTCTACAGTGTGTGGATTTGTCCAAGCAGGATTCAGAGTAAGATTTCCCTGAGGACATTGGAGGGAAGTCTCCTGCTGTGCCGCAGACTCCTTCTGTGAGCTTGGGTTAGTTGCTTTGGTCAAAACCCTCAGACATGTTTGCACATTAACTTCCTAGCAATTTTATGTGGGATATAGAGGCTGAAGTGTCTTTGACAGTCTGGGTCCCACTCCCTTTGCCTTCACCAATGCTGTTTTCCCAGCTATATTTGAAATGTGCCCATGCAAACCAGCTCCTGCCTGTGAGGATTGTGTCTTCCACCCTCATCAGGGTGTCGTGCCGATAAACACAGTGAAGATTGCACAGCGCTTACTTGATAATAGGAGCCATATAACTACCTGACATGGGTAAGCTGCTCTTTTGTGTGTGTGTCTGGTAAGGAGGAGTGTTATTTATCCTTGCAAAATCCTCTGAGAATCGAGGGTTCCCTGGACTTCACCTGATGCCTTTAGGCTGATTAGTACTGGCCCTGCACTTGTCCTCTGCCTTATTCCCACACATTATAACCCACTCAGCTCTTTTCCTCACCAGAATTTATTTACGGTGGCCACCACCACCTCCTCTTCTGCATCATGCATAGGAGCCTTCTTTCGACCTCTGTAGAGCCCCGCTGCACAAAGGCAAGTTTATGGCTGGAATTTGCTGTTTCTTTTCTGTCCAGATGGTCGCTCTGAGCCCCACTTGACCTCTCAAGTACAGGATCTGGACTCAAAAGCAGGAATTAGCGGGCTTCATCTTCTCCTTCGCAACAAACTGTGAAGAGCTTCAGCAGGAGGTTGGCTTCAGGGAGAGGCAATGTATTGGAACACATTGCAAAAGACACTCTGCAGGAAAACAAGGGTAAGTAAATGAATTATGTTTTTTCTGCCTGTAGCTGGGACTTGCTTTCCAGCGAGGTTGGAGGGCCTGAAGACCCCTGGTGAAACAGAGAACTTCCTTGGGTGTCTCACACAAATATTTTCATTCACGGGGTCCCTTTTTCCTCTAGTGGGCGAGCTGGCACCCTTCAGGCCTTCTCACTCTGCCCTGCCTGCCCCTTTGGAGTCTGTCTCTGAGAGCCCCTTACCTGGGGTAGGAGGAACAGCGGATACTGCTTGTTATGACTTGGTTGTTGACACTGTCAGTGAAGAGTGGTGATGGACACGGTGGTGATGAATTGCTGATGGAAAGGGTAAGCTCTTGTACCTCTGGACTAAACAACAGAAGCAGGCAGCTACAGCTTTAGCAATAAAGGTGAAACTCAACCTGTGTTTAACAGCAGGCACTGTGCAGGGAGTTCAAGTGACTTGTCTGTAAATACCTGCAGCACTGTATGACTTGGAGAATGGACTCCATGGCTTGGAGCATGCCCACACACAGCCAGATAACAGCCATCACTGGCATCACTGTCGCCATTGACATCACTGTCCTGTGCAGGGCCACCAAGAGGAATGGAGTGGAAGCCCTTCCTTCTGAGGAGAGGCTGAGGAAGCTGGGCCTCTTTAGCTTGGAGAAGATGAGACTGAGGGGTGACCTTATTAATGTTTAATTTAATGTGAGATTTAGTCTGGGTGATCCTGCTCTGGCAGGGGGTTGGACTAGGTGATCTTTCGAGGTCCCTTCCAACTCCTAATGTTCTGTGATTTCTGTACTTCTGTCCCTTTGGGTTAGTTTTTGTTTGTTTGCTGTGGGTGGTTGTTTTGGGTTTTTAGTTTTGGTTTGAGGGTTTTTTTTGTGTAGAAGGTAGCAATTCATAAAGATTATCTCCTGGGCTTTTTTATTAAAATAGTCTTTAGGGTCACCATTATATATTTCAGCCCTGGTTCCATGCTGGTGGAAGCAGTTGGGAGTCAGTTTCTGTTTGCTTTGTTTGTTTGTTTACCTTTTATCTTTAGTTTTGGATCCTGCAGTATCTGCCTTTCCTCCTCTTGCTTGATAATAGAGTAAAAACAACTGTTCAGCTCGGCAAATCCTGCTCAGCTCAAAGTTTTGATATTAATGGGTCAGAGCCTGCTGTCAGTTTTAGTAGTAGTAGTTCCAGTGGACACCTAATGGTTTGTCCCAGGAAAGGCTTCTGATAGGTGTGGGTGTAAGCCCCAAATTTGACCATTTTGCCTCGAAATCTCCAGGCTGGATTCAGGAGCCAGATACAAACCTTCTACTGAAGCCACACCTGCCACTGCCCCGGGCAGAGGCTCTACCCAAGTAGGTGCTGTGTGAAATGGGAGGTTTTCAGTGCTTGGCCCCACCACCAGCAGCTCTCCCAAGATGCAGGTGATCAGATGTAGCAGCCAGCTGCCAGTGCAGAGAGCAGGGTGCTGCAGAAGTCAGAAGGTTTCAGATAAGACATCCTTAAATTGAAGGAGTCACTGTCAGCAAGATGTGTGGAAGCGCTGTGTGTGTGTGTGTGGGGGGCTTTAGGAAGACATTGCCTGTCTCCTGAATCACCATCCAATGCAACAGCCAGATCATCCTGTTTGTGAAATGATGGCATTTTAATCAATTGGAAAAAGCAGCTTGAGCTGGCAAAGTTCCTCTTCTTTTTCTCCTTTTTCTTCTCCCCTTTCCAGCACTCATTCAATACAGCTAAGCTGTGGCCAGAAAGATTTTGCAGATAGCAGTTCCAACAATATTCTCTGCAGAACTGAGACACCCTCTGCTCCTTATTTCTGCCAGCAGCAAAATTTGGGGAGTGATTTATAAAGTCCCAGGCCTGGGGGCTTTTTGTAATGGAAATGCTGACAGACCCTTAACTGTAGCATTGTGAAATCCAACGCTGTAATACAATGAATAATATTCATGAATCTGCCATAATGCTGGATATTATCACTCATTACCACTGTAAGAAAGGGGTGATTAAACTAATAGTTACTGAGAGACATTTCTGGTGACAGGAGGCAATGATTAGAATGAACTGACTTCAATATACATTTAGAACTGGGAATAATGGGATGTGGCAGGAAGCCAATAAGTGAACATGGCCCACAGCTCTGATCAATGAATTACTTTTTCCGCTTTACAGCAGTACATGGTGCTTAATGAAAAATCAATAGCCCCCTGTAATTCAAAACTGTAATCAATCGTTTGACCTGCAGCTTTCCCTTTTTTTCTTTTCTTCCTTTCCCAGCCTCTCCTGCCAGGGAAGGCATCTTTGGCTGACGACACAGCTCAGTTACAAGGCATAGTACTTCACAAGGCTCGCAGAGGGGACCTGGTGCAGGTCTGCTGCAATTTATACCAGCTGCAACATATATATTTACATGGGCAATCTGGGGGTGGACTCACTCCAATATTGCTGCAGCCTTGCCATCCCTCTGCCACAGGTAAAAGAAGAAGGGGAGGCTAGAACTCTTTGCTCCTGCTTTACTCTCCTCACTAGCCACAAGGAATTTTGTGGCCACCAGTCCCATTGAGATCTGAATGAAGGCATCTGTGGCCAGAGGCCAGTTGAGAATGGCTGGTGCCTTTCCTCAGGCTGCAGCCACTCATGCAACACAGTCAAGAAAAGCTCTTGCTGCCCCGCACCACTGTGTTTCCTGCCAGCGTGAGACAGACAGTCCATGTCTGCCCCTGCCCTTCACTGCAGCTGGTCAGAAGAGCTCTCTGGGGAGTAAAGCAGAAGCTCTGTTGGGATATCCCTGAGGTCCTTTCAGAACTGCAGATGGTAGCTCATAGGTGTTCAGCAATGCTGCAAGCACTGTGCTGTTTCTCAAAGGGAAGGTCTTCCCACCAGGAAACTATGCAGACCATTAGTACCTGTTGACTTAGGAAGAAAAGGCAGAGCCTTGGGTGTTGGGGCAGGATCTGTTATGTATTACAGGGAGACGTTTTCTACCTGAGCTTTGCTGTGAAGCTGCAGAGATGTTGCTGGTAATACTGCTTCTCCAGGGTCTTGCTGGGCTAAACCAATAGCTGGCGTGATGTTGTGCAATTCCCTCAGATCTGCAGCAGGGAGAACAGGAAGGAAAGAAGGAAAGAAGCCTGGCCTGTCTCAGCAGCACCTTGTTGAAGCAGCTAGCAAGCACCTGTGCAGCATATCCATCCCAAGGGTAGTTCACTTGTATGGAGCAATGATAAAATCATTGCCAACATTTTATTCAAGAGATGCTTGAATAGGGTTTTTTTTTCCTTTTTTTCTCTTTTTTTGCTCTGTGTGTGTGTGTCTTTCTTCTCCCTCACTATCTTCTTGCTCTGGTCTTGTCACCAACTACCAGAATCAAACATCATCCCCTGAGGGAAGAAAATGCAGCATCAACAATGGCAGAGACCTGACAACCGCCAAATTGTTTCTAGCAGCCTGTTCCTGACTGTTTTACTCGGCCTCCTTCTAAACAATTCAGTGACAAACTGTCACCCTTCTCCATTCCAGGACAGCTCATAGATGGGAAGGATTTTGCTCACAGCCTAAGCTCTAAGGTAGGGTCTTGGTATATTGGGTTGGATCTCTCTTTAGCCACTGACTAAGCAGTTGTCTTCCTTGTTGCATTAGAAAGCTAAATGGGTGAAGCTAAAATTTACAGCATCTCTCTGGTTCCTCACTCCCCACACCCACCCCTACCCCCCTGCTATTTGTTGTAGTGCATGAGAAGAGAGCAAGCATGTCTCTTGGGTTTGACGGCTCCCTTCTGCTCCACCGTCTTCATGGCTGCTGCTTTGCCTGTTAGCTGACTGGCTGATTTCCTGGCACAGAGACAGTGCTGGTCCCTTGGCGGGATGCTGAGCAGACGCAGCATTGCCAAGCAACACTTTGCCATGGACTGTGTGTGTCACAACTCTTGTTTGGTGTCGTGTGCTGCAGTCTTGTGATTCTTCTTTCCGTCCGGCAAAAGCGTGTGCGCCTCAGGATGTGGGAGTGGGTAGGTAGGAATGTGGCCTCAGTGGGCTGGGGGAACCCTGGGGTGGGAGGGAGGGTGTTCCTTAGGGGCACAGATTTAGTGAGAAGCGCACGTGTGTTTTGATCTGTTTCAGAGCTTTGGGTGGAAGCCGGACTGTGAAAGATGATTCCATGTCATAGCTGCACACAGGCCTGTGCGCTTCGCTCACAAGAGCCTCGGTCACTTCCCTGCCTGCCAGCATGCTGGGCTGGCATCTGTCATTGCGCTCCTCCAGCCTGGGCAGGTATGGCCCCAGGGCAGCCAACTTCCAGTGAAAGCCATGTGCTTCTTCCTCCACCTTTCAGCAGTGCCCTACCTCAAATGGCTGGTATTCCCTACGAGCATCGGGCTGACCTCTGTGCTTTGAAAGCACAGGTCTTGTTTTGAGAAAGAGCCCCTTGTACTTATAGGCTGCTCTTCAGAGGCTTTGTTTGGGGGGTAAGGGGTTTGTTGGAAGGTGGGGAGAATTGAGGTGGTCCTTGCAGGACTGCACAGCACACAAGCTGCACTAGGGAAACCAGAAGATCCACTTTGTTGCGTACTTACCAGTGGCCTATGCATTTGTTAATTGTTCTGTTCTCATACGGAACATACATCCCATCCTGTACTGGCTTGTTTGGTGTTAGACCCTGCTCTCCACTTAAATACATTTTCATAAAGCACCTGGGCTCAGGACTAGAGGGTGCCTTAAGTAAATCTGCAGATGACACCTGATTGGGAGGAGCTGTTGACTCCGTTGAGGGTGGAGAAGCCTTACAGACAGACCTGGACAGATCAGAGAGCTGGGCAGTCACCAGCCCCATGAAGTTTAACAAGGGCGATTGCCAGATTCTGCCTCTGAGAAGGGGCAACCCTGGCTGCATCCCCAGCCTGGGGGACCAGGTGCTGGAGGCTGGCCGTGCTGTGAGGAGTTTGGGGGTCTGGGTTACCCATGAGCTGGTATTATGCCCCGGCAGGCAGGAGGGCCACCCGCATCCTGGGGAACATCCAGCCCAGCCCAGCCGTCCAGGGAGGGATTGTCCCCCTCTGCCCTGCACTGGGGGGCCTCACCGCAAGTACTGGAGGCAGGTTTGAGTGCCACAGGACAAGAGGGACACAAAACTATTGAAGAGTGTCCAGAGGAGGGCAGTGAGGATGGGGAAGGGTCTGGAGGGGAAGGCTCCTGAGGAGAGGCTGAAGGCCCTGGGGTTGTCCAGCCTGGAGAAGAGGATGCTGAGGGGAAACCTCACAGTGGTCTCCTCCACTCAGATTTCACCCAGAAAGAGTATGTTCTGGGGTAGCTGAGCCGCTGTAATTTTGGGGTTCTTCCGGAACCTGTTCCTGAGTTGAGAGAGAGAATTAAACGCAGCACTCAACACATGTGCACTAGTTTTACATGTTCTTTTCAACTCTGAAGATTCACTGAGGGATTTTATTCCTTTCCAGTTACAGGAGCCTGAGTAGTGACTCTGCTGTGCTGCTAAGAGCACAAGCCAAATGGTCTGTGCTCTGGCTCCTTGTCCGTACCGTAGTTCCTTGAACTTCACTGACTGATCTTTAGTCTGACAGAGAACTGGAAAAGGGCTTTGGGATTTGGTTTCAGGAGGGATGATCCCTTAACCAGGAGGAAAATGGAGTGAAATCATCTTTCCTCAAGAGCTGCTTCCTGCTGCCACAGCCAAGCCTGCCACTGGAGCCACCAGTACCAGGTACCACCTCACATACTGCAGGGAAGCAGTAGTGCTACTGGTAACCATGCTGCAAGTTGAGGCGCTGGAACTCTCAATGTGGATGTTGCGAACCTCATCCCACCGATGGAGTGAGTGGATTTGCAGTAGCAAATCGCTGCAATGGCAGCTTGTCAGGCAGCTGCCAGAGCAAGAAGAAGCTCTCAAGCTGTGGTAAATACACTCTGTGTCGCTATTATGTAACAGACTGCGTCCCACCCCGAGCAAAAGGGCCAGCTCCTCCAACAGTTTCAGTCAGGTAGTGCTGCAGCCCCATCCGGGCGTGGGCTCACCCCTGGGAAGGGTCTCTGAGGCCCTGCTATCCATCTCATCATCTAGTCTCATGCCATTCAGACATGAACCTGTATTTTCACTTCTGCTGCATGACTTAATTGATTGCTAGTTTTTCCTTTTTCTCTTTTTTTTTGGTAAATACTATTTGCTAATTCACATTGTGCGTTTGGCCGACCAATTATATGCATGGCCATATTGTGTGACTGCAGCAGTCTGGTGCAGTGCAAGGAACGCCACATCATGTGAGACGCTCCGTCTCCGCGAGTAACCTAGTCGCTGTGGTAAATGAATACATGAATACAGTACATCCAGGAGAGATGAAACGTATTGACCGGTGCCTCTAGTAACCACACAAATGTCATTGTTTTTTAATTCCACTCCCCACCCTTTCTTGTCTTCCTGACACATTTTGGTCCCCTTTTCGCTTCTCCCCTTTTCCCTTAAGTAGAGATGACACAGATCAATACCTTTGATGGAAAGTAATAATCAGGCCTATTAAGTGACAAAGGTTTACTCTGTAACAGCTGTGCTGGCGGGAGAGGAGAGCTTGTCTGACTAATGAATCATGAAACAATCAGGCAGTAGCCATTTGTGTTTAGATCTGTAAATATGGTGTGGTTCAAGTGCCAGACCATCTCCAGCACTCCAGCTGGGGGCACAGATGGTCCACATTCAGAACAGCGCAAGTGTAAAGAAAAGCTTCCCCCCTCTCCCCTCTCCTCCTCTGTCCCATACTGCCCCTCTCAAAGGAGCAGAGCAGCTAGCTTGGGGATAAACTTGTGTTGTGGGCAGGGGCCTAACGTTGGCCTGTCAGACTGAGCCTCTCCTGGCAAAATGCGTGCTTCCTTGTCTGGGGGGAAAGCCAGGAAACCCCCCAAATCCTCTGTGTGGTGTAAGTCCCATGGTTTTGACTCAAAACTGGGGTTTGTTCCTTGCTTTCTGCTCCTCGGCTTTCTTCTCCATGCTCAGCTGACAGCTTGCTTTCTGGAAGGCAGGAGGATGTTGCTGGCTCCCAGAGGGCACCGGAGTGGCACATCAGGAGCTGAGAGCCACGGCCTGATGAGAGAGGGAGAGCAATAGCATGGTCAGGGGATTCAAGCTGTGTCCATGCTCAGCTTTCAGCTGAGGGTGCTGCTCCCAGAAAGGGATGTGGCTGCAGCTTTTCCCTCCCAAGCAGCCAGGGATCACAGCTTGTGCTGAAGATGCTTCTGGAGGTTTTTTATGTGGGGGAGGCTGTTTGTTGGGTTTTTTTTCCCCTAAGGGCATGTACCGTGATAATATGTGTTGGGTGCTTTCTGACCTGCCAGGAAACAGCAAATCGAGTAGCCCTCTTCCTGGAAACCAGAAGTTGTTAAATTTTGACAAGTTCATCCCTTCAAAAATGGACTTTAACGCAACAAACTAGTGAGGTCTGGTTCTCTGCTGTCTTGTACACTGATGGAACTCCAGGCAATCCAAACGAGGTATAACAGAGAAATTGTAACAATCTCAGGCCACAAAGATCTCCCTTTAATCAGTGCATGCTATCGGGTTCTTAGTTGCTCATTGCAAGTAACCTCACTACAGTGGAGCGCTGGCTTTCTTTCATGGCATGCATAGGTGTCTGTGTGTGTGTGTGTGCACCTCCCTGTTTGTGAATGGGAGCCTAAGTTCTCTCCCTGGCAGCTCCTGGAGCCGGGCGCTTTGGAGCTCTGTCTCCGGTGGGTTTAGTGGAAGGGGCTGTTGCTGCGGTGGGGCAGTTGCTGTTGCAAATACACATTCTTTGGACGTTCTCTGTTTGTCTTTTGCTGCAAATGGGAGATTTAGCACAAGGTGAAACAGAGAAATAGCTTTATGTCTGGCACAGCAAAACTCACTTGCTGGGCAAAGCTCAGAGGTGACAAAGGCAGAAGCAGGTGAGCGTGCAGCTAACCGACTGCCCGGGCGTGGAGCTCTCTAGAGCAGTGAAGCTCTGCTGCTGAGGCAACATTTGCATAAATGCAGTCTGTCTCTACCCTGCTGGAATTACAGGGTGTGCTAAGGATGTTTTTCTTGTCTTTTTGTTGCCTTCTGACAGGGGTGATGGTGGTGGGATACCATGGTCCAGGGCAGTCCATGGGAAGAAACGATGAATTAGTCACACTGTGATCTGCTCTTCAAACCTCTCTGAAGAAGGCAGCACTGGCAGAAGGGAGAGTAGGAATTACCATTCCTATTTCAGTGTTTATTTATCGTAGGGTTATCAAGTTAGCTAACATCTTTGCTCATTGATAATTTCTTTCACAGGTTGCCAGTCCCATGGCAGCTTCCTGTCTGCAGCGAACCCCTACCCCAGAGGAGATGCCTTTGCAGCAGGCCTTGCTTCTGCTCCTAGGCAGTCCTGTGAGCTTTGCTCTTGTTCTGTGCCACACCTCCTGGGATTATTTCTGCTTGGACAGCAGTGCGCTGCAAATGTGAGTCAGTGAAGGCATTTCACCTCTTGATAATTTATGCTTGTTTCCCTCTTGCTGTGTAAATAACTCTACAGGGCACAAGCCAGCAAAAAGACACATCCCCATTTTATGGGAAAAAACAGAGGTTTATGTGCCTGTATTCTAGCTGCTTCTGACTCTCTGGCAGCCTGCAAGGGCCAGAAACATATCAAGCCATGTGGTGTCCAAAACCTTCTGGGTAGGTCACCCCGTCAGCTGCTTGAAGGTTTGAAACATGTGCAGTGAATGGACCAGGCTGTGGGCACTTGTCCTGTGGAATCTGCTTTGTGCTGGGGGGCCTCAGTGACTGTCTCTCTGCTGGTCAAGCCCGAGAAGTGAAGTTGGTCTTTCCTCTTCCTTACAAAGGGATGGCACACAGATCTCCCCATGAGTGCTCTGGGCTCAGTCCAAATGACTGAAAATGTTGCGGGACTCGGTTACCTCTGTTCTGGGCCATAGGAAGGGTGCTCTGTGGATTTAGTGATGCTAAAGACCTAACAGGCTTGTTTGAACTGCAGAAATGGCAGCACAGTGAAAAGGAGTGGGTGATGGCTGCTTGGCATGAGGTATTTTTTCACTGCTGAGTGTCCTAGCAAAAGGTGGGGTTGGGCTCTGGTCCCCTCTCTCCTTCTCTTGGGTGAGAAGGGCTTTGGGGTGAGGGCGGTACAGGCCAGTGCATCTCAGTGCAATCCATCCACAGAAAGTGAGTTCTGAACACAATAGGAAATTTCTGTTCCTCTGCTGAATTAGAGTGTACAGCACTGGGTGAAATACGTTAATTCAGACAACTGTTTAAAAAGAAAGCTATTTAAAGTGTAAAATGAGGCCAAAGTGAGCAAAAAGCACCAAAGAGACGTGTGAAGACTGCTGAGTGCTAGCCACAGCATGGTCCTTCAGCTGCTGGAGACTGCTGGGTCACCCTCGCGACGCGCAGGAAAGGTTTGGCTCAGCCCACAGCGATTGCCCTTGTGTTTAAAAGCCCCTCGGCCTTGACAACTCAGGATGACGTAGTCTGAAATAGGGATAAAGAGTAAAAGGGAAAAGGGAGCAGACTCTTTTTCTTCTTTCTTTCTTTCTTTCTTTCAGCCATTATTTTTTGTGGACAAAGGAGCAAGTTTGCCAAAACCCTAAGAAATACAGATTTTTGTGGACTTCAACAATAGTACTATTCTTTCCAAAAATCACATTATGTCCCACCTCATTTGAGCCACTGAATGGTGATGTCATACCACGAGGTGGATGAGAGAGAGAAGTGCCCAAACTCTTTCAGCTAGATCAGTGCTATCAGTAAAGCTCACAAAGGTGATTATTCTCTGATTTAAGACCTGCCCTTCCGTTTGCAGCGTTATTTACTCGCACTCACCAAAATGCTTTGGGGAACAAAAAGGAGTTTAAAGTCATGTAAAAAACCCCCAATTCTGCAGGAAGTGTTTTTTCATCCTCCCCTTGTCCAATAGCCCTTCTTTCCTTTCTTCCTCCTCTTTTGGGGAGGGGGGTAATTTCTTTTTTTCCTCATAAGCAAGGCTTAATTTTGCTTTTTGAAGGCATCTTCTTAGAAAAAGCGACTGGGGCTGTGCACAGCTGGCTTTTGAAAAATGAGTTTCCACTGAAACTTCCCTGCTATTATCTCGACAATCTTATTATTATCAAAGCATGCAAATATTAGGTATGACAATGACTGCTCACGGCGGGGAGGAACACAGCTCAGCCGTCAGAGGAAGGGGGCCACTAACAATCGTGCCCCCTGTTGCAAAAGCCATCATAATTTAATATTCTCATACTGGGAGTCTCCATTTCCTTTGGCCTGCACAGAGCCGCCGAGCGCCTTGTTTCCTTTTGGCCAAATCACAAGGGCCGTTCCTTGAACGTTTTGTGAGACTTCAAATAAAGGATCCTGCTGATAATGACTTCAGGGCAGGATTTTTTTTTTAATGTTTTTTTTTTCTTCTTTAGCCTAGGAATAAATGATTTAACTATTAAACTGGATTGGGCTGCTAGCTTTTCAGCATATTTTATTTCAAGGTTGTGTTAAACTTGTTAGTGGATCAACCCTTTTTCTTCCTTTGCCAACCTGCTTTTCAAAACATGGGGAAGATAGATCAGCGGAACGGCATTGGCTTGGTGTATGTGAAGTGTCACATATTGTAACCAGTAACTGCCAGCCACATTATCTGGGTATTTCATCTTCTAGGACTGTGTTTATTCTCTGCTACTGAAGTTCACCAGTGTGTAGCAGGACACAGTAAACATCTTGTTTTAGACAAATAACTTGGTGTGTTGGTCAAGTTAGGTGATTTTAATGGATGCTCTCTCTTCTTTGCACAAATCTGCCAGCTCACACAGAAATTGGGCATCAGGACTCACGTCTTCCTGGAGGACTGGCCCTTTATTCCATATCCCCTTGGAGCCCCGTTCTGATGTGTCAAGGAGGAACTGTCCTGAGAGCAAGATAGGTTGGCAAAGCTGCCCGCTTCAGATGAATTCTCTGTAGTGTGTGAATCAACAGCCCGGTCATCTCCCACCATCAGAAACCACTTTGCTGTGGTTCAGCAGAATTCCTTGGGAAGGGGACCCTGGGCCAAAGCTGTTCTCTTCAGGAGGCATAGCTTTACCTGTTCGTACTGCAAGAAGGCTCAGCAGCAAACTCTCACTTCTCAACTGAACTAAAGGAGCAGGGGCCACAGGTGAAACATTGCAGGCAGTATCTGCTGCTAATGAGCCATTTAAATTCTATTTTGAGGAGTTATCTCTCTCTCCTCCCCAGCTTACTCTTGGGTGTATGTCTGCATGTATGTGGAGTGCACAAAATTTTGCAAGGAGATTCACACCTGAAAAATGTTGAAGATAGCTTGGAGTTTACTGATGAACACAGCCCTGCGGTTCTAAACACACACCAGAGATTCCCATGACCACAGGGGGCCTGCCTCTTGTTTAACAGCCTGGTGGTCTGAAACATCAAGGTCAGAGTGCATCTATTGGTCTGTGCGTCTATTGTCTGCACTTCTAACTTAGGCTGGTGAAAAGGATAATCATGTCTGAGCCAACCTCCTCTTCCAAGCCTGCACCATTTGAAGCCTGTTCATGAATTATTACGTGGAGATACTTAAGCTGGGTGGCCACTTAGAGACAAGGAAGAGAGGCCTCTTTCTCCAAATGTGGGTACTGGGAGCAAGGTTTGGGTTAAGTTAGCTGGGGCATCGGGGTTAACACCCTTGATCTTCCTTTGTTGGAAGTTGTGGGATTTTTGGCATGCAGAAAGCCAGGGTAGGGAATTCTTGCATTTCCCTGGGGCTTCCTGGTGTCCTGGCAGCAGAGACGTGAGCCTCTGCCTGTACAGGGTTGCCATTCATTTTTAGTGAGAAGGTAGGACCTGGCCTCCAGCTGGAGGCATGTGTCACACAGCCCGTGGTAAACACGGACTTGCAGGACTCTCTCCCCTGACAGCACCATGCCACCAGCCCCACCCAGACAGAGGAAGGGGTTCTGTTACTTGTCCTGTAGTGTGGTCGTCAGACCCACCTCGGCAAGCTGGTTTCCTGCCAAAGGGACGTGGTCCCTGCTCACTCCCCGAGCCTCACTGCGAGCGGGCTAGGGAAAGCACACTTGTGTTTGTTGTGTGCACAGCCTTTCCTAGCTTCTGTGGGGAAAGCCTGACTGATGGACAGAGGCTGGATTGCCCCACGGTTGGCCTCTGGGGTCATGGGCTTCAGGTTCCAGGCACAGGTGATGATACATATGTGTTGCTCCACAGGAAGGAAAGCACAGGTCCACTTCAAGTGAGCAGCACAGTGTCGTGATGTGACAGTACATTACCAATGGGACCTCTGAGCTGCAAGGACTGTGGACTGACATGGGGCACGAGACCATGTTAAAGCTGTACTCTGTACCAACTGCAGGGTGCAAATTGGGCAGGAGATGGTAGGTGGTTTATCTCACTGCAGAGCAGTGGCCCTATGGCATGTGGCATACAAAGGGCTTTCTGTGTGATTTATCCCCTCCAACCTCCCCGCCTTCTATAGTGATGCTGAACAACAGCAAGTTTGAAGACTGTTTCCTGAACTCAGACAGTGTAGTGATGACTTGGGTGTATCACCAGCGGAGAGCAGCGGGCAGACGATGAAGAAAGGCACACCGGGCCTGAATGCAGCTCTCTCACCTTAAGCTGAAGAGAAGCCTGTCTCAGGGGCTGAAGCACAGACCTGGGTGGAGGGATGTGAGAAGTGGAAGGAGGTGAGAATTGCAGGGAGTCTGATAGAGGGGCCTGACGGTGAACATCTTCCAGCACTTCACCGAGTATTGCTGGGGATTGCCAGAAGCCAGTGAGCGTGAATGAAAATGCTTGAAAAGCTTCTCAACCTGCAGATGGGGTCGTAAATCACGGGAATTGTTTGAAAATCCGGAGCGGATGCCTAACATGTTGCTGGTATGGTCGGGGTTAACTGGGACCTCGCCTCCTGGTCCCACTAATTGGGCTCATTTGCCATGGTGTGGCTTCCAGCACCATTTCAGAAACTCAAGGATGTGAAAAAGATGGAGCGAAACCAATGCAAAGTGAGCTTAAAGTGACTGCTCTACTAAATGTCAACTGCACAACTAAATATAACCCCGAAAGTAAAATTTATGCTTTGCACTCCTTCGCTTTTTTTATTGTGGTGAGAAAAAAGCCAGGAACTCAACGGGCTGTAACTTTAATAGGTCATTCCAGCCAGTGCTTACCTTTACAAAATCCTGATAATACCGAGAAGACAATACAGTGATCAAAAGCAGTGATGAGATTTTTTAGCAGCATTAACCGTCATGACCTAGCAAAATGAAAGAAAATGGTTTAACAGAACTGTCAGATCCAATATAGCTAATAAAGGCATGGATAAATGTTTATTACATACCGGAGACAGATCATTTCTGTACAGAAATTGAGGATGACCTTTACTGATAACTCTTATCTGCCTGATATCCTGAACAAGAAAAAGAGAGGGGGAGAGAGGGCTGCACTACTGCCAATGTTTATGAAAAATGGAGATCTTGCAGAGGATTGTTTTTAGACAAGGGCTCTGAGGAAAATAAAGATATGGACCTGTTATTTCTGCGCAAGAGATTTCAGACTCTGACTTTCCTGAGTCAAACACAATGGGCATGTCCAACCAGGGGACTTTCCCTGAGGCTTGATTTTCATATGTTTTTATTTTTGTGTGTGTACACGTGTCAGCGTTTGGGGGGAAAACGTTGGATTGACACCGATTTTCCTCTTGGTTCAGGAAGTTCCAAAACCACTTGGATAATGCTGCCTAGAGTCACCTTCCCTCTGGCCGGGTTTCTAAGCTGAGCACCCGTAGCTGAAGGCAGACTCGCAAGAGAAGCTGGCTCCCATCAAGACTCAGTGGTCAGAGCTACAGAAGAAAACTGGGTGTTCAAGCTATTTATTTGAGACTGTAAATGCGACATTAGGCAGTGCTGAACCCTCCACTGAGGCTGCCCTAGCCCTACCCTACCCTACAGCCACAAAATAGAGGAGTCAAGAGACAGACTGGCCAACAGGCCACCTGCAACACCCAGGTTGGGCAGCGACCGTCAGGGGGGCTGGCAGAGTTCTGCTGACTGGGAAGTCAAAGGACATGTTACATGTGGACTTTCTCCTGTGCAGCCTAGAGCTCAAGCACCCAGGACCTTACCTTCAACACAGCTGCAGCTGGAGGGCTGGCCCTCTCCAGAAGCTGGTGCACAGGGAGCATCACCAGCATCCGTCAGAAATTGAACTGGAACGCAATGCAAGTGAAATCAGAATCAGGCCTACTACATGCTGTTAATCATAAATAATGCTGTCTTGGTAATGGTTGCAATTAGTTATGAACTTCAATCATTTCTAACATTTCCATGTTGGCCAATTATGCTGCAGAAATTATCAGGTAACCTGTAGCACATTAGCTTTCTGTAATGCCATTATTTGGACGCGCTCGGGTCACCAGATCCTCCCAGGATGAATTAGCATAGCTCTCCCAAGTACAATGGTGCTGTGCTGATTTACATCGCCTGGAAAGCTGTCCCTTTGTCTGCTGGAGTTGTAGCAGGAATGAGTTTAAATCACAGCTTTGCAGTAGGGACGCTTCTGACCCAGCCTCACAGAAACAACGGTGCATGTGTTCTCTCCCTGGGCTGTGTGATGACTTACTGGGTGCCAGCAGCAGTGCTGAGCTTTGGTGGTAGTTCAGCAATAAGCCCAGGTCATACTTTAATGGTGCCGCTCCAGGCTGGGAGAAGGAACACATAATTAATTTGAAATTTTTTAAACTAGTGCTGATGAGTGGCTTAACCCTCCCACAGTTGCTTGCCCTACAGCTTGTTGAAATGCCTTTTGGTTTGGTTTGGTTTTACAGGAGTGTGGGGTTGTGTTAGGACTGCTCTTCCCTGTGGGTGGCTGTGCTCGTGTTATTTTGGAAGGCACACTTTGATATGAGCCTGGGCAAAGCACAGCAGTACAGTTAGCTGCTGCTGTTACAGCCCTGCCCTGGGGCGCTCCGTGTCTCTGGCTTGATTCCTTCAGAGAGCAGCTCGCTTTTCTGCTCACTGAACTTGTGTTGGTCAAGTTACAGGGATAATATCCTTGATTCCTAAGCGGCATTTCCATGTTGGCAGCCTTAAAATCCGTAGTAGCTCAAGTGCTTGATTGCCTTGAAGCTTCCAGACCAGGCCCATGGGCACAGGGCTCTATTTTGAGTGAGAACAGCACTCTTACCATTCTTTGGGATGAGGTGCCAAGCTCACTTTGTTAATCATCTAAAGCAGTCTGACTTCCTATTTTTCTGACGATTAAATGAGTCAGCAGCCCCAGTGCTTTTCACTCGTGCATGGATCTCGAATCTGTCGCTTGAAGGTCTCCTAGCTGGTTCTGGGCAGGGTGGTTTCAGGGAGAAGTATTTTAAAACAAAAGATCTTGGGGGAATTAGTTGCAGTTTTAAAACAGAATATTTTGTCAAAATAAAATTTACTTCAATGAGGAACAATCACTCTAATGGCTGAGAAGAATGCAAATATTAAATGAGGTATGAATAGCTGTAAGATGGTACAATTACCACCTCAGAAACAATATATTTGTAAAGTTAATTCCTCCAGAACATGAACAATCTCCTTACACTTGACCCCTCTCTATTGCCTCTTCCATGCTTGAACTCTCCTTGAACTTTGAAGATCCATCTTGAGAGTATGATACAGCCATCTCTTTTGCATCTGGTTATTTTAGCTCCAATTTGCAGCCCTAAAATGGCAATTATGGTGATATATTGCTCAAGTCACCCGACATGGATTAGTATCGGGATCAGCGCGTTTATGCACAGGAGTAGTGAATGGAGACTACAGCTATGATTTTAAATGACTTGATTAATTCTGAAACAGCACTTCAGAGTCCATTACATCCAGCAGGTGTTGGGGTTCGGGCTGCACTTCCCTCGTGTGTCCAGGCTGCCTTCCCTTAAGCAGCACCACCATGTCATATTTATTGCCCCCTTCTTTTTGTGGTGTGTGCCCAGCATTGCTTTCCTCCCCTCGTCCTTCCTTGCTGGAAAGGTTCTGTGGCCTTGGGGGAGGCTCAGACAATGCTCCCTTTCCATAAATCATAGCATGGGGTTCAGATTGTCAAATTGTAATACATTATTTATTAAAAACATCACCTGACCAGTTACTGCACTTGTTGCAGAGCGGGGCTGGTTTGTTGGCTCAGGGTTGGTTAAATAATGCTGAGTCTGCATAAAATACCTGATCGTGGTGTTACAAATATTGCTGTCCTCCCAGGACTACCCTTGTTTGCTTGATATGGGTTTCTTCTCTCTAGCTTCAGGGACATAGACGCTGGAATCCCACTCTCACCTTCCTCTCTCTGTTACCCACTGTGGCTCCCTTGGGGAGGAGTTGGACATTGGGAGCTTGCCTGGGATGTGGTTATGTGCGATAACGTTCTCAGCTGCTGTGTGGTGCAGTGGTTCTCACCTGAGACTGGGGTTGTCCTTCAAAGACAGACAGTAAAACAACTGGCCTTGTCAAGGGGTTTAAGCTGCTTTTGATCTCAGGGCTGCTACCACAGTGTGTGCCCCTGTGAATGTTGGCGTTAACCTGTGGTCTTTCTGGACTCAAAAATGAGAGAAGTGACAGCTTTAGTACAGAAGTGTTCTTGGGGAGACTGCTGAGTGCCAGGACTGGACTCTGACAGTCTGCTCCTTGTCATGCTTTTGATACCGCAGATAGAGAATGATGGCAAAACACAGGACTATCTGAACTGGAGGGGTGCTTGGATTTGGATAAAGCAGGGAGACCAGTGCTGAAAACTCCAGCAATACATCAGTCTGACTGTAGGAAGAGCCTTTTGTAAGGATTGACTGTCATGTGGCTTTATTATGTGCTTGTTGCCTTTGTGTGGGTCTCTGTGGCCTGGTCCCGATGCTCTCTGTGTCTTTTTTCAGCTAGAATAATTCTTCCAGTTTGCTGGAGTTCAGCCAAAGAGAGACGGAGGCCAGGCAGGCACCACAGACATCAATGGCCAAGGCACTCCTGACCATGAATAAGGGACATAAGTGTGGGGGTAATGAGAAGCACAGCATTTGAGTGTTTGCTTTAAAGACAGTGGCTCATTCTGCAGGCAGTGCTGTGGAAGCAAGGGAGATTCTCTCTGGGGTCAGGAGCCTCCTGAAGGAAGTGGCTCCTGCCTGCATGGAACTGCTGGTAGCCGAAGAGGCAGTACCTGAGCCTGCTTGGGAGGCCACCCAACTCAGGGCCAGCCTGTCTGCACATGTGGAACACAACGGGCATTACAGGGGAGGAGGATGGAGGGCTTGTCCCAAGGCTCTGCTGGTACGTGCTGCCCAGCTCAGCCCTGCTGCCTGAGCGGAGGGGTGGTTTGTGTTGCGCTGTGAGAGCCATGCTTCCCAGGGGTTGCATAAGAAATCCTCATATACAGTTACAAAGATTCAAACCTCTGTGAACAAGTCATCAGGGAAATACCTGGCGTGGCTTGGGCATGCAAAGCACTGGGGAGGCTGCAGCTGCAGCTCAGCAACCCAGTGCCCTGTTGTTTCCTACCTGCGGCACCAGGGAGGTGGCTGAAGGGCTTGAAGACATGTCAGGGGGGCGATACATGCGGGTGGAGGGCCAGGAACAGCCTGCAGGATAAATGTCCACAGGCAGAACAGCATCTGGAACACGTGGCTGCGCTCAGCTGGGGTGCAGGGCTCGATCTGCTCTTGAGCTTTGGCATCCCTGCCCACTGCCCTGGGAGTTGTCTTGGGGCAGTGCCTGCACCACCAGTTTTAGCAAGTATCAACTTCTGCCTGTGCAGCAGTACATAAAGGCACTTGGAAAACCCGTGTCCTTCAGAGCAGGGATTTCTTCCTGAGCAAGGGTGACTCTGACGAGTAACGTGCATCGTGACTTGCAAGCAGACACTGTGACTTCCCTGGAAAACAAACCTCTGGTGCAGAAGCGAGACAGCCAGCAGCAGAGGTGGTGATTGACAGGGGTCTCTGTCTGACGCCTGCTCCATTTGGGGGAAACCATTCCTTTTGCAGCTGTTCCTGACCTCAGGCATGTTCTGTGCAGGCTCCCTGTCAGGCGATGCGCAGCGCAGCCTGCCTGCCTCTGCCCCTCCCTTGCTGCACCGGGAGACTCCTCTGCACACAGGCCAACTGCCAGCATCCAGCCCGTACCCCAGCCAGGGTTTATTTATATCCCAAATCCCATTCCTCAGCACTGTCAATTCTTTTCCCTTGCGGAGAAGCGAAAAGACAGTGAAAGGGACTTTTGGTGACATCCCCCCTGTTTAATGAAGCTTGGAGTTATGGGCAAGCGACTCGAACTGCTGTTATTATCTGGTTGAGTGAGTGAAGGCCGAGGGTCTCGCGGTGCGCAGAGAGCTCCGCTGCAGTCTGCACATTGATCACTGCTAATCAGACCAACCAGGTCAGGGGTGCCGCCGAGATGGAGAGCTCTGAAAGAGCTGACAAATGAAGCAGCGGAGCTTGGGGTTAATGTAATATTCAAACAGAATGAGATACTCATTTTCTTACACGCTTGTCACTTTTCCCTTCCTCTGACATTTTGCCAGAGACTACAATGAAGAGGCAGAGAGTGTGAGAGAACTCCCCTAACGGGGGTGGGGGTAGGAGAAGATCCTACAGGTGGATCTAAAGAGCTTATAGGAAGAGCCGCGGGGAAGTGCTGTTCTTCTGTGTCCTTCCCGTTTGCCAATGCTCTGTGCTCTTGCACAACAGAACGCTTCTTTTTGGTTTTTATTTTAAAAAAGAAGTTTCTGCTTTGTGGCCTGTTAGGTTTCTCCAGCCAGTGCTGCTCTGTTATCCTGCAAAGAACCTGCTCAGGCTGGATGGTCTCTGAGCTTGGGGTGCTCCTCAGGAGCTGCATGGTATGGGGTATGGGTTGGTGGGGTTTTGTGACAGCCACTGTATCGTAGGCTGTGGGCAACACATACGGCATGTGTCAGAAGCATCTTTACTGTCTTGCTGGGGCTTCTCATGACTGTCAGGCTTCTTAATGATAAATGCCTCACTTGAGTAATTCTAAGTATCTGCTAAAATTTTGCCATATTCCAGTGCTGTGTGTGCTGGCAGCCAGGCCCAGTAACGCAGGGCAACTGCAGTTGAAGTGGCAGACACGGTGTCCGCCCAGGGCCTGCGGTGTAACGGGGCAAACCCCAGCACAGAAGGTTGGGCAGCTCACTCCACTCACCCCTGAAGGGCAGGAGGAGAAGGACCAGGGGTGTCCCTGTGGTACTTCGGGGTTCTAAGCAGATGGGGGGCAGGCCACGGTGCAGTCAAGGCTTCCCTGAGCAAGGTAGGCACCAGAAGCTGTGGGGAACTCTTAGCAAAAGCCTGCCTGGAAGGAATGATTTGGGAGATGTCTCTAGATTAGAGCGACTTGATGCTCTGAAGAATGAGAGGCTTGAGAAATGAAGGGTCAGAGCTCTTGCAAGATCTTTGCTGATTGAATAATTATCCTGGAGTGGGAACACATTATACAGTGCTGAGGTCAGCTGTCGTGCTGGGAGGACTTCATGGGGAGACCCGGCATGCTTGGGAGCTAGACATCTTGTGCTGTGCAGCAGAGCTCCAGGGTCTGAGCTATAGTGAGGACCAAGCCCTTGCCCTAGATAAATTCGGCCATTCCTTCTCTATACAGCTGTTGATTAGGAATCATGCTTGGAAAAATGAGTCACATTTTCTTCTTTTTGGTGGAGTTTCCTGGCCATCAGAAAACTTTGAGTCCTCGTGTTTTATTTTACCTTCCTCACTCTAATTCCCAGGCACTTTCCTACTCATGTACCATCTGTACGCTTGTTTGTTTGTTTCAAATTAGCAGTTACTCCAGAGTTTACAAGGAGACTGTGAACTGATTCCAGTTGTTTCCTCCCAGGTGTGTATAACTCTCTGAGCCTGCCTAGCAGGATGCTGCAGGTCTCAACCAGGAGACTGCATGGCCATGGCAAGAGGAAGCCTGCGTTATGCTACAGGCACTGCAGGAAATGTGGAAGTTCTACTCTTCAGGCTGCTCTCAGTAACAGTGCCACGAGGAAGGTGGAGGGAGAGGTGGAAATGGAGAGGAGGAGGAGAGGAAGCGTGTTGCTGTTCATCTGGCGCTGCTGGAGTGCGTTACAGCCCCAGTCCCACAGCGATGCAATCAGCCCAGTAACTCCACCGGACCCGAGACTGCAGGCTCCCTCAAGTTTCGGAAAGCACAGCTCGAATTATCACACAGGAGCCGACAGGAACAGGTAATAGCAGCAAAACATGTAACAGAGCAAATGCTTCTATTTTGTGTTCATTTTCCCCACATACTACAAAAAGTGGACAGGACAGAAGGCAGGGGAAGAGTCACTGGGCTGGGGCTCAGGACATGCCTCTTCTTTCCCTCTGGGGAGGTACAAGACCTGGGATAAGCAGCTGATTATTTTTCTTCTTTGTTTTGCAGATAATTTAAGATGTTCTTTTTTCTCCCGTCTGTTTTGACTACCAGTTCTTCAAGGCTGGCATGATTTCCTCCTATGTTCCTCTTACAGAGGGGCTTTTTTCCAGCAAGAGCCTGTCTGTCCCAAAGTACAGAAGAATTGTGCTGCATGTTTGTTACAGCCGACAAGCAGCACTGCTTCATCTCCTAGCTCCTCTAACCAGCACAGCACTCTGCTGGCTGCCTGCGATCTTAGGTACTTGGCAACATTTTTCTGAGACAAGCTCCCTCTCCTCATCGAGCTTCTGTCTGGGAGATTCATGTGCTGCGTTTCAGTTTATTCAACCTTTAATCAGATGCTTGACCTATTCTGAACGGTGCTCAGCTTCTGACCTCTTCCCAATAAACAAGTTTTAAACAAGCTGCCACATTGGATTTTTTGCAGCAAACGAACGCGAGACAGCGAGGAGAGCTAATCACACCAGACACTGCTCCTTGCCAGGCTGCTCCCTTCTTCCCTGCAAGAATCTATTTACATTTCTGGGACCATCTCACTGAGAAGAAATGATGCAATTTCTCTAGCATCCAGAGATCTGCTGTTCTACGGGAACGAGCTGCCTTTAATTAGGCAAAATGTTAGTGAGTTGTCCTGAAATGAACACTGTCCAGGGTATATTCTTCTGCTGGAGTTAGAGGAGATTTAAAGGCAAAGGCCAACACCACCATCATCTACAGCCCTGGTCCTTTGGACACTGAGTCCTGAAGAACTCATCAGTTGCCATGAGGGACAAGAGGGTGTTGAGAGAACTCCCAAACACACCGCTTGGGCAGTGGGCTCTAAACAATGCAGTGTGCAAGTCACATCGGGGACCTCAGTAGCTTAGAGCTGGGTTTTGATGTTGGTCACATCTGTTTGGCTGTTGGTCAGGATAAAAAGGATAAAATGTTTTTTTCAGACTTCATGGGGTTTAAGAAAGTTTTGTCTGGGGCTCTCCTTAGCTGGACTGGAATCTAAAGTTTAGAAGGGGGAAAATGCCCCAAATGCTCCAGTATTTTCCCTCTTTCCCAGTAGATGACCAGTTGTGTTAGTCCAAGGACCACTTTCAGTCTTGACACCTGGGAGGCCCTTGCTGAGATGTGCCTGCCTCTCCCTGCCCAAGTCCAGAGGCACAAGCCAGGCACGAGACGTGCAGCTGGGGCAGGACACTTTGACCCTGCTGGGTCAGGAATAATTCTTCCCATCACTTGAGTATAATCATCTCTCATTCCCAACAGAAATAATATTCAACAGTAAAAGCCTGGGACAACACAGTTGGGAGGTCAGGAAGGACAGTGAGTGCCATCCCTCGAATCTCTGTTCAAGACAGGAGAGCAGGATATAGCAGTGTTTTCTTCTCTGCCCAGTTTTCATCCTTTCCGTCCTACCCACCCCAAAAATGGTTTGGCACCAGTTTATGGCTTCGCATGAAATATTTATTATTGTCTTATTTACATCAATTTTGAATGCTTGATCAGAAAATGGTATCTCTCTAGTTTTTATATTCAGTTCCAAATAAACAGATGAAAAGCTGGCTGCTGCGCAGGAGAGCGAGTTATGAGTTGGATCGTCTTCCCAGGAATTGTTCCTATTGTTCCTGTTTGCCTGGCGCTTTTTCATTACTCTGAAGGAAAAGACAGTAATATTTCACTTGGGGCTGGAAAAGTCTAAGAATCCCTGCAGTTCCCCAGGAGGAGTTCTGGGAAATTCTTTTGGGGAAAGCAATCACTGTGCTCGTTATACCCTGCCTGTTCTTAGTACTGTGACCTGTGTTGGACCAAAAGCCCCATTCCCTGCCCCTCCCTGTGCCACAATGGTGGGGAAGAAGGGAGTGAAATCATGACTGAAGTTCAGTCTGCTGAGAAGGGAGGGGTGGGGGAAGGTGCTTTAAGACCTGGCCACACTTCTCATCACCTGACTCTGGTGTCACTGGGTGTGCAGTGTAGTGTAATAAATTAGTTTTCTTTATTCTGTGTTGGGTCTGTTTTGCCTGCAACACTAATTACGGGATGATCTCTCCCTGTCCTTGTCTCAACCCACACCTGAGCCTCTCAAATATATTTTCTCCCCTGTCCAGCTGAAAAGGGAAGTGACAGAGTAGCTTTGGTGGATGTCTTGACCTCCAGCCAGGGACAAACCACCTCGCTGACCTACGGCGGTTCTTTTCCACCTGGGGTCCACACCCTGTGCTCCTTCCTGTGCAGCCCAAACTTCTGTCTCTACTAAGTACAACAAAGAATGAAGAGAAGAAAGAAAATAAACAACAAACTGAACCCCACACCTATCCCCGTAGTTCAGAGTTAAAAAGTTCAGTTTATGTTTAAATGAGAGTTCTGAATTACATTCCCTGTGAGCTGTCGAATGTTGGGCAGTATTTCCATGGGTCATTACCATGTCCCGGGCTGGGACACAGTTTTACAATCCAGATACACACAGGACGTGCTGGTGTGTTTGCCCTGTGCTGCGGCTGTGACAGTGTCCAGTGCATACGGGTAAAAGCAAATGAAAAGATTCACACACGAGTGAGAAAGATTCATGTATTTGAACATCTTTTTATTGCAGTTTCTTCCCTGCAATTCCTACTGGGCTGGAAGAAAACTTTATTTGCGTTTTCTGTGATGAAGAGGCTATGACGAGCTGTGGGACTGGAACCTCTTCCCGGCGTGCCAGGCAGCGGTTACATCTCAGGAAAGCCACCTCAGCTGCAGCTGTTAGTGTGCTTTGTACCTTGCACAAAACTCTGTCATGTTTCAGAGGAAAGATCTTTTCCCAGCGCTTTTAAGCGTAAAAAGCCACTTCCCTTCAGGTGGGGTCTCTGCTGAGGGCCCGGGGTGGGAAAGGCATCTCCCGTCCGGACAGAGCTGCGGCCTGCTTGGGTGCTCAGGCTCCCGGGGCTGGGGCTCTCCATGCTGCCGTCTCCGCGGATGCTCCGCACCGGGCCGGGAAAGCGCCGAAGAGCTGCGATGCTCCCGCAGAGACGGGGAACGGGAGGGAACCGGCCCCGATCAGAAGCCCGCAAACACGATGGGAGCGCTCCGCGCCCGCGCCAGGACAGAGGGCAGAGGTCGGCCCCGCCCCACTCAGCGGTGCAACCCCTCACCAGCCCAGCCCAGCCCAGCGCCCGCCCGCCTTCGGTTTCAGATCTGCGCCGCCCGCTTGCTCTGCAAGCAGGCCCGTGTCTCGGCGCTTCCCTCAGCCGGGGCCCTGCCTCGGCCAGCCCGGCTCCGGACCTAAGGAGCGCCTGGTGCTGCCTCACCAGGAAGGTCCGGAGCCGCCCTAGCGTGCGGCCTGATGTGCCCTTGAACTCGGCCGGGGCCGGGGCCGGGCCCGTCCCCGCGCGGAAGGTTCCGGCCCTCCGCTTCTTATTCCCGAGCGCGGGCCGGGGCCGCCTCGCGCTAAGATCGCGCGAGCACGGGGCAGCCCCGCCCATGTGCCGCGATCGCCCAGCTCACGTGTCCCGACCGCGTGACCGCCCTGCTCACGTGTCCTGTCCGCACACGTGCCGCAATCGCCAACTCACATGTCCCGCCCGCGTGACCGCCCTGCTTACGCGCCCCGCCCGCGCATGCCGCGCTTAACGGCCGCGCTCGCGACTGGCCGGGTGAGGCTATAGTCTCGTGATGAAGGCGCGCGGGTGGCAGTACGTGCCTGCTTGATCGCCTTATGACCAGCTCACCTGATCGCCCGCCTCTCGACGCACTGGAGGGCCTGTGCCCCGCCCGTGCCGGGCCGAACCGAGCCGGTGAGAGCGCTGTGGCTGGGTGGGGTGGGAACCTCGTGCGGGCTTTTGTTGGGGCTGTGGCGGTGGGTCTCGGCTTCGCGCCGCTCCTGGTGGGCGGGGTGGGGCCCTTCGTTCCCCTCATGCCGCCTGGGCGGGGACCCGCTCAGGAGTCGGGTATGAGACGCGCCTGGCTCCGGCCCCGCGGGAGGAGGGAGCGAAACTCCCTGAGGCCCCTTCCCCGTAGGCAGCTTGGTCGGCGTGCAGGGCGGGCCCCGGGCTGACGCGGAGCGGCCCCGGGCTCCGCCGTGTTTCGCGGCTGCCCTGCCGCAGTGACTGTTGCGCCGAGGCCGAGGATTGTTCGCCCTTGGGAAGCGGCTTCGAGCCGTGTCCGCACGAGGTGCCGCTCCAGCGGGGCGGGCCGTGCCGTGCCGAGCGCCGCGGCTGCCCGTGCCCTGGTGCAGGAGCCAGACGCGAACCCCTGTCCGGAGAGGAGGCGCGACTCGCCGGCGCGGCTGGGGGCGGGTGGCCCCGGGCGTGTTTTGCGGGGTCCTGCTGTTGTTCGCCGGGCTTTTAAAAACGGAAAACCCCGAAACCCGAATCCAGTGAACAGTACAGCGCCCCGCGGAGCGCGGCAGGGCCCTTCCCGGTGTCTGGTTCCATCAGCGGGTTCTCTGCTGCGAGAGCAGCTTCCCGGCTTTCAGCACTTTCTCTCAGTGAGCATAATGGGAGCGCGCTGCGGTTGTCTTGGAGCTTTATTTTGGTCTGTTGCTCCTGGGTGGCTGCGTGGCATGGCTGCAGGTATCAAGCCAGAGCACTGGGCATTGGGGTGCTCCTAGGGCAGAGCCAACCTGGGGGATCACAGCTGAGTGGAATGGGGTGGGGGGGATAATACTCTCCAGCCTCTGATAAGCTCCTAAGCTGAAGAACGGGAGCTAGGGGAAGGTGTCCTGCCAGGAGTAGGTCTGTGGGACGCTGCTGCTCTTGTCCCAGTGTCTCTGGGTGACGATGTGTGGGGTTGGGTGAGGGTCGGGCCTATGCAGGGCCGTGGTGGTTGCTGGTTTTGTGCCGCTGGGGCCATGGGTTTGTGGGAAGGAGACAGCATTGTACCTTTGTATGGAGATCTGAAAGCAGGAAATAATTATGACTTCATCAGCTAAGTGTCAGTCGTTCTACCCCTTTCTGTTCTGATGTATTCGGCTTTAGCGACTGGTGTAAGGAAGATGGGAGTGCTGGGGAGGTTTGCAGGGGAAGTTTTAATGGGGGAAGCAAGGGGAGGAAAAAAAAAACCTGTCGAAGACAATTTATGGCAGGCGGTCGGGTTCCTGGTGCAGACAGATTGGCTGATGTTGATTGTTGACAGCTTCTGCAGCTTGCTAATTACAACTGTAAAAAATTCAGGTGAATGACAGTAACTTGAAATGTTAATTCTGCCTTTTTTTATTTTGCAGCTGCAACTGTTAGTTGGCTATCGCCATAATTGATGGACACTGCCAGTTGCTTAGACAGATGGAAATTAATACTTGTGTTGCTGTTAGAACTTGCTATCACAGTCACGTTTTCATTAGGCTCCTGCACTGAATTAATGCTTACAAGATGAGCATGTAGAAGGAGCTAACACAACTTCTGCCCATGGACCAGCCAGCGGCACAGGGCTTGTCATGTATCTGCGCAGGGTTGTGCACCTCTAGGCTCTGGCAAAAGATGGTGAGACTGGGTTAAGAGAGAGTTTTTAGCCCCCAAAGAGCCATGCAAGCACTTCTTAAGGCTTGTGATGTGCTTCAGTCCTGAGGCTGGCGTGGGGAGGAGACAGCTGTGTTCAGTGCTCCCCCCATGAGTGTGGCTCAGGCTGGAGTAGTTCTTCAGCAGTGCATCGTCCTAAATCTGGTGGAGGTGGAAAGGCTTGGAATGTGTGGCAGCAGTGTGGTGATGGCCACTGCAGTGCAGCTGCTGTCTGTGTTGGGCCTGTGCACTCTTTGAGTTCTGTGGCAGCTTACTCCCAAACAGTCTGATTTAGCTTCTTGCTTTCACATCCCAACTTAGAAATGTCACTGCTGAATTATTTGAAGAAGCATGCTATTTAACTTCTCTTAATCCCCTAAACTTGAGTGGTTTCAAATGTTCTGGTTTTCCTAATTAAGTGAAAAATGGACCTGTTGACTACAAGACCTTGAAAAACATTACCTGGATCTGCATCAGCAGCTGCCAGAGCCTCAGAGAGAAACACAGTCCAAGATGTTGGAGCTGTCTGCCCAACACAGAGCAGGTAACCTGCTTGCTGGGATGGTGCATGCAAGAACAGGCCTTCTGTTTTTCTTCAGCTTCTGAAAAAGGTTAGATGTTATTCAAAACTACCATAGTAATGGTGGAATCTTTTAAGGCTTGAAATTTGTGGCGTTAGTTGTTCATCAGAACTGCAGCCATGCTCTTGGCTGGTGTGGGAAATGTAATGCTTGCTGAAAGGAAAATGGTGTAGGGTAAGTAAAGGCTATCAGTAATGTGTAACACACAGAGGAAAGCAGCAGTGGTGTGAGGCTCTTGAAGGAGAGGTGTGGAAGGAATTAGTTGAGTCACTTGTCTTAATTGTGAGTGGGCCCGCTTTCTCTGTGGGCGGTGGGGAGGGGGCCTGGCTCAGGTAGAGGCCTGGTCTCTGAACATGGGCTTGCTTTGGCCTCACAGGGCCTGGCTCTGGAGGAAGGAGGGGGTGCCTCAGCTGATCTCTCGGGGTCCTCTCCAGGGGGTTTGGTCTTGTGGGGGTAGAGCAAATCAGGTTGTGGCGTGCAGCAAGGGATCCCTGCAGAGGTGTTTGCTGGAATGCTGGCTGCACAAGGAAGTTCATGGATTCTGAGCCCTCTGAATCTCTCTGCTTTTAATGGCTTGTGGAACAGCTTGCTTCAGGCTGGTGAGGAAAACGCTTTCCTTGGTGTGCAGAGGTTGTGGCGAAGTGGGATGCTCTTCCCTGGAGGTGTTGGGGAGCTGTATTTAGAGGTAGGCTGACAGTACTGGTAGCAGCTCAGCATGAGGTGCAGATGATATACTTGTCATTCTCTTGCTTCTGTGGAGTGGAGGTTGGTCACAGGAGGCTTAGGAGAAGCAGAGATGAGCACAGAGGACTGCCTGTGCACAAGTTGGTGCCTTGCCTTAAGACCTACCAGATCTGAGCGTAGCTGTGATGTCCCAGCTACCATGTAGGCAGTGGCACAGGAGCACCTTGCTGGCCCCATTAGCAGAGCTCTGGTGTAAATGTAGTGCCATGCATGTGTGCAGCACAGGAGATGTTCGTGCACTAAAGGTAGGACAGTGTTGCCCACTGCTCTGCTAATTACTGGATATTAATGGCAGGATAGCACGCATATGCCTAAACTGGGAAGCAGAAGGTTAATAGACGAACAGCACCAGAAGATCCCATTTATCAGTTTCTATTTATCTCTCCTTGGGAGGTGGCAGGTTTACAGTAAATACCTTCTGTCCTCCTAATTTCCTAATGATGGGGATAATGATGGAGAATGGTGAAGTCATTAACTGGGACAGCCTCTGTGCATCACTCTGTCAACCACATCTCTCCAAGACCTGCAATGAAAAGTGATGGGCCCCAGCTGTTCACCAGATTCTCTTCCCTTCCCCGCCCCTCATTCCCAACCCCAACTGCAGGATTAGCAATTCAAAAGAGGGGAAAAAGAAAACCCCAAAAACAAGAGACAAAAGCCAGCCCCTTCCTCTTCCACCTCAGCAGCAGCCCAGTAACCTGCCCTGCACTTGGTGTGTGTACACCAGCCCAGTCCCATTTCAGGCTCCTGGTTAAGTGTGGGCTGTCCCTGGCCTCGAGTCGAGCAGGGTCTGTGTTACTGGAGAGGGGAATGGTGAAGTGATGCCTGTGGGATGTGGAAATGGGTTGCTGTCAAAGTTTCCTTTGTGCAGTCTTGTGCTCCTTTGGTCGGCTGAAGAGCTGGCTAAATACCTGTAAAAACACCTAGCAGCTCTCTGTTTCTGAAGCTGTATGCCAGTGTACTGATGTCTTCTGGTGGCTGAAAAAAGGATGGGCAGTTGTGTGGTACATTGTTGGCATAGGACAGCGCAGTAGCCAGGCTGTTCCTAGGTCTCTCTACTCGGAGAAGGTATGAGTTCTGCAAGACAGGCAGGTGTCTCTGAAACAGGAACCGAAGTTCAGATAGAAATTCAGCATGTCAGTCATTGCTTTGAAAAGCTTATGATTTGGTTTTTAACTTGTGATGCTTCTTTGTAGCTGGCTCCTGAAGCTTGCTGGTCTGTCTGGTTTGTGTTTGTGTGGTGTCTGTGACTTGGTGGCTGCTTTCAAGGACATGAGTGGTGTAGGACTTGTAACAGCCATGTGCTCATTGAGTGTGTGCCTGTGATTTATTGCCAGCCGTGGTTAAAACATGGTGTTTTTTGGTGGGAGGTGGGAAAAACCCCATCTGGGTGGTGACGGGGGTTTCACTACAATGAAAGGGGAAAGTGTTATCTGTCCCCTCCTATATGCTTACAGTTCTATCTGAGCCTGCTCACAAGTGCCTTCAGAGCTGCTTAGCTTGAACTGTTCTGTAGTCACATGCCAGTTCTTTAGTGAGTCATCTTGTTTCTTAATTGTAAGGTTGGAAAAGACCTCCAAGATCATCCAGTCCAAACATCCCCCTACCACCTCTATTACTAACTAAACCATGTCCCTAAGGATGTCACCCAACCTTTCCTTGAGCAGCCTGAGGGACAGTGATTCCACCACCTTCCTGGGCAACCCATTCCAATGCCCAACCACTCCTTGGGAGAAGAAATTTCTCCTCGTTTCTAACCTGAACCTCTTCTGGCACAGCTTGCAGCCATTCCCTCTCATCCTGTTGCCGGTTATTGTGAGAACAGGCTGACCTCAGCTCCCCCAACCTCCTTTCAGGGAGCTGCAGAGAGCAGTAGTTTTACCTGTGGCAAAGCCGCAGGCACTTGCAGTGATCTTGAGTGCTCTGTAATGTGGCGGAGCTACCTGGACCCTCTGTGCATTCTGCCTTTTGCTCTCCGCTGTTCATGGTACCTGTGAGTCTGTCCCTCTGCCTTAGCGTGTTTTGGAGAGAGGGGCCTGCCTGAAGTGAGGTTTCCCTGACTGCTGTGCACCAGGCTTATCAAAGAGCTTTTGAGCTGTGGGAGCTTTGCATTAGAAGGGTTCATTAACTTTCAAATGTTTCAATTGAGGAATTTCAGAGCACTCAGCAATAGGCTGAGGTGGCTCGCTCAGCCAAGAGTGTCCCCTGACAGTCAGGTACAGATGTGATTGCTGGTCAGAGCACCGTAAGAAGCCTAATAGTGTCCCACAAAGTGTCAGACTTGAGCTGGAGATGCTTAAACCACATAGCCTGCAGAGACTGTAAATAACTTTTATTAGGCTTTAGGAGAGGGTAAGCTAGAGAAGCCTTAACTTGCGGTGTGGCAGGAATTCACTGTGCAGGGCTGTAGAATGTGTGGGACCCGTCTTTGTGGGTCATGTTTACTTAGCTGTCCTGGGAAACATGACAGGAGGAAAGGAAATGTAGCGGTGGTGAGAGGAAGGTCTCTGGTACTGACCTGATTCTGAGCAGGTGATGAGCTCTGTTCTCAGATTCTTCAGGCTAGGGGATGTGATGGGACCACGGGGTGTTTCTCTGACTAATGTCTCTGTAAATGTGGTATCAGCAGAGTGAGAGATTAGAAATGAAAGGCAATGGATCAGCTCTCTCAGGTGGGAGAGGTGGTGACAAGGTGGGGAGTAAATGTTCCCTAAACATTTCCTTCCTTGTCACTTTTTCAGATCCTGGGTGCTGCTTTGGGCATGCAGACTCACAAAGACCTTGTTCTGCTTCAAACCAGTCTAGTAGCTGCCTGTCAGGGAGGCTTCTCCAAAGGACTCTGATTTGGGCGAACTACTTCTGGTATCTCTTGGCTAATAACTTAATTTTTGAATCTTCAGTCGTAAGTGTTGAGCTCAGGGAATGTGGAGTTAGATTTGATGTGAGCTAAGATAGGTAGCTCACTTACCTTGTTAGCCTTGCACTGCACTCAAGGGTCGATGCTTGACAGAGGCCTGTTCTCCAGCCTTGGTTTAGACAAGCATGGAGGCGCCAGTTCCCTGGGATTCCTGCCATCCCTGGAACAATCTGCCAGTGCTCCTTGATGATGTTGCAGTGTTCTTCCTCTGGTTGAGTTGCTTTTTGGTTAGCTGACCTTGCCATGGTTCACCTGTGGACAAGCTAGCTAGCACTTACATGTGAAATGAAGCTCTGGGGATCAGCTGTCCTGTGTTGCCCTAGTTCCATCAAGAGCTCCTAGCTGAGAACTAGAATATGCCTTATTTTTAATATCTAAACTTCCTCTAGTCAGGCTGTTGGGTGTCCTGCAGTGCAAATGTAGCAGCCCTGGGCCAGGCTCAGCCACGTCAGCTGCTTCGGCAGCTAGTCCCTTGGCCTTGACACCTCAAGCATGACACAAATCAGGCTGAACAGAACATGCAATATTAAACATCTGTTGACTACTAAACAAGGAAAATCATATTAGTCACTCTGTGAGCAATCTGTATGATAATTTTGGGGAAACATGAGGTGGCTGTTCTCTCAGTGGAAGAAATAGTTGTTAGCTTATCTGTGTAAGAAAGATGTGGCTGTACGAAAGATCTAAGAGCTGGAAGTTTTACTTCCTGGAGTATGTTGGGTGGAGCAAATGAAGGCAAGACAAATTATCTACTGCTGTGGGAAGATGCTTGGGTAGGGCGATACCTACAGCACCAAATCTTGAGCAAGATGGGTGCTGCTGCAGTTAGTGCTGGTCAAGTGAAAGAAATGTCTCTGGAGCATTGTAATAACTATTCAAAATAATTTTTTCAATTATGTGTAACATACAGCAGTGGATGACTTAAAAAATTATCTTAGCTGACAGTAGGAAGGCAGCAAAGTCATACACTGGAGGCAGCTCTTAAAGGTGCAGAGTGTGGTGCTAACCCTTTGGCTGGAGGCAGGTTGAGGGAAACAGAAGTGGCTGTTCGTGGTGAGCATTTAGCTCTCATTTCTGCTTGTCCAACTAGTTCTGTTCTCAGAGTGGCTACTGCACGCAGCCACTGCGCTCAGAGCGCAGTGTGATGATGCCTATCTGCACAACGCTATGGTTTCATGTAATGTTTTGCTGGGATTTTGTCACATTCTGGCTTCAGAAGCTTTCTTAAAAGGGAAGCTATTAAATACATTTGCCCTGAGTAACTAAATTCTTTCTCCCTGCTGGGTGAGGCACTTTAGTTTGGCTTCAGTAGGGTGTACAGCCTCTAAGCAGTAACAATTGCAGGATCTGCTCTGCTCAAGTACAAGAGGATTCACCAAAGGCTGTGGAGAAGTGGGAGTTAAATGTAGCGAGCATTTTTTTCCTCCTTGCCTCTGGCTCCAAAACACAGGAGCACTGTGTGTCTAGGGGATCCCAGTGCTTCCAAGCGCAGGAGTGGCTGAGGTGTAGAAATAATGCAGTGTGTAGCGTTGGCATGGGGGAAAGCCAAAGCATGGACCAAGTTAATACATGGAGATAAAGGCTCCAAATCCTACAAGCGTGTGTGGGTCTGGGTTTCCTAACAGTGTTTTCCCCCTTCTAGAGCAGTCTTGCTGCTGATCCTCTTTCACCAAAGTTCTCTTGGCTAAGCAGTCCACTGAGAATCTGCCTCTGAGTGTTTGGAGTGGAATGACTGCAGATGCTTTAGTTGGGGTGCTAGCTGGGTGGCTGTCCAGCCCGAATGGAAACCAGAGGAAAACTTGGTTCTTGTTTATGTAATCTCGATATTGATTTTAACTGAGGCATAAAACCTGAGTAAGCAACGCTGTATTGGATTGCGAAGATCATCTTGGAGTTTGAGAGTCCATGGGGTTAGCTGCTGAACAGCATCAAAGCTTCTTTCCTGAAGGTGCTGCTTTGTTTATGAAGTGGGGAATCAGTACTGCAGGCCCAGTTGGGGCAGAAGCTCTGTCAGTAGGGTTGGAGAGGGAAGGAGCTGTGTGGTACAAAGTGTCTTCAAGGCTTGCTTCCTTCCTCGATCATGTTACTCTGTGTACATCTTCCCCATTCCTTTCTTCGCTCCCATGTAGCAGAGGACATCTGTGCAGTCCTACGTCTTCAGAAAAGACATCTGTGACAGACACCTCTAAGCCCGAAGCTCTGGCTGCAGTGCTCAGCAGACAGTATGTACAGTTGTTTCGGGGCTACTGCTGTAAGAAATCACCAGCACCATGCTGCAGAGTTCTGCTTGCCTGGTTCAGGTTTCGGCCCTTGTTTGTGGACGTGAGGTGCATGTGCATGTATTCCATCAGCTGCAGGCTAAATCTGAGACCCACAGTGAATGTTTCTGTCGCTTTTGCAGTTCTGGCCACTGTGTTTAATCAGAGCTGGAAGGAAAGCTCTTGTTAACATCTCTCTTCCAGGCCCACCAAGGCCTGTAGCTGGCTAATGGAGGCTTTAGAGAGCTCTTGCTTCTGGCCAGGGTTGGTCTGCTTGACCTGTTCTGGCCCAGCAGCAGGATGAAGGAAGAGCAGGCTTAAAGGATGTCTGAATAAACATGATGGCTGGAGATAGACAGGGCTTCGTTCTGTAACACTGCCGTTCCGAGAGAAAGAATGTCCCTGCTGCAGCAGCAAAGGGCTTGTACATACTGTGAGTGAAGATGGCGGCAAAGGTGGGGGCCTGTGGGAAGGGGTCGATGTTTTTTGCGTGCAGTGGCTACTGCATGCATGTGGAGCAGAGCCCAGGCCCAGGTTACCAGGTGTGCAAGGCAAGTTGTGCTGCAGAGTCTGCAGCCTGAGGGGAGGGAGTGAGTAGATCCTGGGGATCCAGGTGGGGGAGGGGGAGGCAGAGGGGCATCACCCCCAGAGCTGATAACCAGCTGCTGTGCTTCCCTGCCTGAGAGCCCCTGTGGAAGAGTGGAGTGGAAATAGCAGTGCTTGCCTAGGAAGGGAATGTGGAAAACAGTGGCTTCTCTTGGAGGTGGCCTGTTGACCAGCTGCTGAACCGCTGGAGCAATGTGACCTAGTCTGTTTTGTGTGTTTAGTGTGCCCTTTATTTTAATAGTGCTTTTTCTGTAACACACTGTTCACAGGCCTGGAAGTTGCCATCCAGGAATGCGTGGGCATGTGTAAGGTGGGTACTCATCCTCACCAAACCCCTCTGCTTGTTTGGTGGTGTGGGTAGCTTTGCAGGAGGCAGTTACTGTGGCTCAGTAAAATCAGCTGTGCTAATGATCCAGGTGGTGTAAAGTTGTATCACACCTGCTAGGGAAAAGAGCAATGCACAAGGTGGAGCTGACGAGCTTGCTTTGGGGGCTGGCTTGTGGGTGTGTGTGCACTGAGTGGGCTAGGTGGTGAAGGTGTGGAAGGGCAGGATCCTGAAGGTAATGTCTTCACCTGACATATCTGAAAGCCAGTCTTCATCACGGGCGTGAGCAGAGCCATCAAGCCATGTAGCTTCCTCCTGCAGCTTTTGAACAATTCTGTTGTGGGGGGTGAAGCTGTGCTCGAAGGAGGGCTGTAGTTAACAGCTGCTGGGATCTGAAACACATCGGTCTGGGTGCCGAGGGTGCCACAAGCTGAGCCGTCTCCAGAGCTGGAAGGAGTGTCTTGAAGGTCATGTGGCAGGTCCTCATTTTCCATGGAAAAGGAAATGTGCCAGCTACAAAGTACCTAGAATGATACAGGGAGCTGCCCGGAGATGGGATGTTAGGGATTCTTACTGGGTAGGGTGAAGCTGGAATCCATGTCTACACAGAGATCTAGCTAAGGAGAAAGGGGGAGGGTCACTGGGTGTTCTTTGGGTGTTTGTCAAAATCGTCGGTAGCGTTCCTTGTTGGTCAGGGCTTGAGACATACCTCCAGAAGTCTGCCTTGTCGGGGGGCAGGGCAGAGACAAGGGGACTGATGGCAAAAGTGGATGGAGAATATAAGGCAACGTAGATGATCTCACACAAGGGACATGTTAAGCTTAAGTTTCTTTGTTAACAGTTTTAGTGTATTGGTGGCTGACCTTGCAGCGAGGCTTTGTAAGTACCTTCCCCTTCTTTTTCTTTGCTTTCTGTGTTATATCTTCTTGCAGGGCCATAAAGGTGCTCGACTCCAGAGAGCTCCTGTAGGAATAAGGTTCTTAAGATGCAGCATTGCTCCATGGAGAGATGGAGGAAGTTATGAGCCTAGGAATGGGTGGGAGGTTTGTCAGCAGCAATGGATTTAGGACTGATCAGAGCAGGATGGGAGGAAGGGGTAGCATCCTCCTGAATTGGATAAGCTTGTCGTGTCAGTAGGTGTTGCAGGGCATCAGGGTGCTTGTGCTCTGTAGTGCTGGGGTCTGCACACACTAAGAATTTGCCTCTGCTCAGAGATGCTGATGTGGCACAGAAAGATGTGAAGAACCAATTGCTAATCCTGGTACACAGTTGAGGAGGGTGGCAGGCTCCCTCTGATTAGGGGAGGGCCTTTGCCCATGTAATAGCAGGTAGCAGGAACATTGGACTGCAAGTCAGGTTTCTCTCCTCTCTGTATGGAGTGACAAAGGCAGTGGTGAAAGGAGTAGTTCTGTATGTCTCTTGATCGATGGTACGTCTGTCTGCCCTGGCTGGGATTTAGGTGTGCTATGGTGGTTCCGTGTGGGATGCTCCAGATTGAGGGACCCAATACTCTGCATGAGAGATTAACACAGAGGTTATAGAAAACAAATAATTTGTGACCTGAGGGCACCAGCCCCTCTTGAGGTGCAAACTGAATCCTTGCCAGACAAAGTGTGATTTGGAGGCCCTGTCAGAAGGAATCCCAGCAATGCCTGTAACTGCACTGTGTACGAGGGCTGCTGTGAGATGGCAGAAGCCTGGGTGAGTAGCTCAGGATGGCTGTGAGAAGGTGTGGTTGGGAACACCCTGGGGTGGTTGGCTTACTTGTGCTTTGCCAGAATCTTCCTGTGATATGGTGGGTTCCAAATGTACAACAGAACTGGGCCTAAGAGTGATGGCTTCCTTTCCTGATGTCTGTCCCCTGCATTGAGGGGACAGGGACCTTTGTTTTGGTGGCGGAGGGTCCTTAGATGAGCTGTCTGCATGGATAGTTATGGCTGACTTTGTGTGCTGGAGGTGGAAGGTGTGGCTAGGAGTGAGAGGCAGTCATTGGCATCTCTAGGGAGCAAAACGCAGGTTTGCAGAAAGGCTTGTCTGGGTGAGTGATGGCTTGTCAGAGACAAGTGGAGTCTGGGCAAGCACCTGGAATGGAGGCCCATTGGGAGTGGTTAAACACTCAAGCCATTGTGAGCTGAAGTCCCAAAGCTGCAAGTTGTTAGGGACCAGGAGAGTGTTCTGAATGTGTGTCCCCATGTGCTGCCTCTTCCTGTACCCTCTACGAGGTGTCTGCTTCTGGTCTCTGTCATGGCATGCAGGGCTGAGGGTTCTTCTGTGTGTGCCACAGCATGTATGCTGCAAAAGTGATGCAAGATCAGGAGAGCTCCCAATGCTTGCAGCGTCCATCTACAGCTTCTTACCCACTTAGCTACATTTTATCAACCTTGCTGGCTGCTGAAAGCAAGCAGGGAAGGCTGTGATCTGTGGGAAAGGGGGCAGAGGAGTTTATTCCCTTGACCTTCAAGGGTCTGGGGCCAGTGGCAGTGGTGAATCAGGCTTGCCTCCACAAAACAGAGGGGTAATTTGGGTTAGTGATGACTCCTCAAGTATGCAAAAGTTTGTAAAGCTGTCAGAGCTAATGATGAATGAAATTCATGATGTTCCAGTTACTGAACTGGCTCTGGCAGGCTGGATTCCACACTGTCCTGTTCTGGCTATGGCTTTTTCCCCAGCTTTGCAGTGGCCAGACATCGCTCACCTTTCTGTTGGAGGAGCTACATGAATGGAACTGCAGTTTGCACACAGAGATATGGAGCTGTTGCTTCCCTGTGGCTGTGTTGTGACCCTCATGTACTAGTCAGCAGAGTTGGGCTGTCTCCAGCCTGGCTCCTGCTCTAGTTGGTTTCACATGGGGTGTTTCTGCAGGAGGTTAAGGTGTGGGTGACCCTTGAGGCAGCAGAACGCTGCTGGGATCTAGCACTTGCTGAAGCAGCAGGCATGGTGTTTGCGTGTCAGCCATTGTGTTAAATACACGCAGTCTTGAACCTTCAGCAAGGGGGTATATCTGCAGATGCAGCATGAGCATGCTTTTTGGCAGGGAGAAGGGCAGCAGTGGACTCAGCAGTTGTATGGAGGAGGGGCCTCTCATGACATGGTCAGTAAGTTGTAAGGTTTCTCTGGATGGGCTGAAATTGTAGTGTGCTATTAGTGACAGCCTGTGGCTTCTTGGCACTGACTGGGAGTGCTCAGACGAAGCAAATAGGTGGCAAAATGAGCTTAGTGATCAGTAGAGAAAGAGTTGACTCTGCTGCAAGTCAGGAGTGCTGCCATCTTTATTTTTTTATTGTGGAAAGGAGGAAGCAAAGCCAGAAAGCCACACTGACATTGTGTGAGCTGCCTGCTCTTTTCCCGCAGAGCAGACAATCTGTACCCACCGTAGGTGTGGGCCAGGGTGTTCACGGAGGCCTGCTGTGCGATACACGTAATGCAGCTCTAGCGCAGATGATTTGGGTGGAATGGCTGTGGCTTTGCATTAGTTTTTTTTTGCCTGAGTGCTTATTTGTCTGTCTGGTCTGATAGAGCTTCGAAATCTCTGAGGAGGCAGCTGTGCTAATGGCTGACTGGGGGGAAGGTGAAGGACTAGGTGGTCCTGGGTTGATCTAGATACAGCTGCCATCATTCGTTTCCTTCATTTTTGAATGTCTGTGTGAGACTATTGTATACCTGGGTTAGGACTTGATCCATCATCTGTAAAACCATGTGAGCACCCCACCCCTGGCCCTGTCAGAGCAGCAAAACAGTATGTGATGGGTTTGTATCGTGCAGTCAGCTGAAAGGGAAATAGTATCTTAAATGACAGGCAGTAAATACAGTTGGAAGGAGATGTGCATTGTGTATGTGGAATCACTTTCTGTCACTTCAGACTGAGAAGGTGTGCCTGGTAGAGCTTGCTTCAAATACATTTAGTTTTCCCAAGGACTTCCATGGGCTTTTTTCAGCTGAGGGTATGGGTTAAGAAGGGGTGTGTTGGGGTTTAAGAAGTTAAGAGTGATTGGCCAATGCTAAAACTTCTTGGCACTTGAGTGAGTGCATGTTTACGTACATAACTCTTTACCCTGAAAGATAGGATGAGAGTTAAATTATGGACAGGCAAAAGAGGAACCAACTGAGGTTGTACAGGAGTAATGAAGTGTGGAAAATAACTAATGAAGTAGCAAAATACAGTGATCTGCACTAAGATGTGTTTTCCTTGGGATACTTATAAATTCCTATTGCAGCATACGGGACTGGGGTAAGCACAGTGTGTCTGGAAGGAGATGAACTCTAGTCCAGGGCAGAAAAGAGAATTCTTAATATAGGATACCTTTAATTTGGAAAAACATTTTTGGAAGCTCTAGTATTTCTGAGAGGCCCAATGTGTGCAATTCAGGGCAGGGATTAATGTCCTGAAGTAATTTTTCTGTAGGAAAGTGTTCAGCCCTTCTAGACCTGTGAGTTACTTAGGTCAGGAAGGAAAGGTGAGGGTCAAAACTACGAGCTATTCCTGACTCTGCACAAGCCTGAGTACACGTTGGTTTCTGTACACCTCTCAGGGAGATGCAGCTTTGTGTTGGCCTGAAGGTTTTGACCTGGCTGGTCCTCTCATTTTGCGTGCGCTCTTTGGGGAGGTGAAGCAACCAGACCGGAGCAGAGTCTGCTGTCGGTCACAAGTTTCCAACTCGCTGCACTTGTCTCTGTAGCTTCGTGCAGCTAATTTTGCAGTCGCTCCATTATGCATCATCATAAATTAAACCATGGCTGAGGTCAGAGGGCAGGAGCTCATGTGTAAACGAACATTCCTGAAATTCTTGTTACATATCGGACCTTTGAGATTGGCTCTAACAAGCATAGTGCAAGCGTCAGTTTAGTTGGTTGCGTGCCACTGGGAAATTAAATGTGTTTTCCAAGTTCTTGTCACTTAGAATTTGCAGTGACATTTACTGCATTTGATGAAATGTAGGGGAAAAAGGTTCCAATTAACCAGGACATCAAACACTGTAGATGGTGCAGTTTATTTTGGAGGCATGATATTCAGAAAGGTCAGTCTTTCAGTTAGCTAACCTCAGCCACTTGTAGTGCTCGCTGTGGCTAATGAGCTCGTTTCCTAATGGGGGCTTCACGCAGGGACAGTCTGCGTGCGGCTTGGTATGCCTGTGGCGAAAGAGCTTTGCTCTCTAGGAACCGCCAGGCAGGCGTTGTGGGAGCTGCACCATGGCTGATGGATGGAGCTGCTGCTCTGCCTGAGGGACCTGGTGTTCAGGAGGTTTGTGTGTCCTGGTGGGGAAAAGCAGCTGGAGGAGAGGCTGGATCATTGGAATCCGTGGAGGGGAATGGTGACTGTGCCTTAGGCTTGAGCCTTGCTGTGCATTTAGGCTGGCTCTGAGAGCTGCCAGGTGGGAGTCCTCAGAGCCTGGGAGATGGTTCACAAAGATTGGCAAGCTTGAGGCTCGATCCAGCACCCTTTCCACTGGAATTTTGAAACGTCTGGAACCTCTTTGCGGGGGAACTGTCTGTGGCTTTTTGAAGTAGTGATCAGAGGCTGAAGAAAGCCAGATACTTGGGGTTGGTTTTTTGAGTCTCTCAGGGTATTAGGTCTGTTCATAGTTCCATTTCATGGTGGGCCAAAATCAGCGTACCTGGACTTTGTTTGCAATTTGTGATGTTAAGCTGTAGCTATGCAAGGATTTACTTGTGCTTATTTCTTTCTTCCATGCGGGGGCTTTCAGAGAGGCTGCAGAATGCAGAGGTCAGAGCTTGCTGCTATGAAAATCTGTGGAAGTTAAGCCGGTAATGCTGCCTTTTAAATGAGGTACAGAGAGGGAAACTGCTCCTCGTACTCTTTGGAACATCAGTGTTCGTTCTCCCCAGAGCGGGGATGTACCACTGTAAAACACAGGCTATCTCATCATTTTAGGAATATCTGTCTGCTAGGTGACGCTCAAAAGTGTTTACTGCCTTTCATATGTGTTTAAAAAAGGGAAAATAACATTCTTATTGCAGCAGCAAAATACTGTGTGAAGCTCTGTTAGCAGCTATATGCGGACAGGATGGGAGACTGAACAAAGAAAAGATTGCAGTGAGATTTGCATATGCTAGTTGGAGTCTCACCTCTGAAAAGATCACAAAAAAAGGGAATACATCCAGTGTTGGCAGCCAGGAGGATCTTTGTAAACTAAGCTTCCTCACCCCACCTCAGGGCAAAAGCTGCTTCTGAGGCTTATTAAACACCATATATCTTGGGGTGGTAGCTTTCAGGCAAGGCATGGCAGCAGTTACTTACACATGGGAAGTGGAAATCTCTTGCCACATCCCACAATACAGGCTTGATGCTGACAGAAGGCTGGAGGGAAGATGGTAATGTCTTGGATAGACTGATACTCTTCAGCTGCCTTAAATGCTGGCATTAATCAGTTCCAGAGAACTTACTACGTAGGCCAAAACTAATGGTGGCTGCTGGCCCTTTAAGAGGGGGTTACTTCAGCAGTAGTGCTCTGCTGTGGTGTATCGGTAGTATCTGATAACAGACATTTGGGCAAGGCTTCCATAAACAATGTTCAGTTCAGGCTGACTTCATCCTTGGGGAACTGGTGATGCTGACCTAGCCGGGGTGTTCTTTTCCTGCTCAAAGCTTTGAAAAGACCTATATGTAGAAACAAGTCCTTTGACAATATTTATTTTTTTAATGTCCCAACAAACCCACATTTTTCACTGTGTTCTGCAAAAGTTTTAAAATCTGCTCTACCCCAGTTGTTTTCTTCTGTTTAAAGTAAAAGGTAAGAGCAGGGTCGTGATTGTTGGCAAGCGACAGCTCCAGTCCTCTCCTCCAGTTCTTGGACAGGTACTGGGGAGAGCTCATTTGAAGGCAAATGAAAAATAACTCAAGAAGCTGTTTAGGTCTTTCTGGACTCATCTCACAAGTCAGGTTGAACATGTTCTTTGCTAATGGTTGTTGCTTCTCAGTACTGTATTTGTTTTCCTCCTTTGACTGTAGCTCCCCCCATCAGCAGTTTGAGGCATGCATGGCACTCTTTAGGTCCTGTGCTTGTGATGCCCTGCGCTGCAAGAAAGGCATCTTCCAGTCAGCGGGATTTGGCCATGGCTGCTTTCCATCGGTCTTGGTGCGGTTTGGTGTAGGGCTGGGAGTGTGGGAGAGGGGGAAGGGAAAGGAGGAGAGGAGGGCTGGCAGAAAGCTTGGGCTATTTTAAGTTGGTGGGAGTTCGGTCATGGGCAAGAGCAAGAATAAGGTGGTTTCTTCACTCTCTGTAAGGAAATAAGAACAAGGATTTGGAATGGAGGAGCCTAATGTTGTCGGGCTTTTAGCTAAAACAGGCTTCCTGGGTCACAGTGTGAAAGCAGCGATTTCTTGAATTAAACAGAGCTTGCTCCATGCTGAAGTCACAGCAACAGAATGACCTCACACTGCAACTCTACTTCCCCCCTTCCCCTTGTAGTTGTTGCTTTAATTTCCTACAATATGTTGTTCTTGTTGTTTGGAATCATGGGGAGGAGGGAGAGAGGGGAAACCAACCTGTGTAAAAATTAGCTTTGAGTTATTCCATCTGTGGACTCTTAATTTTGTCATGAAAACAGAGAAGCCTGGCAGGAAGCTAGCTTTTGACTGGCTTCATGTATCCTCTTGTCTGGAGCTGGGTAAGAAAGTGTGGCATTTAGAATGAAAGCAAAAGCTTCATTTCTGGAACACTGAGTGTTTGCCCAATTCTTTGACCATCTGTTTTTGTTGACAACCACCTCTTTCTGTTGTGCCAAAGTTATTTTGGCTTTTAGAATCTGTATACGCGTGTGTGTATGTGTGCACGTGGTGGTGGGTTGTGTGTGTCTGCCTGTAGATCACTAGGGCGCTGCTTGCTGGGTCAGATTCTGGGAAGTGGAATGCATTAAAGCAGTTATCTGGTGAGGATTGAATTGCCAGGGGAAATATGGTGACTAATCCTGGCTTCTCTAAGAGATACTCAAGTATCCTTACCCTGTCTAGAAGCTGCAGCTTCCCATAGGGTTCCTGACGTGGCTTTGGTCATGTACCAGCTGGTTAGGGATATAGGTGCCTGCCCCACAAACAGCTGTTGCTGTGCGTAGCTCTGCAGGGAGCATCTCGCTGCGTGTGGTGACTCTCCCAAGTTCTTGGTGCTCAAGTGGGGGCCTGTTGGGTGACACTGCGGAGGTGCTCGGTCACATTTGCCTCTCTTGGGCTTTGCCGGTCTAAGGTTCTTGATGGTAGTTAGAGGGTAATGGTTCATTCCCTGTATCCTTCACTTATGCTAATTATATCCACTGTCGGTGTGTACTGGAAGTGTGCCACAGCAGATGATGTTCGTAACTCCACGGTGGAACCACGTAAGAACCGTAATTTGTCCTTGGAATCGAGCATGCTGTGTGAATGTGTTTGTGTGTTTCTGAGCCCATCTTTTCTCTTGGCATTTTCTTCTGAAAACCATACTGAGAAAGAGAATTTTCTGTGCCGTTTTCCACACTTAGTTCTTCCTGCAGTGACTTCTGAACTCCTGCTTGGCATGAGAATAGGCCAGAGAAACATATATAGCCTGTGACAGCAGCAAAATGAGGCTAACAAATATCCTACCAAGGATGTGGTATGACAGCTTCATCCATCCAGCTGAATTTGCATTGTGAGTATGAAATAGCTGCGTGTCATGGGCCACTGCCATTGCACACAGTCATTTATTTAATAACTTGGTGCACAGACATTAAAGGGGAGCCATGCAGCACGTCGTTTTGTTGGAAGACAAATAAGGAATTAAGAGGTGGCAGCATTTGGAAAAATCTGTTTAGCACTATTCCATCGCCTTAACTTGTTATCGCTCAGCCAGGTGACACCTCGGGTGTGAAGCGGCTGCAGTTTTTGTGAAGGATGGCAGAGGTGGGGACTGTGGTGTGTCACAGGCTGCTCAGCTGTGTGTCTTCTGCCTCTAAAACCATCAGCCTAGGCCCTTGATGTATAAAGGGTTAGATTTAGTTCTGCAGCTTGTGCAGGATGTTTTCTGCCAGGTAAACTGGGTAGGCTAAGCCTGCTTTAAGTCTTGAAGACTACCCCTTTCTCCCTAGAGCGTCCTTAACTTCATAGAAGTGAATCCCTGGGTTTGGTTGAGATTTTCCAGAAGTGCCGAATGCAGCAGTGCCACTCTGAGAATGGATTTTGGGTGATGTGGGGCACCTGGAAATCAGGTGACTTAGACAGGCGGAATGGGGAATCTGAAGGACCTGAAATGTGTGGTGGCTTCTGGAAATCTGTTCAGAAGCGTGGGAGAAAAATGGCTTTGATCACTTTAGGCATGCTTGCAGGAATGGCCTTCATCCTGTATGTTGTCACCTGCAAATTACATGTCCGGCATTGTTGGGTTTAGTTGACTTGCACAAACATCTGAGTGCTAGCATAGCTGTGAGCGGGCAGCTCTGTTAAACCTAAACTGGAGTTCCAAGGCGACCCTGGGCAAATTTGGCAGGGACGGTCTTGCTGTGCTGAGGAAAGGGAACCGAGGATGTTCTCTTGCTGCACAGAGCCTTTTGCTGTGAACAACGTCATCATGCAGGTTTTTACATACAGAGCACAGGTGTGGAACTCTGGAATCCCTTTTGCAGGCATGTAAAATAGGTTTTTCACTGCAGGGGGAATGAGGGATCCTTCATTTTTCTCATTGGTGGGAGCCCAGTGTAAAGATTTTCTGCACTAAGAGTAAGCCATCAGACTAACTGGAAAGGAACACTGGCAGTTGTCACTCCCCCTTAGCATCAGCTTTGGGAGCGCTTTCCTTGCAGCCAGGCCAGCTCTAAACCTTCAGCTCTTATTTGCAGAACTCTGCTTTGTGTGTGAAATGTCTCCTGGGTTGGTTGCTTTGCTTAATAGCAGCTAAGAACAACAGGGCCTTGTAAGTGAAGCGTTGGAAGAATTCCTGTTTTCAAAGGTCTGTAGGAAGAGATATTTGGGGGGAAAAAACCACAAAACACTAAGGCCAGGAGCCATGCAAAAGGGTAGAAAAAAGTCTCAGGAAAGAGGGACGACTGTTGTTTTTGCTCATTTCTACTGACACAATGCAGATAATACCAGCACTGCTGCGAGTGTAGCGCCGGGACTGCTGTGAGTACTGGATGGCTGCTGCAGTTGCTACTTCCTCGCCCATTCCTGCAGAAGAAGCTGCAGCAGTAAGCCCGTGTTTCGGTATTGGCTGGAAACTGAGGTGGTTCAGCGGCTGCTTTCCAGAGAGCAGGGCTGTGACAGCAGCTGGAACAGAGGCTTGCAGAGACGGTGAGCTGGTTGGGCCACAAGACCGCTTATCTTCATGCACAGGTGAGATGCCTGGTTATCAGGCTGTGTTTGGCAGAAGCTGGCATGTTGCCGAGAAGGCTGGTGTATTGGCTGTGCTGCTGTGACACATGTGTCTGCAGTGAAATGCCTCAGCTGCTTATGGGTGCAAAGAAAAAAATGAGGAGGATGGGCTACTTGTGCTCTGTTTACACCTGAAATACTCAGAGATAGAAGGAGCTTGTCTGGCAGCTTCCGAAGCCAATACTGAGTAATTATTCAAACTGTCTGTTGGCATCAGTGGATGCCACCTCATGGATTTCAGTGGCATATCATCCATTAAAGCTAGCAGAGAAGGTGTCTTGGAAGGCATGGGGCAAACCTGAAGTGTTGCATTTGGTGGCACGTAGTTCTGTACCGCTGCTACCAAGCAATGTTTTAGGGTGACTTGGACTTGGGGCCAGTGTGTTTAGCAGATGGCCCAGTAGCTCAAAAGACACCTAAGGCATCAGAAAGCTACAACATACTCACCTGACAAGGAGAAAACTCCAGGAGGTCTGCGTGCTGGAACAGCAGCTTGCTTATCCTGCACAGCTGGTTTGTGGGTACAGATTCTTTCAAGGGGATTTTTCAGTCGGAGAGCAGCACAGAGGAAAGGGGTGAGGGCTCTGCCTGCTGCCTGGGTGGGGGGCATTCAGCATCACTGTGCAGTCTTGAATTTCGGTTTGCTGTCAGTGATGACTCCTCCACTCACTGCTGTAAAGGAATGCAGAGGCATTGTTCTAATCCTGTCTCAGAAGTGGAATCTGCAAGGGGCTGCTTTGCCTGCAGCACTTTGTCCTGATGCTTCAGCGTTTGTGGGGGTTATAAATGCCTTTCCCACAAACTGGCCAGCTGTGGCCATAGCGGGCAGTGAAGTCTGACCACCTCGCGTCTGCCAGTCAGGCCGAGTGTCTTACCCAGTGTTGTAGATTGTCTCGGACATTAAGTTGTGCTCTGTTAGGATCATTGAAGGAGAGGCATTCCCTTCATGCTGCATCCCTGGCCACAGCACAAAGTGGAATACTTAGACTAGTTTCCAGCGTTGACCTGAGTTAGGATTAATTCTGAAGGCTTTGTCATCTTCAGGGTCTTGTTTCTTATCTTTTCTCACTCATCCTTGGAAAGCATGCAGGAAAATATGGTGGCTTTTGAAACTTCTTAGCTGCGTACATATGTGATAGCCCTAAAGATGGTTGTAAGTAATGCTTTTGGTATGGTATTAGGGATGAACCATTTGCATGCTGCTGTACTTCTTCCCTGCGTTTGCCTGCAGAGTGGAGATGTTAGAGCTGAGCTCAGCTGCATCCATGGTATTATTTTGTCTCTGTCTCCCCTTGTACGATGGGCTTTTCACAGTCACGACGCCATTCTTTTTGGTGAGGGTTTCATCAAGTGTACCAGGCTGCTTGAAAGGCTTTCCCATGGCTGGTGTGATGCATTTCACAGCACAGCACCCATTTCCTGTGGTCTGTAACCTGGAAGGTTTGGATCCGAACGAGTTGTGCTTTCTCAGTTTCTTGTCATACAGACTCCTTCCCATAGATGGAGCAGGTGCAAAAACAGACCTCTTGCCTTGCTGATGTTGACACTTACCATGGCTTTAAAAATGAACAGCAGAAGCTAATGAAAATACTGAAAATGGAGCAGTTCTGAATGTGCTGAGCTGTCTCATGTCAGGAGGAGTTAAAGTGCAGAGATTTCTCTTTGCAGGAGAAGGGTGTGCTCAAAGTTCTCTTGAGCTTCCTTCCAGGTCTGTCATGAGATTCATTGGTCTATTTGGAGCATTCTTTGTCCCAAAGGAATTATTGGAGATGGCTGCTAGCTCTGGGTGGAAAGCTTGTTTTTGTTAGTAGGAATGCCATACTGCTTTGCATTTGGGACGTGCTTTGTGTTCTGTCAAAAGAGGTGGGTTGTTGATCAAGGAAGTCTTGGGGACTTGAAATCCAAGCTTCCATTTCTTCCAGGTGGAATGGATTTACACCCACATGTGAGGATCTTTATGGTTTAGGTGAGGATTTTACATTATTAACCATCTACACTGTACTGTCATCTGCTGTCTGGTATCAGTCATTACTTTTTTCTGTAAGTTTTCAACCAGGTGTAGTAGAGAAGTGATGGCAGATCACACTGTAGATCGATTTTGGAACCTGTGGAGCACTGCAGTAATGTGGTGTCCTTAAACATGTGGGTAGCTTGTGGAGTTGGGTAGGAATATTGGCGGCTTAGAATGTGTCTGGGGGAAAACCAGACTGCAATCAGAAGGCTGGGGTGGGTGGAAGACAGCACTTTGCAGTAGGTGAGGAGAATGCAGCATCAGAGGGCAGAAGCCTACCTAACTACCTTCTTTGACAGCGTGAGAGAGATGAACGGAGAAGACCCAATTCGCCGTGGCTGTCAGGAATGGGTGCTAATGTGTGACAACAGAAAGCAGATGAGTGAATGAACAGAGGGGAAGCCATGCTAAACTAAACTTTCAAGTTGTTCACGAAGCATCTTGGGTTCGTGTTGGTGAGTAGCCCGATCCTTCAGATAGTCTGTTGTGAGGGTCGTCTGCCTGCGCTGAAATGAGGTGGGATGCTGCGTGTTGGGCTGTTCTCTGTAGCTCTTAAAGGGTTATGAAGCTTTGAGGGGAAACTCCAGGCTTGCAGTGGTTTGATTTAAAAGCAGAGGTCAAAACTGCTGTTGGAAACCTGAGGGGAATGTTTGAGCAAGTGGATAAACAGAAATGCTCTTTTGTCTGCTCCATTTCATGCCTCTGCGTAGAGCAGACAAGTACAGGAGAAATGATGCATCTATGTGGCGCACCCGTGCGCCACATTGCTCAGCTCCATCTAACTGCAGAGCTGTTGCCACACACGGGTTCTGTGTGCTGCGTGTTTTGCAAACAGCTACACCCACTGACAGACAGGATGAGGCATTAGGGCTTCGATTTCCAGGACGCTGTGTGTGCGTGGAGCCTGCAAGCCGTGAAACTGCAGTCGTTCCAGACTTGACTCAACTGATTGAGCTGAGCACTTGTGTTCAAAACCACCATGGGAGTCTGGGGGGAAGAAGGGATAGCCACTCTCCTGTTCGGAACGGAGGCTTAATGGTGGAGATGATATGAAGTTGCAAGGCAAGCTCTGGTAGAAACTGGACTCTGGCCATGCTGTGCTGGGGGTATGCGTGTAGGTGAAGGCGGGTGTCAACTCTCTGTGGAAAAACTGTAGCTCTCCACCTATGCTGTGTCCTATTGGAATATTTATCTAGGTTCATTGTGGTACCCCCCTGTGTGATGCGTTGTAGGAATAAGTGTGTGTTCCCCATCCTCCCTCCCTCCCTCCCTCCCTCCCTCCCTCTCTTTCCCTTCCCCACCCCCCCACAAGCTGGAGGGCCAGAAGGTGGGGTGGTACCTCAGGATAATGGTAGCAGAAGGCAAAGGAGGCTGACAGCTGGCAAGTTCTGTCCCAATATGCTTCTCTGAAAGAGGCAAGGAAAATGCAGAAGATGTGATGCCTGAATGGCTCACTTTGCAGCAAAAGGGAAGATTAAAAGTAAAATTAGTTAACATCTTGCTCATTTCAAACCACCACACGCCAGCTTTTTGCTCCTTCCCCCACTTGCCTTTTCTCTGTGGCTTTTATTTTCTGAGGAGGAGGGGGAAAGGCGGGGAATCCTGGGCCTTCACAGAAATCAGCACTTCAGGAAGACGAAGCTTTCCAGGTACTCTTCCTGCTAGCTCCGTAAGTCATCTTTACGAGCCCAGGCAGCTGGCGCAGACAGGCAGGCAGCCGCATTGCTCTACCAGAAGCTGTTATTTGCTGTACTAAAACAATATTATGTGTGTTTGAAAGCACTGGGTAGGCAGAGAGAGCTGAAACCCTTCAGTCTGGGAAGGGAGCCCCTTAAGGTAGGGCATAGGTACCCCAAAAGTGACCCAAGTCTTCATTGGGATCTGAGTAGGGGAGATGAGGTGGCTGTCTGCAGCTGCCCCAGGGCAGAGCATGCGGAAGGCTGGGCTCTCCAGGGAGCCAGGCTGTGACAGACCAGGGGCACAGATGAAGAGTGGGGATGTCTTCATTAGATGCAAAGGGAAAATGAGTTCTCTGGAAGGGTGGTCGGGCATTTGGGCAGGGGCCTGGATGGCGCTGGGATCTCTGTTCCCGGATGAGGTCAACACTTAAATGAGTAATACTGTATCTAAAAAAGAATGTCTTGTCTTTGCCAGCTACTGCTGCTTTTGACAGCCAGAACAATGCGTCCCTTATCAGCAGGGAGATCCAAGTGTGCAAGGGACTGGTTATGCTGTTATGCTTGGGAGCGGGGCTCTGATTCAGTGCAGGGTTTCCTTGTGCCTCTGATCTGGGTGGTAGGCTTGGAGTTGTTTGAGGGTCCGTTTTCTGTGTTTTACAGGCAGCTGGTTTTCAAAGAGGTTTTTTTTATCCAAGTGCAACTTGGTGGTATGTAGTGGTGGTTCATTTCATGTGATGCTGTTGGAGCAGAACTTAGGTCCTCAATAAAGCATATGCCTGCTTATTGAATTTGGAGGTAGCAGAGGCTAGGTTTTCACTAGACCCCTTCTAGCAGCAGCCAGGGGTTTTCTCTGCCACTTGACTGCCTTGGGTAGGGATGAGAAACTTGCTGTACCTCTGAGGTAAGAGCAGGAAGGCAGATATGTTTGGCTCAGAGTGGTTACTGAGTGCAGGCAGAGTCTGAAAGCTTTGCTTACTGTAAAGGGATGGGGAGGAAACAGGTGGAGTGATACTGTTAAGGCATGCCATCCCCACTTGCCACAATGACTCACCAGCCTTGAATGTGTAGGGGACACTTGTGTTGTACAAGCTTCAGTGCAAGCACTGGTGTAGCTGAAGGTAATTGTTTTAAATGTAGCTGTAAGGATGGTCTGGCTCAGTTCTGCAAACAGGTTTTGGTAATGTCCAGTGCACAGGCAACTCATGGGGGGTGTAAAGCAACTTGGCCTTGGAGACCCCATCTCTGCAGAAACAACTTGTGGGGAGTTGCGTAGGTAGCTCAGACTTGAGTTGTCCTGTAAGCCCAGCCTAAATGGTTAGTGCTGCATAATTCAACAAACTGAAACTTGTGTTGAGCCTGGAATTCCTTCAACAGTGTGCCCTGACTGCTAATCAAGCCACTCTTCAGCTGCCTGGCAGTAAGATAAAGGCAAGGCACAGGGTCAAAGGGTTCCTGTTTGGCTTCAGTGGGCCCAGGCAATAAAAGACATGCAACAGATAGTGTTCCCCCCGTCTTAATCCCTGCTAATGACACACATGGAAGGTGGCATTGTCCACTCCGGCACAGCCCTGCCCACTGTCACGTTGATCAAAGCCATTTTATGGCTTTGGATTCAGTGGGGGGGTGTGTGTGGAGCTGCTTCAGCTCTGTGAGGAGACCCTTCCCTCTTGCAGGGATGCTGGCTAAGGGAATGTCCTGAGAGCCCTGACTTGGAGAGGTAGGTGAGTGAGTATTTGATAGGCTTTAAGTTTGTACTCTTGGGTGATTGACTAACACATGTGTAGTGCACTTGTGATGGTGTGTCCTGTGAATCTGCTGTGGTTGTAACACTGAACCTTGTGAATTGCTTGTGGGCAGTAACAGTGCGTACTGTGACTCTGCTGGGGGTGGTAACACTGCATTTTGTGATGCTGTGTTGGCAGTAGTATGTTTTGTGAGTCAGTTGTGGTTGAGATAAGTGCACTTACAACCTGCAATAGCACGTTTCTCCCTGGTATCCATAAAACCTGCAGCAGTGACATACTTGATCTGGACATGGGCTTTAAAATAAACTATTCTTATTTTATATTTTTAAAACCCCTGCAGTCAAGTGTCTTTCCATCACAGTAACTGCTGGCTGATGGGACAGAAACAGACAGAATGCTTTTGAAGATTAGTCTGTAAGAGAGACCCCAAATCCCACATGTTGGTGCTTTCCACACAAACCAACACTACCAGCAGTTGGAGTTGGGGAAAAGCAGCTTCCAGAAGCTGTGTAAGTAGTCACTGCTCACAGCAAAACTTCTCATGCTGACTTGGAACTGTCTGGGATGGGTTGCTGTTGCAGGCTGGATGCTGTGCCAGCTGGAATACAGGTCTGATCCTGCTCAGTAATTGTTGCACTGGACCAGAGGACTGTGGGAGAGGCAGGAAGTAGGGAAGTTAACTTGCTTGGTTTTGGGCACGCTTCTCCAAGGTGCTCTGCATTCTAGCAAGACTTTTGAGCAACAAGGTGATGGAACTCCTTTACTTTGGCCTTATTTCTGTGCAGCCTGAGGCTGATGCATAGTCTGTGCTCATCGTGATGATGGCTTTCGGTATTTGTGGGCTCACTGGCAGAGTTTATGCCTAGGAGCTCTTGTCCTGAAACATCAACTAGCAGCACGAGCTGCTTAACTGCTCTGCTCTTGAGTCTTTTCAGTGAGCTGGACAGGGATGATTGATGGCAGTGGGGACTATTGGAGATGCCTCTGGTGAGGCTTCCTGTCCTTGTTAATGTGATGGCAATAGAAAGATTTGTGTATGTTATTTGTGATTCTGGCTGTCTGCTGCACCAGGACTTTTGGAGTCAGTGCTCCTGTTTCTGGGCAATAGCTCTAGCTGTGTTCCCCTTTCTTTTGTATGGCCACTTGCTTTTTGAATCTCTTAAAGCCTGTGGAGTCTGCCAGGCCTTTCAGAAAGGGCCTTTGCTTGTCCATATGCAGTGGAAAACATGCTTGGCATATGTCTGGGTTGGTGGTACTGAAACAGGGGCTTGAAAGCAGTGCAGGAGAGGTGGGAAGCACTGTGTTCTGTTCCAATGGCTGTGCCTCCTCTGCTTTGGCTCGTTCTCTCTGGAGGTGTTCAAGTGTTCCATCACCATTTTTAGGGCCTCATGGCTGTTCTGTTGATGATTCAAATGATGTGTGTGAGGTCACTGTAACCAGCATTTCTACTGTGGTGTCTGCATTGTGACACAGTAAAATGAAAGGCTTATGTCACTGGAAGGGTGCTCTCTGTGGCAGAGATGGCTTTGGAGTGCCAGAAATGCAGCTACACACATCTCTTTAGTTTCAACTGTGAACTTGCTTCTTGCTCCCCCATTGTCCTCCCCCTGACCCAGGCATATGGATATATGGAGTGCTGATGCAGTGTGCTATTTCATATATTTGCCCGTGTGCCTCTAATGGGGTGGGAAAAAGTACATTAATGGTGGAAAGTTATTTAGTGCTGCGTGGAGTTAATTGCGTCTAATCACTGCTTACATCCATCTGGTTTTATGGTAGACAACAAACCCCTTCATTGGATTTTCTCATTAGACATACTGTAAATCACAGAGATGCTCTGGCATCTTGCATATTGTGCTCCCATTAGCTGGATGGCATTTCCATGCAGCTGCGAGCAGGGAATGGCAACCCCTGGCATGGGGTTAGGCTTTTTGGGGTCTCTGCACCACCAGACACCAGGGAACGATGACTCCGTTTAAGTGCCCTCAAAAGGAAAAAAGCCTGTTGGGTTTCCTTGGAGCAGCATGTGGGAAAGCATCAGCCTTGTGTGGCTGTGCCAGGGCGCCACACAGCTGTGGCTAGGACAGGAAGGATTGGGAAGATACCTGCTCAGATGTTGGTAGGAGAGCAGGTGAATGTGAGCCTGCGCTGCTGTGCCCTGGCTGGAGTGCAGCCTACAAGGCTGTATCAACACACACACAGCCAGTGTGGTGGAGGGCAGGGGGGTTGTCTCCCTCTGCTCAGCCCTGCCTAGGGCACTGCCCAAAAGCAGGCCTGGTTTTGGGCCCTGCAATACAGCAAAAGGTTTAGATGAACTGGAATGGGTTCTGTAGAAAGCTCCAAGATACGGGGGTTGGAGCACTTGGCTGTGAGGAGAGGGAAAAGGAGCTGGGTTTGTTCAGCCTGGAGAAGGCTCAGGGCTGGTGCAAGGGGACCTGACAGCAGCACCCTAGTGTCTACACTGAGGTCATCATGTAGGTGAGTATAGCTTTGTAGTCGTTGGTAGACAGCAGGCATCTGAAAGAGCAGCTCCAATTTGGATGTAAGGAGAAACCTTGTCATGATGAGACCACTTGGTTAGAGGAGTGAGTTTCCTGGAGAAGCTGAGCATTGTCTCCATCAATGGAGATCCAGGTTAAGCCCTGTCTGGTTAGTCTTCTGAGCAGCCTGGTCTGGTCTCCTGGCTGGCACTATCCCACGCAGGAGGTTGGGCTTGTGACTTCCTGCTGCCGTTTCTGATCTGTGTTAACCTGAGATCTTGGGGAAGCTGCTGCGGGAAGCTAAATGCTTGCTGAGACTGACCATGTGCACTTGGTGGGCCTGTGATGTGTGTAACATTTAACTGGCATCTTGAGACCAGAGATTGGAATACCTTAGAAGGACTTCAGGCAAACCTTGGACTGAAATGGGTGGGTGATTGTCCTGGCTACTGCAGGGTGTTTGGAAGGACATCAGGAAGGTTGAGCTGCATAAAAGCTTTCCCAGAATATTGCAGAGGACAAGATAACCCAGGAGGAAGATGAAATGTGACTGAAGATACTGCAGTTCGTGTCCTTTCAGGGGCTGCTTGGTGTGATACAGGAGGAATCCCAGTCCAGCGTGGCCATGACAGCCGCCAGTCACTTCTAAATCCAGGGCTGCCTTAGTAGACGACACCCTCCAGGCTCATGGCAGCTGGAGCACGACAACCCCTGCTCTGCAGTGGGTGTTGTAACTGAGGTGGTGAACACCATGACGGCTGCACTCTTGCTTACTCCTGGCCGTGGAGCTCCCCCCAGGCCTGTGGGGATACACAGCAGTAGCTGTGGTGCTTGGAGCTCTATAGTAAGCAATAGGCATCTGAGATGTATTATGATAAATCATTGCTGTTACACCTTCAATGAGCCATGCTAATCTCTTGGAAGTGCGATCCACTTTGTTCTACAAACACCTCTCCTGGAGGACAGTATTTGCCTTTCTCCTTGCAGAGGGCTGTTGTGATAGACATCAACAGTGCCTTGTTTCCTCCCTCCACCCCTTCCTCTCCTGTGTCTGCTGCTACACAAGGCTTTCACCAGGACCCGCTGTCTGTGCTGGGTGTTAGGAGAGCAAGTGAAGTGGCAGGAGCTTCTTGCCTGTCAGATGCAGAAATGCTGGCTGGGGTGGCACAGCGATTGCTATTTACAGTTTGATAGCATAGCCCTTTGTCCCAGGAGCATCTCTTTGGGGCACCGCAGCCTCAGGAAAAAGACTAAGATGTAAAAACTCAGTGCAGATGAGCTGCTCACTTTAGCCAAAATAGGCCACTCTTGTCAAAGAATTTTTTTCAATGTCTTTATAAGAAAAAAGTGGTGTGTGTAGGAGGTTTTGGCTCTTGGTTTTCAGGACAAACATAAATAATTACCTAGAGGAACTTCCTTACACAGATTCAGAGGTGCACTGTCATCCAGCTAGCGTGGCAGCCCTGCCAAGCTCTGTATCTGGTGCAGCATGATGGATAGATGTGGTTTGATGAATGGCGTATGCCTGGGCACCCTATTAGAGCCCATCCGCTTCAGGAAGATTAATTGTTTCAGATTGTGCCAGCATCTTTCAGGACTCAACGTTTTAGGTTTATCTATCCATCTTCCCCATCAGCTGTAGCATTGTGCTCTCAAGTTGAAGAAGCGTAAGGGTAAAGGAGACAGTTGCTTACACATAGGAGGAGGCTGTGACTGTGCTGCAGCTCCTGTAACCAGGACATGGTGGTTTTCAGCACAGGAGGTGAAGGAGCCTGGAAGAGGGTTAGTCTTGGAAATTCCTCTGCTATGCTCCTAGTACTGTTCTCTTCCTCTCGGAAGACTATGCAGGCTCACAGCTTGCTGCTTTCCCAACACTCGCAGCAGGTGGCAGCCTCAAGCATGCAGAACTCAAAGCCTAGTGCTTTACAAGTCCTGAGGCCACCTTTAAAACCATGAGAGTAAGGAGGGACTAAAACCAAAAAGGCCCAAACCAGCTTTTGCTGGTTGAGTTTTTAAATGTTTGGATTGTTTGAAACTTTTCAGAAGCTGCCACGAGGAGAAGGAGCAACCTATAGGGTTTCTTTAATTATTTTTTTTTATGGTGTTGGGAACAGCTTTATCATCCTCTGTTTCCAGAAGCTGATGCACACAGCATCTAGGGCTGTAGATGGCATGAAACTCCCACGTCTCTCATGAGGAATGGAGACAGAGACTGAAGGCACTGGCTGAGTTCTACTGATTCCTTCCAGCAAGACAGGTTTAGATGGAGAATTTTGTTGTGGGCTGGAGTAGGATGACAGGATATGCTGGAAAGGGTGAAACACGCAGAGCACAAGGGAGCGGTGCCTGGTAGGAATCAAATTTTGTCATGGTTTAGCTGTAGCTGACAGCTCACTTCTCCCCTTCACCCCTGGTAGGGTGGAGAGAAGAATAGGCAGAGGTAGATCTCATAGGTGAAGGTTCTTGTTAAGCTTGTTCAAAGGCTTGTGGCTGCTCAGGGCCATTTTAAATTAGTTGTTCATGTGGGTCACCTGGTAGAGAGACCTTGCCATCAGACTGATTGGGAATGTGTACTGGCCAGAAACCTGCTGTGCTGAATAAAGCCTGTGTCTGCTAGTCAGTGGAGGCACAACTGATACTCCTTCCACTGCATCCATTGGATCGGATGTGTTCACTGTGCCATTTCATTCCTAAAAGCTGGATCTCCTGCTCCAGCCCCTTGACCTTGCCTGATTTTATGATGAAACAGGCTTTCAGAAGGACTTGCCTCCTTGTCTGTGAGACCGTTTGTGCAGCGTGTGCTACGGGACATGCCTGTTGCCCTGTTTTCCCTCTTGTTTCCCGGAGGGTGCTGCCTGATTCCAAGCAGCGTTTGGTGACAGCTGAGTTGTTCCTCTTGGGAATAGGTATGGCTTTTTCCTTTCAGAACTTCTGTAACTTTATCTGGGTCCTGTAAGTGTTTGGGAGTAAAGCTCCAGACCATTGGAGGTGAGAAGCTCTCTAGATACCTTTTTCTTCCCATCTGGGTAAAACTGGTGTGTCAGGTAAGGACACTTTACTGGGACAGCAAAGGGAGAGGGATATACCAGCAGCATGTACTGAGCTGGTGGCATGCAGTGCAGTTTGCCCAGGGCTCGGCCCCTCCCCAAGCAGCGATCCCCTCCTTGGCCAGCTCCCCCAGTTCATACATGGACAGTAGTGTCATATGGTCTGGGATATCCCTTTGGAGAGTTTGGGACTCCTGTCCTGGCCGTGTGCCCCCCAACCTGCTTGTGAAAATTTGCTCTGTCCCTGTGGAATGGTGCATGAGTACATCTCCCTCCCTGGGACGCTCTGACCTGGGAACACTGGGAAGCAGCCTGGGAGCTTGGGGTGCTTTGTAGGGCTGTTCTGAGGTGTGGGCATGTGTCAGTGCAGCTTGCTGTCATGCTTGGGCTGTCCTGGGAGGAACCCTGTTGTGCTGTGTGTGTCTAGGCAGTCAGTGCCTGCTCTGCACCTCTAAAGGCAGGGATTTCTAGTGATGGCCAAAGAAGGAAGGTGAAATCATCAAGGAAAATAGAAGGGACTTGAAATGGGAAACATGATCAGATGACCTGCGCTTCAACCCTGAACTTTGGTTGGCACCTCGGCAGCTCTGATTTGAGGGCTGACCTGGAATTGCTTAGGACTGAGAAGCCAGGAATGGAAAATCCAGATCTGATCTCCTCTGAGAACCTAAGGGGTTGGTAAAGCTCGAGGGAACTTCGGAGAGGCCAGAGTGGTATGAGTGGGGGCTGAAAGTGGTTTTGGTGGCATCTGTTGAAGAAGTTGACCCTTCACTTGGGGCTGAAGCATGGGAAGGTGGCAGAAGACCTTGTTTTGTGTTTAGTGATACACTCCCTGTTCTCGTGGCACTCTGCATGGTGGCTGCGCAGGTGGTCTTTTAATACAGTGAAATTCCTCGTAGGCTTACAGAAAATAAATTTCTAGATTAGTTATAAGTGAGGCAGCCTGGGGGAGATGTGCTTGAGAAGATAAGTGACACAATCGTTAGAGATACTGGTAACGGTTTCAGAAGAATCGGGGCTTCCAGCCAGACTGTGGAAGCGTGTGCTTGGGTGTGCAGGAGACAGCACATACTTCCACAGTTGGGTTGTTCAACAACTGCTCTGGTGGTTCTCTGCTGCTCTGGCTTGTAAGTGTGTGTCTCTGTGCTGGTCTAGAAGCATCACAGGGCTGCGTGCAGGGAAAAACTTGTTCTTGGAGCATGCTGAGAGTCTTGAGCTGCTGAAAGGTTTGGAAAACTAACTGCTGATGGGCAGTTGAATTCTGGGGATGGTCCCCAGGTGCTCAGAGTTCATGGCTTGGTAAGTAATCTGGAAAGAGTAGGGAAGGGTGAAAAGTCGGGGAGTCAGAGGTTTGCAGATCACGCTGTGGCTTTTGTATCTTGATTTTTCCTGGCCAAGTTCGTTCTCCCAGCCAAAAGCATTCAATATTAACATCCCTCAGGGCTGCTGGATTTAGCAAAGCTCTGGGCTTCCTTTTCTTTTTCCTTTCCTACCCGCCTGTCAGGCAGTCTGGACTTTTGGAGTGAAATCCTCTGCTTCTGTGTGCAGAGCATCCGAGGGACTGCTGCCCACACTGATGCGATGTCCCTGTCCCCTGCTCCTGTGACATGTTTGCAGTTTAATAATTGCATGTGGATGGCAGACTGTATGCCAAAGCCCTGCGCATCCAAAGTCGTTTGGTGAAGGAGTCCATTATGATCGTGGCTTGCAGTGATAAATTCCCTGTGATGGTGGCAGCTCACAGCAGCCTCCTCTCGTAATGGCATTCTGCTCTTGTTGGCAGGGATCCCTGGGCAGGAGATGCTGCCCTGAAATAGCAGAAACAATGAGAACAATAGCTAAACAACTCTGGGAAACAAAAAAAAATATATGGAGGAATTTGAGCAATTCCTCCTTTTAGTTTGCTGTGTTTGAAGGAGCTTGCAAAGGAGGTGCTCACCTGGCATGGTGATGTTCTCAGGGCAAAAAATAATAGCAATGGACTAACCCAAGAGAATGACATTCCTGTGCATGAGGTACTAAAGGTTTTCAAAGTAGGTGAGAGGGTTATATACCTGTACTACTTCTGCAGCTTCAGGAAAGAGCCTTTTGGAAGCTGTTTTTAAGGTGTAAAGGGGGTTTGGGGGAGTACTGGTGACACCTGGAACAGGAGCAGCTTGCAAATGGTATACTCTATCAAAATCCTCTTCCCTCTGGTGTACTGAACTCCCAGGAACTGCATATCGCAGGATCTGTGCCACGTTAATGCTAATTAAAGCAACACAAGCTGCTTAGCAGGGACCAAATTGAAGTAGGGTCAAATCTCTGTGCAGGGGTAGAGTTGTTAGGGTACAGAATCGTAATAATGAGTGGAACTGGTTTAATGCAGTGGCTAAAACACTGTTAAGCAAAGGTTGGATGTGCCAGTGCTGTTACCAGGCACAGTGGATGTGTCCTGCCAGGGGGTTGTACGTGGGAGGGTTTGTGTGTGGACTCAAACATTTGATGGGGACCTTGCTTTCCTTTCTCCCTCTCCTTTGTTTCTCATAAGTCTGTCCAGTCACCTCAGAATTGGTGGTAGCAATCTGCTTAACTTGTGTTAACAGATGTGTGAGCGTACAGGGCCCTGCGGCAAGCGACTGGCAGCTTGAATTGTCAGGACATGGCTAGTACTGATGAACTCCCTAGGTGCCGCTCACTTGTAGGGTGTTGTGCTGCCTGCTTCCTGAGTATTAATTTTAATTGGCTGGTTATCTGTTTGTACTGCCTAAGTGTTGGGGAGCCCTTGATACAAGCTGGGACCCCAAGCTGCAGAGCACTGTGAAAAGGAAGCCCTATCTGCCATGGAGCTCCCAGTGTGGCATGGCCCACCTGTGCTAGCTGTGGAGGAGATAATGGAATTCAGTTATGTGGACCTTGGGGTTCTCTTGCCGACTGTTTCTGCAGGCTCGTTACCTGGTCCCCATGCACAGGGGCTGAAGAATTAATCATTTCATCAGGTACTTTGTGTGTTGTAAGGACTGCTCTGTGCATAGCTGCACAGCAAAGCAGACACACTTTTTTTTGCTAACTAATTTATTAAAAGTGTGGATGTTTCTTTCACTGGGTCATTTGCAAGTCCCTTGCTCCTCTGTCATTTGCCCTTGGCTGCTGTACGGCCATAAAACATTTACTGCAAAGCCATGAAGAATCCATATGTCCATTTGATCTGTCAGGCCACCAAGAAGCCAGGGCTTGTGGGGTAGCATAAGGATATCTGAAGGTGACACATGCTGTCAGTTGATGAACAGAGATGCAGAAGGCGATTCTGGCAGCCACTACCTTGGCCTTGACAACGTGTGATGGTGACCAGGTGGGGTGTGTTATCTTAATAGTCTGGAGCTCTTGTGAGTTATTTGCTGATAGATGTAAACAGCTGTTATTCTTGGTAATGGAAAGCAATTAGAAACATCTGTACTCTTGGCGATGAGTAATGCCTCCCATCTTCACTGCTCCCAAGTGCCAATTGGAAATAACTACATCATCAGGATGGGGCTGGCAATTCCGCACTGCAGCGTGGGCTGATGATTAGTACTGAGCTGTGAAGAGCAAGAGGTGAAGTGCAGTAGAAGGAGCCTGTACCTGTGCTTGCTTAGCACTTGTTTCCCCTCGCAGGACAAGCAGGAGGAGGTTGCTGTTCTGGTTACATGGAGAGGAGCAAGGTGCTCAAACCTTTGTCAGTCCGCAGGTAACTTGGTGTTCTGGGGCCTTGAGCTGCTCTGGCTTCTGGAGCTGTCAGTCTGGGATGAAGTCATGACACAGGGCTGTACTGAGGTTCTGTCCCACAGTGCCTTGGTGAGACAGTGTGCCGGCAGCTGGAATGAAGCAGCTGGTTGGGAGGCATCTGTGCTTCTCCTAGTCTTTGCTCTGCTCAAGGGCTCTGGATCCAGCGGTTGCTGGTAAGACTTCTGGGAGGAATGCCTGATTCTCAGAAGACCTGGACAAGAAACAGTGACTAATGGCAGTGAAGTTTATTGCATGGAAGCATTTTTGGCTCTTGGGTGACTGCTGGGGTGTGGTGGCTCTAAGCAAACTGGGGCTGGAGGCTCTAAGGTCGTCCTTAGTTGTTGTCGTAAATTACAGAAATCACATTGCAGCTTCACATGACTCCTGAATCACGTGTCACATTTGATTTTCCCACTTGGCACTAAATGAGTGGTATTTAACAAAACAAACAGTAGGGATAATTTAATAGGAAAATTTCAGCTTTCCTATTTTTAATGTGTAATCTTTATTCATGTGTTTTCATTAACTTGGGGAAAAAAAAAATCCCAGAGAGGTCCCTGAATCAGTTTTAACCCTTGAGCTACCCCTTTACTTCCTGACAGTTCCTCCCCACTGTTCTTAACTTGTATCACAGAATCGCAGAGGTTGGAAGGGCCCTCCAGAGCTTATGGGGTCCAACCCCCTGCCAAAGCAGGGTCCCTAGGACAGGGCACACAGGGCTGGAATCTCTCCAGAGAAGGAGACTCCACACCCCCTGGGCAGCCTGTCCCAAGGCTCCCTCACCAGGAAGAAGTTCTTAACAGATTGGAAGAGTTTTCAGAGTTGGAGTTGTAAGCATCCCTCTGCCTCGCAGAACTTGGTTAGTCAAAGAGTAGCAGCTCAGGTTTTCCAGTAGTATGAATGAAGAACCCCCAGCATTATGTTTTCCTTTTAGGTCAAGTTTGCATACAGCTTAATCTGTTTCCTTTCCTTGTGTTACACTCCTGTCACGGAGAGAATCATTTTAATAGCTGTCACGTGACTTCAAGCCAACAAGTAAGTGGTGTGTTTCCAAGCTGTAGTATCTCTGTTAGTAACTTACAGGCTGCTTTTTTGGAATGGACCAGGTCTGATTAGTTCTCAAGTTGTGGTTCAGAAGTTGAGAGGAAGTATTGGTGTGGGTGGGAGTCTCTGAAACGGGCAGCAGGAGAGAGCAGTAGTGTGTTTCTCCTGTTCTTGTCCTATTAGGTAGTTATCACCGTCTGTGTGGGTTAATTTTCAGCTGGGTTAGAGGAGCTGGAAGGGGAATGAGCAGTGTTGTGGGAAGAGCAGAGTTTGTCCGAATTGGAGCATCCGTCCCCAGTGCTGGGTTTTGATGGGTGCAAAGTCTTTGCTGCTGGAGAAGGGGCTCTGATGGGCCCCAATGACTGTTTTCCCTCACAGATGTCATAAAGGGATTCCTCAAACCTGTTCATTCCTCTAGTACTGCTTTTCCAGATGGGAATTACAGAGCAAGATTCAGTGAAATCTGCTTCTGTGTTACTTAATGGAAAAGAATTACAGCGACCTTTTCTAATCCCTTCATTCCAGGTTTGATTTACCTGCTATACTTTGATCAGAAATCTGTGTAGTTTTACAGGATTAGGTATTTTCACGTCCAGTTCTGAGATGAGTGTAGTATCTGGAATGTTCTATGATTATTGTATTTTGAAAGCTGGGATTAACCTGTGATTCTTGATTAAAAAGATATTGCACAGAGACTGGGGAGAGTGGAGGAAGCGTTTACGCTCTCGCTTAGCTGTGTGTCTCCCCTTGCCTGGAAGAAAAGAAGCGTGGCTATTTCCAGGCAGTGTGGCAGCAGAGCAGAGAAATTTGGAATAAGGAAGGCAGACTCTTCTTACAGTTCTGTGTTTTCTTGGGACCTGTCTGAACGGTTGGCAACAACCAGCCTTTGTCTCCTTGGGTGGTGAAGGTGGCAGTGCTGAACCAGTGCCTGTGTTGCCTTGACCCGTGTAGTTCCACTAGGGGGGATGTGGGGGGAGAATCAGCCTCCCCCACGCTAGTGACTCCCACAGCTAGTTGGACCCCTTGGTAAGGCCTCACGACAGTGAGTACCAGTGAAAAGCCAGTTCTTTCCAAGCTGCTTTTTCCACCTTGGTGAAAAATAAAAGACAAAGCATCTGTTGAAACACAGATAGAGGAAAGATGCCATGTGGGACACAACTGCGTGGCACTGAGGGTGGGATGCAGGGTGCCTGCCTCCTGTAGCTGGGTGATGGAAGATGTGACTTGGGGTGTGTGTGGATAGGAGTACTGCCTCCAGAAGACAACACATGATACTGCTGCACAATACAATAACTGAATAGCATACTTTCTATCTATATTTTGTGTGTGTGTAATCAGAAAGCCTAAACATCTGTGGTGTACCTGGTGGTGTTGTCAACATAGTACAGAGGTGCTTGGGCTACTGTGCGTCTGTGTGACAGAATCATAGAATTGTAGGGGTTGGAAGGGACCTCGAGAGATCATTGGGTCCAACCCCCAAATCACAGAACACACATAATCTTTCCACAGCTCGGAAGAGAACAGGTCTTTACTGATCCTGCCTCTGTGCCCCCTTGAGTGGGGCGAGAAGAGATAGTGCACGTCTGTGCAGCAGAGGAGTCATGTGGGAACTTCAGTGCAGTGGTAGTGTGGTGGTGATCATGAGGTGTGGGGGGGCTGTAGCTTGCTCTGCCTTGGTCGCCCTTTGCAGTGGAGGAAATACACAAGATCTTGGTAGTGTTGTAAAGAGACCAGAGGGCAGGCCCGTCTTCAGGGTCGAGGTGCTGCTCAGCACAGCAGTGAGAAAAGCTGCTCTGACCTGTGATCAGCTTCTCCAGAAGGGCGTGGTGGGTATTTTCCCATGGTAAATCCCCTGAAAGCCACTGTCCTGGATAGTGCTGTTAAGCACAGGTACAGCCATCCTCTTGTGGATGCTGAACCAAGGGCAGTAGCGTGGAGTTGCTGTACTCTGTGCAAAAAGATAAGGTCCTGTTAGATGCTTGAGGAGAGAAGGGGAGTTCGGGGCATGGATGTTGTACTGAATTATGTCCTCCTGGCTGTGTTGGAGCATAATGTGCAAAATAAGACCAGAAGTTCCAAATGGCAATTATCAAGCAGTTTGCCTACCCTCTCTTGCTCAGGAAATCACTGTGAGGATTATGTGGTCTCAGGAAAGATTAGCAAAGCTGAGGAATCTCCAGGTTGATAAATAGGAAGATTAGACAGGACCAGTGGGAAAGCTACTTAGTACTCAAGTCTTTGCCCTGAGAGCCAAAAGAAAAGCTTTTAACTAAGCGCATTTGGAAGGAACAAGCCTGAAATTGCAAGAAAGATGGCATAAGGAGGGAAGATGACAGCTGGAACCCAAAGGAGCTTTTAGTTGCATCTACTTGCCATTGGTGGGAACTTAACAGGAAATAATACCGAGAAGAGACAGTACTCTCTGGTTCTGTCTGCCTTTGTAATGGAGACTGTGCATGCTAAGCCTGCTTGGGGAGGGCTCTGTGGGTTAAGAGAGATTAAACCAACCCTGCATGGGTTACCACCTCGAACAACCTGTGTCACAGCTGTGGTGAGAGAAATGCTCATTGATGCTGTCACAGTCATTGCTGATGGGATAGGAATACTGTGGGGTGATGCCAAGACTGGGAAGGCTCTGTGCAGCAGGCAGGACAAGAGTGCATGGCTGCTTTGCTCTCTGCTTGCAGTGACAGCTGGGTTGAAGGGTGTGTGGGGAGCAAGTCTTGTCATGCCCAGGACAAACAGGATTTTAGGTCAAATGGGTGTTGTTAGTTTTGGGACAGTGCAGGTGGGCAGGTCCCAAGGAGGAAAAAAATAGTGGTGGTGAGTCTGGGAAGTTGGAGTCTTGGGGATGTGTTTACAGGTCAGATGGGACTGGCCTCTCTGTTACTTGGGGTTAAGTGAAAGCAGATGCGGTGGAACATAGGAGAAGGGGTTCCTAGCAGTAAATAAAGGATGTTCCACATGATAACTACTGGTGAGAGGACCCCGCTGCACTTGACTTTTATGCACGCAGTTAAGTGGTATGAGTGTGTAATCTTACAGCAGCATCTTCTCACAGGGCAGCTTCCTGCCCGTGGCTAAATTGTACAGCATAAGCAGTTGTTAGTGCTCATGAGGTGTAACCAGAGCTCCTCGGCTGGCATCCAGCTATCTGGATGGCTTGTTCTGGTGGCTTTGAGCCTGCCTCGCTCTTGTGTTCCCCAAATGGCTGGGGTCTCTGGCAAAAGTGGTGCTGGAGAAGAGTTGGGTTGTTGCAGGGTGCTGGAGAGCTTGCACAGAGCTGTGTGCTTCTTGGCAGCTGATGGAGTGAGGACCAGCCAGGGACTTGTTTGTCCTACATCAGGGATGAGGTGTTTTGGGGCACCCACTGGGCTGCAGCCTGTTCCCACAAGTTTGCAAAAGGAAGGTCTCTTGTTCCTCTCTGAACTTTTCTCTTCCTCTGAAGAGTTTTGTGAGGCCAAGGCCAACTTTCCAGCTGCATTACAAGAGGAGTCCAGGTGACTTGGAGAAATCCCTATTCTGCTCCAGCAACCCACGTGCCATCCATCCCCAGGTCATGCTCCCAGGCCAGTGTGTGTTGCCTTGCTGAAGGATGTGCTGGATCTCGTTGGCTCTGGGATGTCACTAAGGATGGATTTCAGGTCTGCTCACAGCTGACAAACAATGTGGTGGGCTGATGAGAAGTGTATGCAGTCACCAGGGTTTCTCTGCTCTGCCTTCTCTTAGCTTGGTAAGAAGTTTAGAAGTCAGAAGCAACAGGGAGGCTGTAAAATGCCACGTGGAATGAACAGAAAGTTGATGCTTGCTCTCTGCTGTGTAGTTCTTGCTTCTGTCCTCCAGATGAGAGAACAATAGTTGTTGTGAAAGAAAAATCTATTTCTCAATCTGAATTTCACTGCTGGCTTTGCAGTTTAGCCATGCTTTTTTCACTTCCTCACTTAGCATCACTGGTGATCCACAAGCACCAGGATGTAGCAAGGTGATAAAATTAATGTCTTGTAGGTCTCATACATTCTGCATACTCACGCTGCCACCAAGTAATAATGCAGCTGAAACATGAGAACATTGTGCTGAATAATACGTCAATCCTGTATCTTCTTGCTCCTGATGGGCAGGCAGACTATGCCAGGGGAAATGAAAAAGGGGGGAATCATTCCAGAATGGGCAGTGGCAAAATGACAGAGCATGAGTAGTAAAACCAAGTGTGAACATGTTTGATACAGGATGGTGTAGGTGGCTGCTCTTAGACAGGACTTGCTTATGGCACCTGTCCCATACAGAAAAAGGTGTAGTTGCCCTGGTTTTACTTAAAGAAAAATAACAAGGTAGGTACAATGAGTTTGAAGGATAAGTGGCAAAAATACTAATAAAAACACTAATAAGAATTTTGATCTTGAATTTCAGTGTGTCTGCCTTGCATTCTTACTAAACTTTACCTTCTCTTGTTATTGTTTGGGTTGACTTGTTCAGATTTCCCTAGTTAGTAAAACCAGACTTGAGCACTTCAAAGTGATCTCCTGATGGTTTCCAGTGTTAGTAAGTACCTGGAGCCACATTAAAGCCTGGCTTCCATACCCAGGTGCTTCACTTGCTGTTCTTCTGTCTGTACTGCTCCAAGAGAGAAGTTACTTGTCCAGCAGTCAGAAGAGCCTGGCTGGCTTTTCAGATTTGCAGCAGTCTCTGCCTAGAATTTGGTAGGGAAGCGTTGCTGTTACTTGGTCTGATGCTTGTTACCTTTTCTTTGCACTGCAGCCCTCCTCTGTCTTTTCTCTCTCCTGTGTTCCTTGCAGCCTTCTCTAGCTCTGACTAATCCAAAGATTTGGTATTAGATGCTTAGGTCATCACCTCATTTCTCAGTCTCTCTTCTAAATCATGACTAATGACTGTAAATAACTCTGGTTTTAGTGTCTTGGGGCACCTCCTTGTTAATCTTCAGCCATTATATTAATTGACCATTTGATCCTAATCTCTCCCCTGCCCCTCCCTTCATCCCTCTGTCTAACTTGCAGCCAAAATGTCTGTCTGTGTGCAACTGCTTAATTCTCTTGGCAAGTCTGACAGGGCACTTAGAGGCTTTTTGGAAGTCCAGAATCAGATGTGACCACGTTTGTCTTTATCTTCTGTTTTGATGAAGTGCCATTACTGGGCATGGTTTCCCATGCTCACTGGTGATGGATTGTACCCTTGTGACTGCTGCTGTGCTCATGCTCACTCCTTAGCGACTCACTGGCTCTCCTGGAGTGGAGGATTGAGGTGGGGAAAGAACTTTAGGAGGGGTGTATGTGGCAGGGGAGAAGGAACAAGGAAAGGGAACTGAGCCCTTACTTCAGCTCGCATGCACTGTATTTCTGTCAGTGTCACGGTGTCATCTCTGGAACAAAAGCAGAGCGGCCAGTGATGTACAGCTTTCCCAATGGGTAAAATCAATAAACTGACACTTGGAGATTATGTCTGAGTCGATCAGGTTGTTTTCTGTCGTTGGCTCTCACCATTTCCATACTGGGCAGGCTTTAAAGAACAGCTTTGCCCATTCTCCCCTTTTTACAGCAGCTGTATATTTGGGAAATGGGTAAGTTTGGCTCCTCTTTCTTCTCTCCCTCAGCACCAATATAATAGGCCATGTTTTAAAGGCTGGGATTGCAGGATATCTGCATAAGTAACTATAAATCTTTTAGGCATTTCAATTTTCTCCCTGGAAATCTTGTTTTGATGCTCAAGTGACAGAACTCTGAGAGCTGCTTGGGTTATTGCTGCCCTTATGAAAGCAGCTGTTCTGTCAATACTGTGGCTTCCCTTACTTAGTGGGAAGGGAGAAGAGCGTGGGTGGCTGGGGAGATTGCCTGGCTCCTCCGATCCATTGCTTATTCAGCTGAGTATTACTGATGAACTAAACCAGTTCTGGGGCAGTTCCTCATTGTGGTGCTGTGCTGCTCAGGACTGCTGGTTACATAAACACCTGTTTGCTGCCATACAGACCCTGTGGGACACAACTGTTGGGAAGACCAGTACGCTTTCCTTCCCTAAAGCACAGGAACTGGTCCGCTGCAGGTTCATCTCGCTCATGTTGTGTTCCAGGTTCCCGCTTCTGTTCCTGGAGGGGAGTGGGTAATGGGAGCAGTGAGAACAAGCTCTGCTGAACAAGCAGAGGAGCTGACAAACCATTTCTGGTGAATTAAGGCAGAGACAAACTGCTCTGTGAAGGGACAGTTCCACTGTTGTCACAGTTGTATATAGGGAACACTCAAAGAAGCTCGTGGATGGGAGTGTCCATGTGTCTGAAGAAGGATCTGACCTGGGTGGTGCAGGCAGTATGAGTGGCAAGTGTCTCTTGTATGACTTGAAATGGAACTCATCCCCTGTGCTGTCTCTTGGACTGCCCTTCACATGTCCTGTTTACGAAGACCATCGGTTGTTTGGGCAGAAATAGCCCCTGTTTGGTGCCTGACACTGTGGTGTGGGCCTGGAGTTCAAGCTGAACTTGCCTCTGCATTGCTGTGTGTGGTGGGGTTTGGAGGCAGCTGAGCATGTAGGGATCATTGCTGGCAGTGAGGAGGGCCTTCTGCTTGGCCTCGGGGAACAGGTACGTCTTGTTACAGAAAGTAAGTATGATATTGGAAGGCTTGAGGTGCTTGAATCGCCATGTTCCTCCTCCCAAACATGCCAGCAGCACAAGTGTTGGATGCTCAGCCCATCTGATGGTTGGGGCTGTGCTTCCAATGGGGATTAGGACCCACATTTAGGTGACCCTGTACTTAAGACCACAAATGAAAGGTTCTCTGTCACTGCCTGGTGGTGGTTGGTTTCTAGCCAGGGAGGGGTTGATCCCAAAGATGGGACTGGTCCAAGTGTGCTTCCTTGGCACTGCTGCCTCCTGGTGAGCAGCCAGGCGTTCGAGGGCGGTTCTCAGGGATGAAACGTTGTGCTAACTCTGTCTCTTCCACTCCTGGGTCACTGTTGAGACTTTTTTTGGTGGGGAAATGATAGATAGATGTGAAGATGGGAGACAGATGGATAGACAAAAAGACAGGATCAGATAGTAGATGAGTTACAGTTGTAGCCTTAATGCATGTGCTGTCTTAATGCTGCAATATTAGCACAGCATCAGAGTCCCTCTACATCTGCCCCCTTCCTCCAACTGTACCGATTTATATGAAAATTAAGATTACAAATTAAAACCAGGCTATCCTGGAGTTTTCCAGTTCATCAGCCATCCAATAAAAATGATGTCGAGCCTGTATGCATAATTCCCAGAAGATTACTTTGTCCTTACAGCTAAGCTCTGTCCCTGATATAAAAGATCTCTATCTAGTTTTATTGAAATAAAGAACTAACATCATAATCCCAATATTGAGGTATAATCTTCATTATCTCCTGACCCTCTTGAGATTTTTTTCCGACCACCCTCATTCTATTCTGCTTCAGATTTATTTCATTTATAATCCCTATGTGTTTACCTTTATTCAGATAGGATTATAAACCAAATAAATAAAAAAACATCCCCCGCCCTCACATACAACAAATAACCTTCAGTAATCGCTCCCTAATGTGTTAGGCTGAGCTCCTGGGCACGCTGGGCTCAATTCTGGCTTGGTCTGTGGGTGCTGTTATACTGGAGCAGTGCTGCCCTGGAGCCCCTGGATGTGGGAGTGTGTTTCTGAACGGTGCTGCAGCTGCCCTTCTTGGCTTGCATTTCCATCCTGGGGTAAAGGGGGCCCTGCCGAGTGTCCTTCTGCTTGACTGATCTCCACATGCTCACAGATACCTGCCGGGTGGGTGTCTAGAGGAAGGAGCCAGGTTCTGCTCAGCCGTGCCTGGTGGCAGGATGAGGGACAATGGGTACAAGCTACAACACCTCAAGTCCCATCTCCATGTGAAAGGGAACTTTTTTGCCTGGAGGGCGAGAGTGCCCTGGGCCAGGCTGCCAGAGAGGGTGGGGAGTCTCCATCTTTGGAGACATTTGAACCCCGTGATCCTGGGCGATGTCGTGTGCAGCCTACTTGAGGGGACCCTGCTCTGGGGAGGTGGCACTGGGTGATCTCCAGAGGGCCCTGCCAATGCCTGTGAGTCTCTGAGTGCTTCCAGTTCACCCCTGTGCTGAGTGTAGCCTGAAGAATTAGAACAGCTGATGTGGTTTTGGTGACTTGGCCAAAATCTCCGTTTAGGGAATGAGTGGCTCCTCTTGGCAGGTCCTTACCAGCTGCAGGCTCTGCCTCAGGCTGTCAGTCCCCTGAACATCAGCGAGGTCAGAGTAGTTTCTCAAACAACTTACCTCTGCTGAGGAAAGGAGGTGGCAAAAGAGAGACCTGCACCTCCCTCCTTGGGTCAGTCAGGACAGGGGGGATGCTGCTCTGTGGTGTCAGGATCAAGTGTCTAGTTACGTTGGAGCGATAACGCACAATCCAGCTGTGCAGGGAAGGAAGGTGGCTTTTGAGACTGAACTCCGGAGCGCGGAGAGAGTTTCAAGGAAACCTCTTTCCTCTTTGTAATCGCTGCAGTGTGTGCTTGGTGTGGGGGAGCTTCCAGAATGGGAAGTGCAGCTGGGAAGAGTGTGATTTGGTGGTGAGATTCTTGTATTTATTTTATCGGTTCTTTCTGATTTTTGAGAGAATAGAGTGGGTTTTTTGCCTTGGAGAGGGTCTGGCTCTGAGTTTGCCAAACTGCTTCTTGTAACAGTTTCTAAAGTCTCAGTGTGGCTTGCGCTGAGTTGCCTGGGTGTTTAAGCAGAGATTTTTCAGGAACACACACGGGATTTAGGTGTGCAAGTATGCTTAAGTAGACAAGCACTGTAGGTATCCTTCACAAGGCTCAGGAGGAATAGAGCTGCTCCTCAGGTGGTCTGCAGAGCTCTGACTAACCAAGGCCTGAGCACAGTGATTATTCTTACTGCATGCTTTGCATGGTGAGCATGGAGGGCAGGAGGTTCTGGGTGGGTAAGGCGGTGACCAAGCGCCTGCTCATATCACTGGTGCTGGGATTGGGACTGTCCAGGAATGCACGATGTGTGGGTTCATGGCTTGGAGTTCTCAGAGGCATCGTGGTGGCACTTCTTGAGGTGCTCAAAGAGAGGTCATCAGGCCAGGGCTAAGGCTAGCAACACTGCAAGTGCGGTTTAGTATGGGGAAATGAGGTGCAGTTAGTTCCTGCCTGTGCCAGTGGCTCCCTGGGGGCCTTGGTGTCTTGCTGAATCTTTTCAGATTGTATGAGATGGGGTGGAAATACTCACACTCAGTGAGCGGAGCATGGGCATTCTGAGGGGAGATTGTAGTGAAGCAGGCGTATGTGACACAAGAATGGAGAATTTTAGTTTTCTGCAGAGAGATCACGTTGCGTGGCTAAAATTACTCTGATTCTTGTCCTGGAGTACAGTAAGTACATACTTAAGAAGAAATCACCCAGGTAAGCTGAGGTTATTCCTTCTGCGTCTCCATCTGCTAAGCTGATAACACAGAGACATATTGAAGGGGGCTCAAGGAAAACATGAAATATTTCATCAGTAAGATTATACCGCACAGAGACAGATGTTGGGAAGCTGTAACATTTAAAAATAAAGAGATAAACACATGCTTGCAGGAAGGATGGAAAGATTAATTTTTTTACTTTTTTTGCTGCCTGGGCTGAGCAGGAGGAGGGAAGGGAGAGTGGGGTGCAGGAAGGGGCTGTGGTAGGAGGCAGAAGGAGGAGTTGGTGCTACCTGGAGGCAGACTGAGGGGGTAAATGCTGCTGCTGTAGGGTGAGCAGCTTGGTGGGAGTGAGGGAGCAGACTGAGCTTAGTTGGTGTCTTAACCTGTGCCTGTGCTTAGATGTACCGACTGTGCCGCTGCTCCAGGCAGGCTGCATTCTGTGAACTCCCGTGGAGTCTGCAGTGGGGCAGCTTTGTGTAGGGGGCCTGGTGGGTGGCTACCCAGTCACCCCACATGAAAGGGGGTCTCACACCATGGGCCTTATTGGTGGGGAAGGAAGAGTCAATCAGGGCAGTGCCCCTTGGGATGAGCAGAGAAAGCTTCTCCGGCATGGATGCAGCAGTGTAGGGTTGGAGGAGGGGCAGCCAGTATGCACCAGTGTGGAAGTGGGATGTGCTCTGGAGTCTGCCAAAAAAAGGGCTTCATTGAAACACTTGCAGTGATCTGGGTTATCTTGGCTCTGGGTCCAGCAGCTCCCACAGTGGTCTTGGCAGGTGGGACCACTCAGCAGGGGAATGCACTTGTAACCATTGGAATGCAGAAGGGATGGAAGCAAATCTCTGCCATGGAACACTTGGGATGTGACTTCCCAGCAGAAGTTGGGCCTTGAAAATGGAGCTCTGTGTGCTGTAGTCCTGCTTAGTCCTGTCCAAGTCAGTGTCTCCTGTCTGTTCATGTTCATTTATGGCTACCCCTTCTTTATCACACTGGATGGTTTTATCACCTTCCTTACATATTGGTGTAGTCTATATTTTCTTCATCTCCTACCTCTAGATTTTCCTGAGTCTAATGACTTCTCTCTTTTTTCAGTGCTCCACAGGACACAGCCTCACGGATTCATTAGTACCTCCTTAGACTGCCATGATATTTGATGTGATTTGTTACAGGGCAGACCCTGTCAAGGAATTGTCTCTGTCTCTCTTTCTTGTTTTATCTCGCTGCTTAGCCACACTACCCTGAGGTGTCCTTGGGCAGCCTTGCGGAAGTTGCAGCTCGCTTTCCTCACCTGGGAGGGCCTGGACCAAGGGGCAGCTGACTCTCAGGCACACCCGGGCTCAGGATTTCGTGGGGGTACCTGAGAGGTGCACGCAGTTCTGGGGTCAGAAGGTGGCAGTTACTCATCTCCTGTTGGTTGTGGTGAAAGGATCAGCGTGGGGCTGTGAAATGAGACGTGCCTCCCTTTCTTCAGTTTGGGTTCTCTGGGAAGTGGAGGAGTAGTCTGTAGTGGTGGACACAAGGCTCAGTAAAGCGATGGTGAAGTCATTCCATCAGAGGTGGGGATGTGCTGCTGTTGGTTCTAATGGCTCTTCAGTTTGCAGAGCTGAGCGTGATGAGTTTACTGTGTCTCTTGGCCAAGTACAGAGAGTTTGAATGACTCACCACCAAGGAGGGTTGCTTTAACTTCCTTGCTTTGATAGAATGATGGATGAGGGTGCCAGAGTTGTTCTGAATGCTGTATGACCTCTCAAGCTCCCTAAAGGTGATATACATCATGTGTAAACGTTGCCATCTGCAGAATGCTTCTTTGTGAAGAATTTCCAACTCTGCCTCAAGTGGGAAGCTGGAGTGACAAAGGGATGGTGTCACTTTGCAACTGGCCCTTGAAAGATGGTCACTTCCCTTCAGTAACCATCTGTACAGCCCTGTGAGCCGGATAGGCTGTTTGTTGTGTTAAGCTGAAGCTGAGAAAGCAGTGTTTGTGTTTCTTGTACGGAGATGGACAGTGAGTTGAGAAGTGTCTCCCCTTTGGCCAGGAAGAGGGTGAGGTGTGAGCTGGCGCATGAGTGCATTGCTGGAGCACTGGTGGAAGCTTTGTGAAACTCTGTTAAAAAGATCAGTTGACACACATCTCCTTCCTCCTCAGCATGAGAATCAGCCTTATGCTGGCCTGTGATTAATCAATTTACATAGCAGGTGGAACTAGCAAATTACATACTTGGTTATGAGCAGGAGATGCTTAAAGGGATAGAAACATCAAAAGTAGATGTTAGAAAGCAAGAGTTCTGCAGTCATGTAAGGCCAGAAGCCAGATGCTGATAGGAGGGGGTGTAAAAGCAGCAGTTGAGGGTAGTGTCTCACCTCAATGTGATCCTAAGACTTGATAGGAGCTCTGGCTCAGACAGTTCTTGCTCCTGCTTACCCCTTGTTCCTGCTCCTTCCTACTTGAGGCTCCTTGAGAGTGCAGAGATGTTTGGGGGTAAGTCAGGTTGCTCTGAACTGGGCTGAGGTTTCCTTGTGCCAAAGGAGTTTTTACTGACCTGAGCTGGGGGTGTTTGGGAAATGGTGGGTGTAATAAGAACAAGGAGAAGTCACTGGTCTGAAAGTGAAGACCTGAAAAGAGTGGGAGCCTTGAGTTATCTGAGTTTTGCTGTGGGCTTGATGTGTCAGGCACATGGCCTTTCCTGTGTCTCCACAACATGTGGATTACTTGAGTGCTTAGGAATGCTTTGGCCTTGACCCTGACTCTCAAAAAGATGTGGTCGTGTAGGGCTGACAGTGTGTGAGCCAGTGCTTCCCATCCAGGGGAGGGGTCTGGAGCACAACCTGCCCTGACAGCCTTGCTGGAAAACATGTGCCTGGTATTAAGTGGACTCGCAGCGCTTTCTGTAATGGGCAGCCCTCAGTGCTAGTATTTACTCACTAGGGCTGAAAAAGCAGCCAGAGGGAAGATGCTGACACAGGTAGTTCTGTGTGGCTGGTGCACAGCTCTTGTCCCACTCTTTGTGCTGGCAAACTGCAAAGCTCCTGCTGGCTTTGGTGCAAATGCTCTAAGGGCTGGAAACATGCTGAAATGGAGCCAGGCTGCCCATAGGGTTTCTTCTTAGCTTTTTCTTGTAAGGGCAGAGAAGCATTGTGTGAGGCACACTAAATGTGGCAAACTGGTTGTGAGGGAAGAGAACCTAGGTACCATTGGGATAGGGTGCTGTGGTGAAGGACCGTGCCCATTCTGTAAGGACTGGCTTGGTTAGACCTGTGATGGTATCTGTCTGGGATTGTGTCAGGGAGATGATCTGTTGAAGTGGAGATGGAATGGGCACACCAACAAATGTGTATCAGCTGGCCATGGATGAATTCACTGGAAATCAGAGGATATAGTCTGTGATGTGAGGACGTATCGAATCTTAAAGCCATCTGCCAAAAGGAGACATGAGGATGAGAAGTGTGACTAGCACTAAATTAATTGAAGAGATTGCATGCTGGGTTAGTGTGGTTCAGTTGGGCCTCTGATAGCCTTGGGTGTGATGGAGGAGGCTTCTTTATGCACGCTGAGTGTTAAGTTGCCCAAGAAGTTTGTTCTTGTAGGCTCACTCTTCAGACAGGATGGCCAGTAATGCTGTGTCCAGAGGATCTCTTCAGGAGGGAAGCAAGACTGGACAGTTGTTCCTGGTGCTGTAAGTACACCCTCACCAGTGAGTGTTCCCAAGGCGTGTGTGCCCATCCCCCAGCAGTGCTCAAATAATGGCAGTTGTGTTTGAAGTGATAGTTACTGGCATATCTAGGGTAAGGTTATAGTTCAAACTTACCCACGTTGTCAGCTGATAACTTAGTTGTGTATTTCATTGCATCGTTTGCTGTATAATTAGTTGTCTGGTGAAATTAACAGCAGTCTATTTTGGTGAGTGCTTACGTGAACATGTAGCAGCATGGTGTTGGAAGGAGGACTGGAGAGCCGGGGAGGCGTGAGCGAGCTCGGGCAGTGGCACTGGCTGAGCAGCCCAGCCTGGTGCCGGCACTGCCGGGTGCGTTGCCCTTGGCTCCCCCGCCAGCTCCTGCTCTCCAGATGGGCGGCTGTTTGGTGTGATAACTGCATCCTTCAGCTGAACCATCAGCTGAATGTTTTGACACCTCCCTCACCCAGGAAAGCAATTTTCATCATGAAGATGACCACCTCAGCTCAGAATTACCCAGTAGCTCAGTCTCTGTTTGGTGTGGCAAAATGTGCTTGTCTCCTTCCTTCTTGTTGTTCCCATCTTCCTCCTCCCGCTGTCTTGGTTTTACCCCTCACCAAGCAAATCTGGATGATTGCCTTCCAATGGAAGAGCTGCTGGCTGTGACCCTGCATCCCTCCCCTGATGTCTGTTTGGGCTGAAGTGTTCCTAACAGTCCCTTCTGAAGTGGCTGACGGGGCAGTTTATTTGCTGAGTCTTGCTTTTCCCAGCTGCAGTGTGGGATTTTTGAAGATAATTGCTTCATTGCTGCTCTCATCTGAATGGACAGCAGAATAGCTACAAACCATGCCAGCAGTATCTGATAACAGATATCATGGGGATGTGCATGTACCTGTGAGTTACTGGCTTCTTGGTTGGAACGTCTACAGGAATTCAAAGAGTGTTTTTCTCTTTCCTGTAACATTACTAGAGAAACAGAAACACGTGGCTTGAAGAATTTAAAAATGTCTTTAGCAACTCCTAACGAAGGGATGGCTATTTTAAACACTAATGCTTCATTAAAGATTTCATTTAAGCTGGTTGTGAGCTGAGTTACCACAGGTTGTGCTGTGATGAATGGAGGTTTGGCTGCTTTGGGCCCCAGAACGAACCTCTTAAGTTGGGAGGGAATAGACAAGAAGGGTGAGGATCCAGGACCTACCTGCACTGGGTCTCTTGAGACTATTCCATGTATCTCCCACCAAGACTGGTAAACCGGGAACAATGCTGCCTAGACTTCTAATGGAGATTCCCTGGAGAAGGTGAACTGGCTGTAATCCACTTGGGCAGGAACATGGTTTGAAGTGTGCTTGGCCTGCACGTGCACAGGAGGGGCGGGCTGGCTGCAGAGTGTGCAGACCTTAGGAGAGATCTGGGGGGGACAGTGTTTGAACCTGGCTGGGAAGCCACAGCTGGGGAACCTGGGTTGAAGCTGGTGGAGGTCTGCAAATGGAAACATGCCGGAAGAGGGCTGGCTCCCAGCGCTTCATTACTATGAATGCCTGAATAATGTTCCTACTTTGTCATTGCTCACTTTTAGGGGGGCTGGCTTAGGATGCAGTATATTATGCAATGGTTTTGTCATGTATCAGTGATGATATTAACAGTCTAATGCTAAACAGGTTCTGAGGAAATGAGGAGGAAAAAAAAATGACTTACTATATTTACCCTGAAACAAGATTCAATCTGCCACTGTATTTAATGCTATATTTTTCATTATCTCACAAGCATATGTTGGAACCGCTACAGATGATGAAGTTAGCTGCTGGGCAGAGCTATCATCAGCGCTTTCCATCTTTATTTTAATAAGAGGAACGAGCAAATTGTTTGTGACCTTTGTCAAGGGCTTCCTGGAAGACAAGAAACCTAGCTGCAACAGAATCACTAGCCTGGAGCCCTGCTGAATATTCAAAGCTTTTGTCCTGAATAAAATGTGCTGTAACAAAGCCATTGTGTCTGATGGAGCCTCCACTACTACAAAAGAACAGGGATCTAATAGCAAAAGTTAAACCTTTCCTTTCTTCCTGACGCTTCTGGAACACTGCTGGCAATGTGCCGTATTCTTCAACTGCTCTGAAAATGTACGTTTGGGGCAGGAAGCTTAAAACTGTGATTCCTTGGCAGCTGGCTCAGCATGCCTGTGCTGCTGTGGGGAAAAGAGTGGGCTTTGGGTTTTTCAGGAAATAAAAAGCTGACATGTGCTCTTCGTATGTGTCACACAAGGGGCATGTCCCCCATGGCTGGCAGTGTTGGGCTGAGGAGATGCTGGGTTTAGGTACCACAGACAAAGAGCCCTCTGTGAAGCTTGGCGCATGGTGTGGTGTGAAGTAGGCCAGGATGCTGGGGCTGCAGAGCAGGAACAGGTAAAAGATGCTTTCCTGGCACGGTGGGGTCCTACAGCTGCCTCCCACCTGTGCCAGGGTGTTGTGTGGAAGTCTCACAGCTTCACCGCCTGTAAGATGGGATGGGGCAGGCTCGGTCCTGGTGCTCGTCCCAAAGCCTTGCTGTAGTGCTCGGCAGCAGTGTGAGGTGTGTCACTGATTCCAGAGGTTCCGCCTGATGGTGTCTGCTGCCATCAGGGTGTTTCTGAGTAGATGTCTTTTAGAAAAACACCCCCAAAAACAAAGAAAAAGAAACCCCACCCCAAGCACCAACCTCAACCCCACAACCCAGGACAAACAGTGCACCCCCTGCCAAAATACCACCCAGTACCCCAGGGCCTTTGTGGTGTTAACCTGGAGTTAAATTTGTGTGCTGAGTATGAACTACTTTGATGACTTTCTGAATTTAGTGCATGTAAGCACAACCCCTCTGGCCCTTCTGGGGTAAAATGATGAGTTGTGTGTGTGGCGTGAACAGTTGTGTCCCATGACATTGTTTCTATGTGTGCTGGCTGACTTGTGTCTGCACTTCTGCAAGATCCTGCAAAGAGGTTTTCAGGGCCCTGTTTCTGCAGCTGGGCAGCCTTATTTTGGCGTTGGCGCGTTACTGGTCTCCAAAACCTTATGTTACATTTCCCTGCTGCATGAGGTACTCTGAGGCATCGGCAGTAGCGTTGGGCTGAGCCCTGTGTTGACGCAGACTCTGAAGTTCCTTGTGGGCATCTAATGTAGTGCGGTTAGAAGCACTGGTGTAGCTAGGGTCCTGTGGCACCGGGGACTTGGAAGCGTAATTCCAGAACTGATGCTTGTCTCTATGTTGGGTGATGGCGCAGCAAACTGAGCATGCGGTGGGGAGCTTGTGTTCTGGGCAGTGTTCTCCCTGAGCCCTAGTCCCCAGCCACTCGTTTGGGCAGTGGTAACAAGTGGCTGGCTGGTGGGAAGTTTCATGGAGGCAACCAGCAGTGTGCTGCGCCAAGCCAGCCCGCCTTTTGTTTCCTTCACATGGATGGGCCATGTCTCCTCTTGGCACAGGGCTTCTGGACAGGGGAGAAGGAAGCTTCCCAAATTAGGAAACAAAGAGTCTGTGACCCAGAGTGATAAAGCTCTAAGTCACCTTTCCTCACCTTCCTCCTGAGGCCTCAGCCTATGCGTTGTTGGTGTTGTGTGCTGGGACTGTTTCCGTGTCCGAGGTGTCGGGAATGGCATGTCAGAAAGCAGGGGGAGTCTACACAATTATTTCTGGCATTAATGCTTCTGTGCAAAACCATCTGGTGGGAAGCTTGGAGTGCTGAATGAAAGGTGTAAAACCTGGATTAGCATTGATACGGTTTTCTATTGCATTTGGCTCATTCACATCTCACTGGATGTTGTCCAGGTTCCCTCGGAAGAGCCAAGATTGCCATCATACGGTGTAATGCCATATGTTAAGATTCATATGACATGCTACCTAAAAGTCATAAATTACTATACTGTGTCTCTTTACAGGGCTGTGATTAGAAATGTTTATGTAAATGCACCTTCCAAAGAAAAATGGCACGTGATGTTAAACAACAGTATGCACGGCAGCTCTAATGAGATCCTTTGACTCAGTCAGGATGTTGCCTTGAAAACAATCTGATCCCAGTATAATGAGAAATTAATGACTTTTTTAACCGCACCGATCTTTGCTGATGCTTCTGCTGGGGCTGGCGTGGTTGGGAAGATACTCTGCATGCTGTTGTGACAAGAGGAAAGTGAGTGAAAGACAACTGCTGGACATACTGTTCTGTGAATTAGAGTCGTGATGTGTCTTGCGGCACTGTGCTGGTGGGTGCAGGCAGGACTTGTGTTCCACCTGCCACTTCTTCAGTCATGAGGTTCCATGGAGATTACTCAGGCAGCATTCTGAGTGTCTCCACTGTTGCTCAAGTCTCTTGGAGAAGAAGCTGCCTCTGTCAGTGCAGCTTTGCCAGAGCCTCACAGTGACTGTCTCATGCTGGAGCCTCTAGAAATGGGCACCTCTTGCAAAGCTCTTCCTTGGGGATTTCCTTGTCTCTGCCAGTGTTTGGTCCTGGCATTCTGTCTGTTTCTTGACAGATCCTATGTGCACACGTGTGTAGAGACACATGGCATGTTCTGACATCTGACCTGAAGACAAAGATGTCTCTTGGGCTTTTAAAAAGCTTCCATAAAAGCAAGAAGGTCATCCCTTGGTCAAGTTTCTGTTCTTTCTAGGTACCTTGTTGCATCTTGTGTTTTGCCAGCTGTGTGGGGTGCGTAACCTGCCTTGCTGGCTTGGCTGTGGGTTATTCTCAGTGACTGCTTCAAAGGTGGATACAGCAATCAAATGAACCTAGAAGAATGCACTCAGGTAGGTAACCAAACTGAGCAAAGTGTTCATGTCTGAGATAAACACCAACCACTGTAACTCATGCATTGGATGGCTCTTCCCAGTATCTAAACCAGAAGACACATAATAATTCAGAATGGACTTTGCATTGCAAAAAATCCCAAAGCAAAGAGAACCTGTTGCATGCTGAGTGATGTGGGGGTTTCGTCCTTCAGTATCAAATTTTCAAATCAGATGACAGACCAATTGTTCTACTTTATCACTAGGTCACTTTCCCTCCCTGAGAGATTACATCTGAGCTTTGTGGTGGGTGTAACTGTTTTGCCTCCTCCTGTAATCCCCTGTGATGTTTGAGAAGACTAATGCAGAGCGCTGTGGTGAAGTGGAAAGAGGTGGTGTATTGGTTTTGAACCACAGCGGGCAAACCAGAGGAAGCCTTTGGCTCATTCTGGAGTGTGGGTGAATTTCCCGGTGTTGCCATAAGCTGTTTGATTGCAGCTTGTACTCATCTTTCATGTGGGGTTTCTTTAAAACAGGTTCCTTCAATGGCATCAGCACACTGTCATAGCTGCTCTGACTCACAGGTTAAATCTCTGATACCTGTGCAGATGCACAGTGGTGCTGTGTGTGCCCCGGTGTGGCTTCCTATACTGCACGCGTGTGTCTGTCCCTGCCTTTCCTTGTCTTCCCATGGGCAGCGACGGGCGTGCTCCCGAGGCTCAGTGTCGCCACAGGATCAGCTCTCGCATGATTATGTGAGGGATCAGCGTGATCGGCTGTCACTGATTTCACTGACATCTGTCCCCACAGCGAGACAAGCTGCAACATGAATTATTGAAGACGTACACATGCAGATCTGTGTCATGATTACGCCAAACAATACGCTTTGCCGCACTCGGGAGGGCTGGGGAGAGCCACATGACAGCTGCCTTAACCCTTCCTGACAATCTGCTGCCATCTTTCAAGCGCAGGAACTTTGCGGGGCTTACAGAACTCAGGCAGCCAGAGTCTTGGCTCCTTGTTCTAAGCTGCTCTTCCACATTCATTGTCTGGAGAAGTCCTCCTTCTGCAAGTCTTTGTGAAGCAGGTCGTTTGCATTTACATAAGAGGACTGGACCTGACCCAGCAAAGAAAGGCAGGCCCTGATCAAGGTAACCCTCAGGCAGAGGGGTACTTAGAAGCCTGACATTGGGCATGACCTGAAAAGCTCTGGGGCTTGGAGTGCGGTGATTGCTGCCTGATGGAGCAAGTGGGTTCAGTCAGCCTTGAAAGCAGCAGTGAACTTGCTGACTTTGGCCCCTGAGTGGATTTAAGGCCCATGCCATGTCGCAGCATTGCAGCTCTTTGCAGCTGCTTCTTGTAGCTGTGTGTGGGATTGTGTGCAGCTCAGAAAGGAGCAATAGGTCTGCATGTGTGTGTGCCAGCAGTTAGCAGCTTTGGGAAAAACATGACAAGGGCTTGGAAGGAAAAGTCCTTCTGTAAGGCGATGCTTTGTGCTCGTTTTGGGCGTTGAGTTTAAGCCAGGAGAAAACACAAAGGTGATAGTACCCAGAAGAGAGAAATACTAAGTAATTAAAACCAGATTATTGACTAGAAGATAGCTGCAGTTATTCTCCAGATGGGTAGAGGTAAATACAGAAGGGTACAAGCCAGGGAGGTGTCATTGTGTAAATAGCTTGTTTGTGGCATTGATGAAGATGTGGAGATACTCCCTATGTGAATAGGTGGTGACCTTCTGAGAAGGGGGCTCCGTGGGCTGCTGTAGCAGCTGTGTTCTATGGAGGACGAGAGGTTATCGGTACACAGGGTGGAAAAGCGCGGTTTGCGCTGTCTCACGTTTGCTGTCGGTGAAGAGGCGGCTGTGGTACAGCCTGGTTGCTGTGCAAGATGGGCGGAAGCTGTGGTGGTGGCAGGGTGTGGAGGCTGGAGTCTGTGAGGGGCTGAGCAATGCTGTGAAGGTTCCTGTCATGATGGCCGCTCTGCAGCACCTCGTCAGTGTCTGACCCTGCACCCCGTTGCCATTCAGTAGGCGTAGTGTTATTTCCTCTATTGTGGAAACACTGATTTCTACTTTTAATTATGTTTTCAGTAACTTCGTTAACCTTTATTGAGGAGTAGAATCTGACCTCATCCTGTCATGAGTCGTGCTGTGATTTGAGGACTTACGGCAAGAGGATATATGTCAGGGACCTGTAATGTTGCATAAATGTTTTTGCAATGAGGTTGCACCCTTACTTGAGACAGTTTGCACGCTCCTTTTCTCCCTGTTCCCACCCCTTGATGGCCATTCACTGGATGAAGAACAGCTTGCTGCAGTGGCAGAAGTTAATGACGGTATCTCCTAATGAAGATAGGAATAACATCCTGGGGAACTTCTACTGGTTCCCATGGCAGTGTTTGCCCAGCCTGGTACAGTTAGTACAGTTGGAGGGGCTGGTGAAGAGCGGTGGGAAGACCAGTAGGGAGTTCATGGGCTGATGTCGCAGGCCGACTGTTAGTGGTACAGCTAATACACTGTAAAGAGGCTGTTTTAAAGTCCAGAAATCTGGAAGCTTCCTTGTCTAGACAAAGGTGAGCTTAGTTTCCTAAGGTGGTTGGTAGACAGCTCAGACTCTTGGACTTCAGGTCTTTTTGCTGAGGGTAGGCTGATGGAGATGTTTGGGTATCAAAGTACCCGTGCTGCGGAACACGCTCGAGTGAAGCTGGCCTAGTGAAGAAGGCTGCTTCAGAGCCCGTGTAACTCTGCGTAAAGGCTGTAAGCCTTTGTTCCATTTCAGTATGACCTGGGCACATGTACCAGGGTAGATGGGTATGGGCGTGCTCTCCTGACCATGGAAGCCTGTGGGAGGCTTCTGTTAACTTGCAGTGGGGCCCTTGGTGCTTGGAGTGCCTCTGTCTCACTGAACCTTTGTGCCAGCTTCCTAACGTGAGGCTTAGAGCCTTGTGTGGCTCCAGGAGATTGTGACTCCAGGGAGAGCTGTGGATAACCAAGAAGGAGCAGGCAGTAGCCTTCCCCCATCAAACAGACTTCCTGTCCTTACCATGACTTCCATGCATAGCAAAGAACCTTTCACCAGCTGGGTGAGTGTACTGAAGTGAACAACATTGGATTTTGCTTCCCACAGCATAGGCTGTGGGTGTCCTGTGTTGGTTCCTGACAAGCGGATTGCTTGGATGTGGGTGGGTTTGTTAAATCTCACCTTCCTGTGCTCTCACAGAATAGGTGGTGGTTCAGCCAAAGACTCGTGTCTCAAACCCTGTTGGAAGCTGGGGATGAGCTCCCTTAAAGGGCTTAGCAGAAGTCAGATGTGGCCTTCCACCTTGTTGCAGAAGTAATTCTAATCCAGACCCTTGGATGCAGTGTCGTGCATCAGAAGCTATGAATATTTGGAGCTTTGAGAGAATGGATTATTTGCTTTAAATATACTCAGAGTAATTGTATAGCTCATATCCAGCAGGTCAGGATTACAGATTTCATTACAGATTTTGGAGATTGGAAGCCTTTATACAATTACCCTAAGTCCAACTAAGAGGTAAAATCATTTCCTCAAGATGGAATAGGAGAGGATGCTGATCTGATGTGACTTTCCCTAGGCTTCAATTTCATTAGGAAAATAAATGTCCTTCATTTTGATCTGGGTTTGATAGATTCTCAGACATATGGTGTATCAGGTGGGATGATAGATGCTTGGATCCTCCTTCCCTATGTCTCTGAAAGATACACAGATCAATATTTCTCAGGCTGGTGTCCGATGCCCGCATGATTCCGTGACTGTTTTCCTTTGGGCTGGCAGCTGGCTTCACTGTGTCACTGCAGATTCATTCTGCAACAAAACCTGATGCCTTGGATTCAACTTCGTTAAAACACAGATCAGGGTGCGGGGAACCCCCAAACCTTGAAGAAACACTGGGGGGGAGTGTTGGGTTATGCACGTGTTTTGTCCTGGTTATCACCTCAGGATTTAGCAGGTTTTTTACATCAGCTGTAAAAAAACCTCAAACCAAACAAACCCCAACAAGAACAGAATTTCAGAATGAATATGGTTTAGGTGGGGGGTTCTGCGGTCAAGGGGGCTCAGTCCCATCTCTAAAGGGGCTTTTGCTCCCTTCACTTTGCAAAGCGAACTTGAGCCAAAGTGTGTGTGACACTATGAGAATGACCTTTCCATGTCAGCCTGAAGGCTTCTTTGGAGGAGACTAAGGATATCAGGAAGAAGTTCTTCCCTGTGAGGGTGGTGAGGGCCTGGCACAGGGTGCCCAGAGAGGTGGTGGCTGCCCCTCCCTGGAGGTGTCCAAGGCCAGGTTGGATGGGGCCTTAAGCAACCTGGTCTAGTGAGAGGTGTCCCTTCCCATGGCAGGGGGTGGGACCTTCCAGCCCTGACCAGACTGGGATTCTATGAAAGTTCTTGCTCGGAAGCTCAGCCCCGGCTGCTCTGCTGGCAGGAGTAGGCCTCTTGATTCATTCAGGTCCTGCAGAGTGCTGAGGCATCAACTCTGGGACCTTGACATGTAGATTATCTACCTTGGGCAAAGCCAGTGGGGCTGTTGTGAGTTGAGTGCAGGACTATCCCTGAAAATAAGGGCAGCTCCTGTTTCAGAGGATCCGAGGATCCAGTGTGGCTGGGGTGTACAGAGCAGAAACCCTCAGACCACAGGGCATGCTCTTGAACAGCTTGGTGAACACTGCCAAAGAAGGTTGTCTGCTAAGAGCCTTAAATGGCAGGGGAAATGTTGTGGGCAAGTCCCCAGGAGCTGTCTGCACACTAGAATACTTGATAGCAATTTGTCTCCAAACAGCGTCTCTGTGGTGGGAAGTTCTGAAAGCAGAGCAAGTTGTGCCTCACATTCATAATGCAAGGCTCATTTGTAACCATGAAGCTTAGAACTCCTGACCCCTTAGAAATGTAGGGTGACGGCTGCACCATGGGATTACATGATGCTGCTTGCAAACAGAGACTGAATCCGAGAGCTGCCTCCTTTCAGCATTTGTGGTCTTGCTTCATCTTGAAAATGTTTCTGAATTTCCTTTATAAATGGAAATACTTTCTTAGGAGGTGGGGAGAAAAGGCTGGGCTTTTTTGGTAGTTAGGTGCCCAGGATTGTTTGCGTGACCCAGCAAATGAGATATAACCCAAAAGAGGAAGAGAGGTCCTTAAGGTGTCAGGAGTGGGAAGAGGTAATTAAGGGTCACAGTCAAAGAGGAGTAGGGCCCACACACTGATTATACACAGTTAACAAAGCGTAGACACTGCTGCTGTGTGGAGATATCCTGGAAACCATCCCACGCCTGTCAGGGCTTTGGGCTGTATATGTGCTCAGCCGCTGGGTGCCTGAGCATGGGCAAATGTGACAGCAGCACTGGTGTGTAAGGATGTCCCGTGTGCACTGGTGGTTTGCCTGGGGTGGTATGGTGGGAAAACATGCAGAGAAAGTTGTTGGACAGATCTCCAGGCCCACCCTTATCTCCGTGTGGGAGGAATACCGTGGGACACGTCTGTTACTGCAAGCACAGTGGCAGGGTATGCATCACTGAATGGTTATCTGCCAAGGCCTTTCAGTTGGACAGTTCAGTGCTTTTTTATTGTTCTTAAAGATAGCTGTAGTTTTCTAGGAGAATGAGCTGGAAAAAATGAGGAATAATGCTTGGGAAAAGAGGGAAAATACTTCCTTATGGACTTCAAGTCGTCTAGGATTTGTGCAAAGCAGATGCTTCATACAGATTTCTTGCTGGCATCTCCTGCATGTGGTAAGAACCAGGCCTGTGCTCAGTTCTTTTGGCACATGCTTGTCTGTATTGCAGTGGCTGGTGTTGATGGCTTGTGTATTCCTCTGAGGAACCAAATGCTGCTTGAGAAGGACCCGTTCCCCTGTGCTTGCCAGCAGGACTCTTGAAGTCCTGATTTGTCTGGAACAGTTAAGAACGGGTAACCCTTTAGGACCTGGAGTGTTGTAAGGTAATTTTCTTCTCTTCCATGTGAAAAATTGGGATCCAGCTTTTGATGCCAAGTGGGCAAGCTGAATCTTAGCTTGAATTTGATGTAAAACCTGGTACACAGAGTTGAGACATGCAGCTTGGAGGTGCTCGTGTGCTGAGGAGAGAGTTGAGGTAGATGCTGCCCAATCATCAGGGCAACTTTGCCAGCCCAGAGTTGTAGTAAATGGGTCCTTTGGAAAATTCCACAATTCTGCAGTTGCGACTACTGCAAAACATCTAAGCCCTGCGACTGATGAGGGCTCCTGCAGAGCTTTATGTGTTCCTGTCTGAGTGTGAGGACCTGGAGTTGTAGGTTGGCCTAGTAGGCTGGAGGCTGATAGAACTGGTATTTAGTACTGATGCCCAGGCTGGTTTCACCTGTGCCTGGTCTGGTTGGTTTCTCTGTCTGCATAGCAGAGTGTGGATTTTCTGCCTGTCAAAAGGAAAGAACCCTCAGGTAAAATCTGTTTAGGCTTAACGTTCAAACTGGAGGCACAGGAAGGGCGCAGAGAGAACAAATTGTGACCCTGATTGCTGTGCGTTACTGCAGGTTATAGAGACATAAGCAGAAGGTGCTGTGTGTGTCTCCTTATAAGCATATGACTGGAGCGGGCGACTCAGATGCTTGGAGATGAGCATATGGCTGAGTGCTCTGTGCAGTCAGGTCTCGCTTAGGTGTGAATCCGTGATGATGGCATGCTCAGAGTCTGTTCTTTGTAGCTGTGCACCTGGGCTGACTGGCACACGGGGTTTCAAACACCGGAGAGCCCTTCGTGCAGCAAGATGCCTTCCTTTCTGCATCTGTGGGTCCGCTCTTCCCTCCTGCGCAGCAGCGGTGGATGGTGACAACTGTTCCCGTAAGGTGAATGAACAGGATTCTGTGTTTCTCTGCAAAAGAGCAGCATCTGTTGTTTTTATCACTTCCCAGAATCAGGAGTGTCTGGAATCAAACTAACAGTACATTAAGGTTGTTTGAGGTATTAATGCTCCCAATTTCCCTTATCTTTGGCTTTTTCTTTAGAAGAGGACCTTACCTTGAGTTTTTCAGGCCTCCCTACGGCTGGTGGTGTGGTGTTCTCAACAGTAGGGAGTTACTCATGGTTTGTCTTACTTCCTCACCTGTTCCTTTAAAGCAGAAGCACAGAGAGCATGTGTGTGTGGTGTGGCATGCGGCCTGCATGCATCCACGGTACCCACAGGTCAGCTCCAGTGCTCCTGGCTGCTGCAGTAAATTCGGCCTTAAACACGTTATTAGCCTTTGGCTCTGGAAAGCCATGTGGCCAACAAATCTGGCCAGAGCAGACTGAATCCAATTCACAGGAAGCTGGTAAACCTGGATTTGTTGCTGAGAGTGCCCAAATGTTGTCTTTAGGCAGCCAAGAAAACACTAGCAGCCAAACCGTTGCAATGAAGTGAGAGCGGCTGCCGTGCTCCTGCCTGGCAGGTGCAGGGGATGGAGGCTAGAGTGATGGGAAGCACCAGTGTCGCTGGTGGGAGGTGCAGGATTCAAGCTCAGTGCAGCATGGCTCTGGGGCTAATGAGGGTTTTTGCTGCCACCTTCTCCCCCTGGTATGTCCAGAGCAGAAGGGCCATCAGTTCAAACTTTGTGCTTAGGGAACGGCCATGCAGAGGGCACCCTGGCACCTGGTCTGTTCATACAGTGGCGCTGACTGGTGGGGACTGAAGGTGTGGCATCAAAAGGCTTCTTGGTGTTCAGTTGTTCAATGAAGGAGGGGGCTTTAATTGTCATTAACGGTAAATCCGTTCTGCTGAGCTCTGTGACAGAGAGGGTTATTTTTATTATCTTTCACTAGTAAGAGTTACTTGCTTAAGAAGCTTTCAAAATATTAACCAGTCGCTGAAGGTTCTTTGAAGAAAAATATGACTGCTCGTGTAAACAATTAATGGTTGTTAAGCATGGCAGTGTATATTATGACAAACAACACATGCTACATTATGCCAGCTGGTGTAATGATGTGATAATGTCTGACTCATTAACTCTGGCACACAGTTTACGATGCCCTTCTATGACAGGATTAATTGATTCACACATACATTAAAACAAAAATAACTAAACTGAAATTCAGCTGGAAGCCTGGCTCCTCATTTGTCATCAGCCCTGTTGGTGCCTAAAGCCAAGTCAGGCCGGCGCAGAGTACACCTAGGTTTGGCCACTGACCTTTGTGGTGCCTGCCTGGCGGGGCACCTGCGAGGTAACACGGGCAGCCGTCAGGCTGAAGGGTCCCTGCAATGGCTTTTGGTGCTCCTGCAGCTGCCTAGAGCAGGCAGGGAAGTTGGAAGGTGAAATGCCCAAAGACTGCAAAGCCTGTTTTGCCTGAGTGAGGACATAAATGCACAGCCCGTTGTTTACTGTCCTGATGGAGCAAGAGCTGGGTAAATACCTTTGTGTCAGAGGATCGATTAGCTCTTTTCTTGCTAGTGGGGAATCTTTCTTCAAACCAGAACTGAAAATGCACCTGGGAAGAAATGCCAGAAGGCTGCTTCAGAAGTTGTCCAGGCAGTGGGGAAATGGAAGCTATTTGATAAAGGTGAAACAAAGGCAGTTATTTAAAAATGGAACAGAAAGAACTTGGGGTCAAGCAGCCAACCTGTGGTGTACCTGCCATGATACTCTGTGAGAGGGGGAAACCTGTGGGGTCTCTGCTATTACCCCTCCTGGGTGATTAGCCCCACCTGACATGATGAAAACAGCTTCTGTGTTCACTTCCAGTTTCTTAGACTGCTCCGCTTCAATCCATGCCTGGTCTGGGAGCTGCAGCAGGAGCAGAGGTGTTGGGAGGTGTGAGCAGACTATGTGGTTCTCTGGCTGTGATGCCAAGTAGCTTAGTGTCCAGCAGCCCGGCAGATGCAATATTTGATCTGTCTCTGTGAGTTGTGGCACTGTGCTCACTGTGGGTAGTCCTAAGGTGTTAGTCTGTCACTCAGGTATAGGTTTTTCACACCCAGAATCGTTTCTAAAGTTGACACTGGAAAACATCTGGAAATGTTTATGCTGTGCAGTCAGTTTTCCTTTCTCTGTGCCTTGCTCTGGGCGTTGTGTAACGTTGTGGGCTCAGAAAGATAACATCATCCACATCCTTTTGGTCTGTGCAGAGGGGGAAGAAGTTGGTTATTCTTACCAAGTAACACTTCCAGTTGTCCTATCAAGTAGCAGCTCATAGCAGGAGGAGGAATAACAGGGCTTACCCGTGTGCCAGGAGTTGTTGACAGGTGGCCAAGAAGAAAGAGGGGGGTAAGTGCAGAAGCTATCAAGTCTGGTGGCTGGAACGTAGCTGCAGGTTGAACCAAGGCCTTCATTTAACCTGTGGCTTCTTCCTGGCCTCCCACACGGTGGAGGGGCCCACAAAGGAAGCATGGTCTGAGAAGACACTAATCAAACTGCAAATGATGCCGATATTGAGGGAAGAAGCAGCATTATCCAACAAGTGGTACACTGAGAAATAAAGGTGGCTGCATCGTAATCTTCAAGAGGGAATACATCTTCATTGCTGAAGAGGTAGGACTTCCCGAAGTGGCTGGTTCCTGCAGCATGAAGCAGTGTCTCCAGAGGCTGTTTCTGCAGAAGGGTGCGGTGAAGCGGGACATCCCAGTGCAGAGCCCACCATGAGCTGGGATTGGGGCTGGGACCTGGTGTCCCCAGTCGCTGTTTCTTGGTTAACATGTGGCTGTTCTGAAACCGGGAGCTCAGAAGTAGGTCTTTGGCTCGAGAGTAGTTGGCTGCCTCACGTGCGTACTGGATCACAGATTTCTGTTGTGACGCAGTGCAGTATAGACTCAGTCTGATGGAAGGATCTCCGCTGTAGACATTTTCATGGAAAAATGTTGTGTGGCTGAAAGTTTCATAAAAGGCACCCCCTCCTGAACACTCAGTGCGGGGGTTTGGTGGTGTGTCCCCCCACTGTTGCCATTTCCCACCTCCCAGTCTGGAAAATAGACATGTTTCACATTTCAGCAGCATCCCCTGCCTCCAAATACCATGAAAATAAAATACTTTGGGGCAGGTTAGGATCCACCCCTGTGGTTTTTTTCAGCCAGAATCCTAGCATGACTGTATGTAGTGATGCACTACCCGCTTTGTTGTGGTGACGCGGGTGGTGTTACTTTTCCAGCTGGGTTTCTGATCTTGTGGAGGTGGTTGGGAGCACACAGCAATCAAATTCCACGATCTTTTCTAACCCAAATGATTCTATGACTCTGTCTTTCTGTACTGTTGTGGCATTTTGGGGAAGAGCTGCCTCAGGTTTTGTCTGGTGTGTTTGCACATAGGCTTTCTGCATTCAGGAACTGTCAGAACATCCTCCACTGTGAGCAACACTAGCCACAGGTATCGGGTCCTGTTGTTCTGATGACCTGTGTCTTTGTTGGTCATCTCACTTGACACTGGTGGAAAAGGACTGGCTCATGTTGATTTCACCATCCTCAGTACAATGAGCTGGAAAAACTCAGCTTTTATCTGAGGTGATTTCTTGGTGCATGCTTTGGAGTCTTACGTTGGTGAATATAATCTGACCCAAGCATCTGTTTGTGGAAGGTCATGAGCAGGAAAGGATCCTTCCAGGGCACCGTGATTGTTTCTTGTTTTCTTTTGGTGTCAGGTTGGCAAGTGGCGACTCCCCTGCAATCGGCCAATGTGCCAGTGTCAGTGATAATTATATTGCAATTGTGAAGGCAGAGGTCACCCCAGCCAGGGCTTTGGCTATTTGAAGGCCATTTGTTGTGGTGGTTTTAGAAGCAGAGCTCTGCGTGCACTGACTTTCCTGCCCATGGCTTCCCATAACTGGCATGGTTCAGGTGTTCCTACTGTATGCTCTGGCCTGAGCTGTGGAGAAGCCTGTGAGGAGGTAAAATCCCTGGGCAAACCCAAGTCCTCTCCTGTGGCTTACATCTTCCCACACCCGCCCCTGCAGTGTTCATTCCTTTGGAAGGCTCTCCCTGTCAGCCTGCCTCAGGCATGTTACAGCTCAGTGCAGAGAGCCCTGAATAGCCCGAGGCTGGGCTCCTATGCATGTTACTGCCACCTCTCCAGGCAGCTGGAGCCCTGCACTGAGCTACCAGCTTACACTTACTGGAGCTGAAAGCTGGCTGCCCACCAGTCCAGCACCCTGGTGACTTGTCACCTTACCTGATGGGACAGGGCTGACCACTGTCGGTGGATCCTGTTCTCTTACTCAACACGTTGTTGTGGAGACTTGGCACTCCCTGTGCTGAGCTGACAAGTCAGTGCGCTAGACACAAATCGCAGCACAGCGTGGGCTCATGAGCTTGGGCCCCTGTGCAGAACCCTGGCTGCTCTCTGCTCCTCAATGCTAAATACTCCACACAACGATGTCGCTGCTCTGCTCGTTTTCTTTCCTTCGAGGATACTATTCCATGAGGAGGCATGGTTTATTGTTTGGTGTGGTTTTGCCAGATTAGGTAATAGCCTGATGTAAAAGCCAGTTGGGAGCAAGGCATCACAATTTTTAAGGGCCCAATGAAGAGAGTGTCTGCCTGAAAGAGCTTACAGTCCTAAACAGGTAGGGAGAAAGAGGGGGGAAAAAAGGTATTTGATTCCAAATAAATCCTGGGAATCCAGCAGAGACAGACATCCAAGATACTCTCCATAGCTGGTGTACCTCGAAACTGGTATTTAAAAAAACTTTTAAGCATTGGGTGAGAAAAAAGCTCATTACTGTCTCTGTGAACCTTCACAATGTTTGCGCTTTGGGTTTGCATGAGGCATGTCAGTCCTGCTGTGCTGAACTCAGGGGATGTGCTGCAGTGTGGGGTCCAGCTTCTTCCCATCAGGTTTTAAGAAGGAACAAGCAAAGCTGACTGCAGGTGGTAAAGAAGAAAGCTCTGTAACAATTGCCTAGTCCTCAATGAGAAGGCTGTTTTCCTGGAAGTCTGTCGGACAAAGCAGCTGCTGGGATGTTGGCAGAGTGCTGCCACAAGATAAGCCATGGCAGAGGCTGTTTTAACTATTTAAGAGTTTGCTATGTAAATATTTTTGCTGCTTAGCTGATGGCAATACCAGTGGTAATGGATGAGGGAGCAGTGGTGGTGAGAGATGAGCAGCTTTTGGAAACCTGATGGTTGAAGTCTCCATTGGTGTGTCGTACCTCCCCTGTTACGAGCAAGATAGAGCCTGTTGCGGAGGCTCCTTCGAGGCTCTGTAGATTTGCTGCATTTGGGATAGGGGGTTTATTGCTCTGTGAGCAGTTGTGAGGCTCCCAGCTGCTTCTGCAGTTGGGTGTAAATAAGCCCAGAACAAGTCCTGTTCCTCCATCACATGGCTATACAGAGGTGAAATTGTGTGTGTATGCAGAGAGCCATTGGAGGCACTGGAGTCATTCCATGGCTTTGCTCCTGTGCACAGGTGTTTCCAGGCTGTGCATGGCCCTTGAGTTTTTCTGAGGATTGACCTCACTCATTGCAAACTAAGGGGTTTGGAGCACTGTTGCTTGTGAAGGGGGTAGTCCAGGAGCAGACTGTGCCCTGCAACAAGCCCAGGGGAAATCCAGATTGCTCACTGTAAGGATCCATGAAGCTCAAGTGATGCTCAGTGATTGAGAAATGCACCTTTATCAGCTTCTCAGCTGGGTGTACACCGGGCACAGGCGCTCTGCTGTCACAGCACAGAATCACCTTCAGGTGACAGTTGTGCAGGGCGTAGCTGCAGACTGAGTGTGTGTGTAAGTGTGTAAGCACGTGCAGGGACCTGCCCAGTATTCCCAGTAGTACACGTGTGTTCTGCATAACGTGCTGTGCTAACGACTGAGGATGTTCCAGAGGCGACCTTAGGTAGAACGTACCCCTACACTCAGTTCATGTGTGCTTGTAGCCAGCTGAGGGGGTGGCACTTGTCATCCCCCAGCACCAGAGAGAAAGCATTCCAAGCGTGCATGTTAATCATCCAGGAGATGAGTTCCAGCTAAAGAAAATGCCTGATGATGATGGAAAGATAACAACGGCCTATGGAGGGATAATGGATCACATAATTAACTCTGCTATCGCATTACGGAAAGGTGATCCTCGGGCTATGGGAAAGCACAGGCAGGGTGTGAAGTCTGGCAGGCTTTTTCCAACCCTCCTGCAGCTCTGCTGAGGAGCACTCTCTCCCGGCTCCGCAGCATGCGCTCAGCGTGCCAGGCGTGCAGAGAGTACTGTCTGGGGGCACATCTCTGCATGGGGCAGCACTGAGGGGCTGTGGCCATAGGAAACAGGGACATGCTTGAAGGAAATGAGGTATGGAAACTTGCTTACACCATGGCATGCCTGGAAGGGCAGAACTGTGGTGGAGTTTGTCGTACACATGCATTTTGTAGCAAGAGAAGCCAGATGATGCTGCAGGTACATGGTGTTTTGCTGCTTGTTCTTCTCACGAAGAACAGGAGCTGGGTTTTAGCCGTCTGACTGAGGTTAGTTCAGCTGCTCACTTCCTCAGCTCTCTGGAGCATGATGTTACACAGCAGGAATGTCCCTTGGGCCAGCCTGGGTCGGCTGTCCTGGCTCAGTTCTGGTCCCTCCTGCACCTGGAGGGGCCCAGGAACTGAAAATCTTTGGCTTAGTGTGGGCACCATGACTACCTGGCAACAACTGAAATCATCAGTGTGTTACCAACATCCTTCTCACCCTAAATCCCAACCACAATGTGATGCCAGCTGCTGGAGAGATGCTGACCTCTGCCTCAGCTGAAAGCAGCGTGTGTACTGACCCACGTGTCAGACACTGTTTTAGAGACCATGTACACAGTGTATGCAGAATGAATAGTACCCAGGGTGAGAGACAGCGATGGGCTGAGACATGTGCTGAACGCTGAGGCTGGGCGCTGCAGACACTCATGGAGATGGCATGGTAAAGGCTTTACTGGAGGCTGGGTGGATATTTAAACGTTCCTGGGTTCAGTCTGTTCATTCTGTTTTGATTGAAACACTCAGACAAGATTGTGTGGCTGTAATTTCAACAGGAGGTTAAAGTGGGTGACTGACGTGCTGTGATCATACTTGCTTTAGGCCTGGGCACAGAGATTACTCACAGGGATCTTACTAGGCTGTATGATTAAAAAGAAGGGGGGAAAAAAGCAGCAGTAGCAAATTTTCAATATCTAACACATACAGTGGCTGCATAATGTTGCATCGAGATGGATGATAGTTTAATTTAATGTTTAGTCTTATGCATGGGCTTACTCAGACAAACAATTGCTTACTCCCAGGGGATTATGGGCATTAATATCAAAATGATAACAGCACATCAGAGCTGAGCCCAAACAGAGAGATGGAGGATTCAAAGCAGCCTGGTCCTCCTAGGAGCTGATTGATGTGGCTGATCTCACAGTAACTCCCTGAGAGAAGCGGGGGCTGTGACCGCTGCAACGTTCCTGGTGTCTGTAGGTGAAGCCAGACTTGAGCTTGGCTCCTGCAGAAACCCCCGGTGAGGCTTGTGCCCTGCCCCTCGTCCTTGCGTTGAACCAGCCATGGGCTCTGGCTGCCGGCACACACCTGGCCCTGTGTCCTCCCGCCGGGCCCCTGCAGGCGCTCCTCTCTCCACCCCTAGCTTCCACTCCTGAGGACCTGATGGTCCTGCGTACCGATGGGTGCGCGTGCAGGCATTAAACGGTGACTTGGTGTCTCAGAATGTGCATATAATGAGGCACTGTCATGATAATTTAACGGTAGTTCTGCTTAGTGGCAATATAGAGGAATTATTAATTAACCAATCTTATAATAGAATATACAGAGGCAATGCAGTAGCCTAAAGAAGGAAGAGAGGGCTGTAAATCGCTGGTATCAGATGAATTATATTATGAAAATGAGCTTCAAAAACTGCAGGAACAGAGAGGAAAAAATTCCCTCTGTAATGGGGCTGGGTTGTTTTCCAGTTGCTGGTTTTTTTTCTGATTTGCTAATGATCATTGTATGTCCATCCTTAAGGTCATTTGTGATACGTCCCATGCTGAGAATTATGACCAGCAGCAAGAAATGAGAAATTAATTTGTTTTAAATGATACTACACATTATCAGGAGAGAGACTGTGCTTTCAGCCACCAAAATGATTCCTAATGACAAGCTTAATCCCTCTATCAGACGCAGATGCACCATGGGCCGTGCAGGTTTGAGAGTCGGGTACTGTGTGTGAGGATAAAACATGAGCTGAAAATAAAGAGCAAAATCCTGCAAACCTCAATCTCTATCCAACCAGCTCTCCTCAGCTGGGATTGCCAGGCCATGTTAGGATGTCACTGTGCATCACATTCAGCCTTGTTATTGATACACAAACGGTCTGCTAGTTGCACTGCTTTCAGAGCCTGCTGCCACCCCTGTCAAAGGCAGCGTGGGATTCCTGCTTGGGCAGTGTTGGAAGGACCAGCTGCGGCCCTGGCTGTGATGCTGCTGTGGTTTAACCTGGCCAGCAGCTAAAATACCCAGCCAGCCATTCACTCACCTCCCCTGCACACAGTGCCTGCCCCCCACCATGGGATGGGGGGAGCTCATGGGGTGAGATACAGTTTAATAGGACAGAAAAGAAAGAGAATAAGAACAATGCTGATAAAACCCAAAACAAGAGCTTCACAGCTCAACTGCTCACCACCCAGAGAGGATGTTCAGGCAGCTCCCAAGTCGAGCTGCCTCCCAGCCACCCCTCCATTACACACGCAGCATGATGCCATATGGTCTGGGATAACCCTGTCCCAGCCTGGGGCAGCTGTCCCAGCCGTGTGCCCCCCAGCTCCTTGGCACCTCCTGCCTTCTCCTTGTCAGGCCGGTACGAGAAGCTGAGAAGGCCCTGACTGCTTGGCAGCAACAAAACCAGCAGTGTGTTATCAACGTTGAGCTCATCCTAAATCTAAACCTCAGCACTGAGCCCACTGCTGGGAAGGAAGTGAACTCAGTCCCAGTGAAGCCAGGCCAGGTGAACCACTCCTGCCTACAAGCCTGTGCTGTTCAGCTGCTGAAGTGGTGCCTTCAAAACAAAGCAAATGCTCTTGTTTCCATGCATGGGAGGTAATCCACTGCTGCAGTGTGTTAGGTCACATAGCTTCGAGGGGTTGTGCAACTAAAACCTGGCTGTAAATGCACAAGCTGGTGTCAGCTCTTGTCTGGAGGGCAGTGTGTGTGCAGGAATGCTGCTGAGAAGAGAGTGCTCATGTGCTGTCCTTAGCCACAGTTTGGTGTCATATAGGCTGCAGACTTCCTTTCGTTGTGCATCTCATTCACAGCAAAACCTGATGGCTCTGCTCACCCCTCGGAACAGAGAAGGGCTGTGGGCTCGGGAGCTCAGATGTTGCCTTGGGTTTCATGGCTGCATGCGCCTGGGTAACAAATGTCAGGACATGTTCTTCAGCACCCAGACTCTTCCATGTGTGACACGTTGTCACTCCCAACACATGCTCCATTCCCACTATGTGGTGTGGTCCCATTGTTAGCACTGCCACAGTCAGGTAGAGCAAACGTGGTGCTTTGGCGTGCCTTAGTCTCCTCCCCTTAGAAAGCAAGTAGGGTACATGCAGGCAGCTGAATTCAAACGAGCATTTCAGGAACTTAATTGAAGGTTTTCTGATCCTTTTCACACATAATTAATTGCAAAGTGGTGTGACTCTGGAGGACCAGAACTCCCTGGGAAAAGCACTCTGCTGAGTTCCTGCAGCCGTGTGCCTCACTGTACAGGAAGGATGCAGGCTGCACCTCAGCTGCAGGCTTTGGTTAGACGGTGTGGATGTCCTCTGAGAAACACGGTGGCTGCCAAGGGCTCGAGTCCCCTTTGAACTTGTGTTAGGTGGACCAAGGGGAGCTGTGAGGGGAGAGCAGGGTGATGTCGAGGGAGCTGCTTGGGTTCCCTCTCAAAAAGTGATCAGTGAGAGATGGGTAGCTTCAGGAGCTTTACCCCTGTGTCTCTGGAGAGTGGATTGCTTGGTGGGGGCGGGGAGGAAGAAGCACTACCCTAGAGTGAACTGAAACCACATTCATTTATTGAAAGATTTCGTGGAGTTGCTGGAGATGTTTGCCAGAGGAGATGTTTGCGGTTTGGGAAGCAGTGTGTGATACAAATTGAAGGATGTGGAGTTTAGGTACTTTGTCAGGGGAAGGTGGGATGTCTGATTACTACTGCTCGAATAGCCAGAGAGAAGGTTCTCTCTGGCGGTGTTTTCCTTACTGGGTGTTTGAGTATTTTGTCACGGAACAGTGTCCTTGTGCTGCTCCTTGTGTTGGTGCAGTCACAGCAATGTGCTCCTGGACACCGCTGGGAAGGCAGTGAGGCTCAAGGGCATTTCACAGAGGGGGTTTGGCTGTGCTGATCAGAGTTGCCCTCAAGACGGTGATGTGTAAGCCAGCCAGAGGGAATAGGAAATAAAAGGAAGGCCTTTCAGCAATGGCCCCTTCCTCATGTGTAAGATGAGGAATGTAATCTTTGTTTAGAAAAACAAGAAACTCCACCCAAACCCCACAAACCAAACCCAACTAAAATAGCCAACCAAACAAAAGAAACTCCACAGCAAAAACTGAAACCAAATCAACTGACTAAAAGTAACTTCACCTCATTGTATAATGAATGGAGGGTAATGAATTACAGACATAGCAATGTTTGTGCTTCAGGGTGTGATGAAGAAGGCCCCTCTTGCCCTGAGTTTCGTGACTGCCTGTTTTGGCACAGTGTGAAATGCTTTTCTCTCTCTACATTGTATTCTACAGAATTATTCCCACAGCTTTTACCCAGCTTCAGCTTTGAGCGATATGTGGACTCAAGCAGCTCAGCTGGTTCCAGTCTGTCACCCTCATGGTAAGGGTTGCATGCTGCTGCTGATGATGTGACAGTCACTGCTTGTGTAGAGTCAGCACAGGTTGGAGTTACACGGCAAGTCTGTTAGGACATGCTGTGTCCATTTCTGGGGGTTAACGTGTAAGAGCAAAAAAGCTGTTTCCTGGGCTTATGTGGCAGTGAATGAAGGATGCCTGGTGTTGGTAGTGTAGCTACTGCTGCACTCTGCAGTTACAGCTGTGTGTGTGTTAACCAGAACAGTCGGCTGCTTGCGAGCTGTAGCAAAATCCTCAGTGACTGCTGGTTTATTTTTTTTAACATGGTTTTCGTTTAGGTGTCCCCATGGTTCCATCATGACAGCTTGTTTGGGCTGCTTAGGCCTGCAGCAGCTTGAAGGAGTGGCTCTCAAGGTTTTGTTCAAATTGGAACAAACCAATCAGGGTCAGATCAGATATTAGGAAAAAATTCTTCACTGAAAGTGTTATGGGACTGTGGAACAGGCTTCCTAGGTAGGGGGCTGAGTCCCTGCCTCTGGGTGTACTTTAAAAAAAGGGTAGATGAGGTACTGAGAGATCTGGCGTAGGACGGGAATGGTTGGACTTGATGATCTTGAAGGTCTTTTCCAACCTTGTGATTCCATGAAATGATGGTGTCCTCTCAAGAAGGCTGCTTAACATTTGCTGCTGTGTGATATAGGCACACGTAAACACTGGAGGAAGCGCTCCTGGAGCTGTCTGGGAAGGCTGTGCTGCACTGTCCTGCCAGGCCTGCCCTGGGGCAGCGTGGTCAGGGATGAGCTCTGAAATATCCCCTGAAGCCCTTCGGCTGCTGAAGAGATGGTCCCGACCTGCCCTGCAGCCCGTTCTTGGCTGTGTGTGGAGGGGTCAGAGTGAGCTGGGACACAGGCTGTTGGCACAGGTGTGGGGACATGGGCTTGGGAAACGTTCTGCTTTCGGTTTCGAGTCTCTTCATCCCAGCCGCATGCCGCTTTGTCTCCAGCAGCGTGCCAGGAAGGGGAGAGGGGCTACAATGGCTTCTCGGGCTCGTATTGTTTATTTATTGTAAACCACAGCTGCCCGAGTGCCGGCTCGTGACTGACAAACAAATGAGTTTACCCTTCATCTCTCTGAAAGTGATACTGAGCATCCCCACATCCCGTGGCTTCATTTTTGTGTCCTTCTTTGTCATTTTCCCAATGAAAATTACCCCGGCACTGATCTCAATGTTAATGTATTCCTGCTTACATTTGACTTCTGAATATGTTATGGCTAATTATCATTACACAGGACGAGAGATCAGAGCCCCGACTGAGGTGCTTGGTAAGGGAACAAAAGGAGGCCAACTCTGCATCTTGGCACCGGGCCTGAAAATTGTGACTGAGCATCTTGGAACTGGTGGAGCCCAGGGAGGGGAGGGGTGCTCATTGCCTCTTTTCCTGAGTTTCATTTTATTATTTTTTATGAAGTGGGGGAGGGGCGGGGACAGGGCTGAAATTTCCCCTTGAACATGATGTCAATATGTTGGCATGTCTCCTTTTATTAAGATGCCATCCAACTGATAACAAGTCCTGCTGTGTTTTACCAACATAAAAAATTAGACTGGAGACCAGGGAGCGGCAGGTGGCTTTTGGCACCAAGAAATAATCACACTTGATGTGGAAAGTAAAGTAAAAGGAGCCATCTGTTCACTGCAGGAGGACGTGAAAAATCACATTAACATATTGTCACTAACATCATGAAATACACAGTTAATAATAAATTTAGTTATCACGGCAAGCTGCATTGGATGCTTCCTTAGCAGAAGTATTGTGTGGAAGATGTGTTTGCTCACATCCCTGTACAGAGATAGATCCCTTCCCCTGTGAAGTCCGAGCCCTGCTGCCTGTCGCTGCCTGCAAGCAGATAGGTGCCTGCTCTGCAGGGAGCAGGAATGGCTCCTCGGGTCCCTCCTCTGCCTTTGCCCTTCCAGCTGCGCTGCTCCTGCCCATCCTGCCTCCCGGCTGCCAAACAAGCATGCTGGAAAGGGATGGCTGAAAAGGGAGGGACTGGAAATGCAGTGGAAGGAAGGGAATGAAAACCCTGGACAAAAGGAGGAGCCTTGATTGAGGTGTATGTGCTGGGGATGCTGAAGGTTGGCTCCAGTGTCTGCTTAAGTCCTTGGGAAGCTTTTCTTTCGCTAATTTAATTGGCATTGGTTAAGACTTGTGGTATCAAAGGTGTTTTCGATGGGAGCTCACTTCTTGCTGCTGTTGTGTTTGTTTCCTGTTCCATTGGAGATGCACATAACTGCCAAGTCACTCATCTGGTGGGGAAACTTTCACCTCCCCTCCCTCCTACATGCCCTGGGGTCTGCAGACCTCCTGTGCTGCATGTCTGCAGGGCTGCGTGCTAACCCAGGGAGGAACTCTCCCACTGATGGCTTTCTGATAGCACGAGCTCAGGAGGGTAGTGCTGGCTTAACTCTGAAGCTAGGTAGGACAAGGATGTTCTCCTCTTAGTCTTAAGAACCGCTTTTGATAGGAATGTACTTAATAAAGTAATTCTGGTCTGTGCACAACATACCTTGGATTTCTGTCTGGAATTGGTTTGAGCTTCAGATGTGTGTGTGTGCGTGCATGCACACTGTCCAGAGTGTTTGAGCTCAAAGGCAGTAAGAATTACTTGACCAGGAGTAGAGGTGTTGAATGAAAACCTGTGTTCTGGAAAGACTCTGGGTGGGAAGGTGTCAGGGCTGTGGTTACTCAGCACTGACAGCGTGTCCTTTCAGCAGCCATCTGTCAGGCTTCTTCCAGCTGTTTTTTGATCACTTGGCTTGTTGGTGTTCCGTGACAGGGTGCTGGGTGCAGCCGGGCTCCCTCATGCGCTGCTGGGAGCGGTGCTGCAGGGCTCACTGCTCCGTGTTCCACGAGGGCCGACCTGGCATCCGTGAGCCAATGCGTCCTTGCAGCCTCCCATCGCGTGGGACATAGCGGTGTGCTTGTTTGAAAAGATGGAGATTGCAGCCTGGAAAGAGCAAGCAACACCCACATGTAGGCAGGCTGGGGCAGAAACAAGCATTGAATATAATTAATGTCAATCAACCTGGCCGTATGGAAAATAGATCTTGTCAAATGAACTTGATAGCTTTTCTGATGAGATTATGAGTCTGGCTGATAGACTTCCCTTGGTACTGAATAATATTTTGATTAAGAAGCTGAAACGATGCAAAATGATCACACAACACACTATTAAATGGATTAAAAACTTACTAACTGTGAAGTTCAGTCGCATGATGGGATGGTGCACAGGTGGCAAGTGCTGGGCAGGTGTGATTCCAGTGATAGCCTGAGGGAATAGGGGTTCAGTCCTGCACCTTTAGACCTCGCACTTCTCCATCCCTGACCTTTGCTGCCACTCTCTGCGAGGGCATGGTGATGTCTGGAGTGCTCAGTCACAGAGGGAGCTGCTCGCTGCTGATGCAGGGACACCAGGGTTTTGTGGTGGAAGCAAAGAGCTTCCTCCTTGGTGTGGCGAAAGCCAAAGCTGAGCAAAGCGTACGGGGCCTGTGTGTAGTGTGGGAGAGTCTGTGGTAAGCGTGACTTGGAAAAGAATCAGGGATCACCCTAAGCACGAGTCTGATGGGGAGAAGCTGGGGGAGCTGGGTCAGCCTGGAGAAGAGGAGGCTCAGGGGAGACCTTCTTGCTCTTCCCCGAAAGGAGGTTGTGTTGAGCTGGGGTCAACCTCTTCTTGCAGATAACCAGTGACAGGACAAGAATGAAAGGCTGTATATTTGTGCCAGGGCAGGTTCGGTTAGAAAGGAGGTGAAATTTCTTCTCCCAAAGAGCGGTTGGGCATCAGAATGGGTAGGCTTGCTTTTTCATGGCTTGAGATACTGGTAGGAAAAGCAACCAAGGGATGTTTTCAGTGAGGAAACAATGTCTTGAAAGTAGACTTGAATATTGTCGTTTTAATCTATAATCCACGGGTTGGCCCTGCTTGAAAGGCCATTCTTTGTCCCCAGAGCTGAGAGCCTGTGCTGGTTGCGAGGGTGAGCTGCTCGCAGTGAGGCAGTGGAAGGGCTGGAGTAGCTCCATGTTCGGCCGCTAACAGTTGCTTTGCAAGTAGGATGTCACTTGTGGGGGGAAAGCTGTACGTATTGACAGCCTTTTTGTGTTCTGACAGGCCTGTCTAGTTGGGTTGCTACTGTGTTTTGTACGAGATGGACCTCTGTGTGACTGCAGGAATGTGAGGCAGATGGGCTCTGCAGTCACCCTGAGGGGACAGGAGAAGGTGACTTCAGAGGCTTAAGTACCCTGAGCTTTCTGCCTTTCATGCTAGTGGGCGAGGGCCCCACCTGGATGCTGTGCCTCCGGAGCCCCCTCCCCAAGCCTCTCCCCCAGGATCTCCGTGTGACCATAGCGAATGGGCTATGTTACAGATTCCAGTCTTCTCTTCTTGGGCTTCCTTGTCTTTCCCCACTTACCCATATCTCTCCTTATTTACAGATGTCCTTCTGCCTGCAAGGGGTGCAGAGGTCCCATCTGTTGACCAGCAGGCAGGGAGTCAGCTCCTTCTAGCTGATTGCATCTTAGGGATGAAGTTATATGTGACTCTAACGCAGATAAGCTGCTAGTTCCCATAGCTGCTGGGTGCAGGGATCAGGTTATTTGTTGGGTACAAGTGCTTAAAGAAAGTGGCCTTAGTTGGGAAAACAAGGAGGAGGAAAAAAGCCTGCAAGGCTTTATGACTTGGCACACCTTTGTGTGTATAATGAATGGCTCATACTGCTTGTGTTGTGCCTCTGATAGAGGTTTCCAGCCAGTGCTCTGGGGATATGCTGCTCTGCAGGGTGCTGCCCCATGGGAGGGGGCAGATCTCCTCCCCAAGGACTCAAGTGATCTCCCCTTGGGAGGAGGCAGGTGATCTCCCCAAGGATACAGATCTCCCTCACACAGGAGGACGCAGGCTGGTTCTCCTCTCACTGCAGCCCGCTGAAGTGGCGCAGCAGTGAGGTATGCAGTGGGGGTGCAGGATATGTCTTGGCCTGACAAGGATTAGGTGCTGGGTGCATTTTTCTTTCCCACCAATCCAGTGTCTGCTTGTTTCAGGACTTGCCAACACTCCCAGGCCTGCTCATGTAGAAAGGGGCAGGAAGAGGCTTTCTTACCTCCTGATGCTCACGTGCAGCTGTCTCCGGTAGCTTTGCTACAGAGCTTTAAGTGTGAGTAGAGACCTGGTAGCTGGTGGTGTGTGTGCCTCAGAGCAACATGTCCCACCCTCCCCAGCATGTCCTGCCATGGTGGACGTCCAGCCAGCAGTCTTGTGCCAGTGTAGCAGTGGAGTGTCACAGAATGGGGACCTGCTCAAAGGGCTGGGGATATCGGAGCGCTCTGTATGTGTAATGACAGGAGTTGTGCGTGTTTTAGAGGAGGAGAATGTTCCTGTTTTGTAACAAGAGTATTGGGAGAGCAGCAAGGAAGCCTTTCTGTGACACAGGCTTCTGCTGAACGGAAACTGAGGTAATGAGGGAGCGTTGCCTTACACATCCCAGGTTGTTGATACGCATTCAGATCCTCAGAATAATGAAAGGAGTGTGCTCTATTGTATGCCCTCATTTACATAACTAATTGGAGCATGGTCCTCATAATTTTGACGACGATGCTGTGTAATAGAAATCGTACAGCCCAGTGGGAGACCAGGGAGACAGATACCTTGGAGGTCCAGTCTTGTACTTGCTGCAGTACTGCAGCCTGCTTGAAGCGGCACTGGAGATGTGCAGAACATCTGGCGGGAGCAGGTGGCAGTTTTACCTTTCAATATGTTGTTTAAATAATGATTTAGTTAAGTCTACAAATAGTAATAGTAATAAAAAGAGTCTCACACATATTCAAATCTTGTTGTAAAGGAGCTTTCTGAGCCAAGGTACCGAGCTCTTTCTTTCCTAGGCTCAGCCTGGTCTCTTGCTCTCCTCATCTTCCTGCTAGTTTTGGAGTGAGGGCAGAGGCACACACCCTGGCTCCAATAGAGGAGGATCGGTTGCTGCCCAATGTGTAGCTTCTGAGTAGGTGGTGTCTGGGGCAAGGTGTGTGCCAAGCCTTTGTGCTCTTCACCTCACAAATAACATGAAGTATCATACTGCACCACAGGTACATGTAAGGGGAGAGGTCTCAGGCAGCCTGAGCTGTTGTGCCTGACTGTGTTTGTGTCACTTAGTGTGTGTTTGTGACGGGCAGGGACCAACTCAGTCTGAGTCCTTACCTGTCCCTGAGGGCTGAGTCCGCAGCCGGTGCGATCTTTGGGAAGCGGGGCTCTGGAAAGCTCCTCTCAGAGAAGCCAGGCACGGGAGCAGCTCCGATACCTGTTCCTGCACTGCAGGCCTCGTGTCCCGCTCCTGCTGGTATGAGCAGTGTGACTGCTTAGCCTGGGCAGCATGGCATGGTAATGAGAGTCTGATTACTGTGAAAGAGGCTATGCTTTCTTACATTATTAATTGACTAATGAAATTAGAGACCTTATTTACAGGTGGAAAACTGGCTGCAGCTGTAAACATGCTGGTAGAGCTGTGAGGCCACAGCAGACGCAAGGCAAGACAGAGAAGGTGATGAATAGGATGCATTGTCTGTTGGAGGAGAGGGAGGGACATGTGTCAGCACGCTTGACCCAGTGGGGTGATGGTTGTGACTTTCATTGCTGGAGAGATGATTTTCACTGTCTTGGTGCACAAATATAATTTGGTGGGTTGTTACTGGAGATCGTGTTCTCTCTTGGCTGAGGATAATGCTTATTTGCAGAGAAGGAGCATTGGAAAAAAATAATTCAAGTGCAGTCAGCTTTTTGTCATTAGCGATGGCCATGAGCATGAGTGCAGCTTGGGAAGGCTCGTGTTTGGAGAGGGGGAAGAAAGAGCAGTGGCTGTGTATTGCGATGGGTTTGGTTTGAAGGGCTGGGGAGTGTCCTGGGTACTACTGGAGTTTGCTCTGGAGGTCTGCAGTGGATGAGCTGGAGGACTGGGAGGAGGGCGAGGGGCAGCAGAAAAAGTGGACGGATGTGTTAGAAGTAGTGCTACCTCCAGGGACAGGTTTTTCTCGAGGGGCTGAAGAGACCTTGTGATCTGTAACTGGGACTGTTTGATGTGATGCTGGGCGGTAGTTGGGTCCCTGTGACTCATCATTACTGCTGGTACAGTCTCAGCTCCGCTTCCAGCACTCCTGGTTCACCAGTGTAGAAGTTTCCAGGAAAACCAGTAGCCTTTGTCATGTAGCTCCCTCATCCCACTTCAGGTCTTCCTTGGGATCTGCTGGCCTGTCCATAGCAGGACTGCAGTGGTCAGGAGCGTGAGCCTGCGGGCAGGAGTAGGTTGCGTGGCTAAAGCCTGGCCAGGTGGGACGCTCAGTTCTTCTGCTCTCATGCAGGGGTGGTGGGATCCTTGTGAGGATTGCTACAGGGAATGAAGAACCCAAACCCACAAATCCTGCTCTCCATGTGTGGGTGAAGGGTGGGTGGTCAGAACTGTTTGTTCCTTTAGAGCACTTTGGTCATGGCGGTGAGGGTGAGGCTATACCCCACCCAAAGACGTGAGGATGTGGTGTTGTGGAGTGTTTACTGCTTCATTACCTGCTCTTGGTAATTTATGGTGCCATACGGAGGGCGGTGGGTAACTGCCCGTCCTTACGAACACACTGGTTTCATTTACCTGAAGCAGGCTTTGCAGTTTTGAATGGAATCAGAGATACTTTGTTGCCTCATTACAGCCCAATTAAAATGCGGTTTTAACCTAACGCTAGGTTGATTATTAATTGTCTGGAATGCCTTTTTCCTTCTGTGCCTTTAATTAGGATTTCCCATTACAGCCTCATCCCGGAGCACAGAGTTGCTGACAGTGTGGAGCGGCGTTGGGCTGCTGTGCGGCGGGTACGCGGGTCCAGCCTGGAGCCATCATCCTGTGCTCTCCAGTTGGTCTTCCCGAGGGACACAAGGTGTGTGCATGTCCCAGCCGCAGTTGCTCCCCTTGGCCCTTCAGCTGAATGCCTGGGAAGTTGGAGCCCCTTGTATTGATGGGGCTGCCTTTGCCGTGAAGTGGGACAGTGTTTTAGGGGTGACAATGAGACATACTGTCCACCCAACCCAACAAAAATTTATCATCCCCAGCTGAAAGGCGTCTCTTTCAGGGAACAGTGTGGCCATGGATCAGTTCTACTGGCAGCTGTCTCTAGAGGGGGAGGAAGTCAAGACAAATGCTTTCCAGTCTTTATTGATCTCTTTGGCAGTTTATCAGTTACCAGGCTGAGAGAATTGGGGTTATTGACCCTAGAGAAGAGAAGGCTCAGTGGAGATCTTATAGCACCTTCCAGTCCCTAAAGGGGCTGCAAAGAAGCTGGGGAGGGGCCTTTTAGAAGGGCCTGGAGCAATAGGATGATGGGGAATGGGTTTAAATTGGATGGGGGTAGATTTAGATTGGATATTAGGAAAGAATTCTTCACTCTGAGGGTGGTGAGGCCCTGGCACAGGCTGCCCAGGGAGGTGGTGGCTGCCCCCTCCCTGGAGGTGTTCAAGGCCGGATTGGATGGGGCCTTGAGCAGCCTGGTCCCCTGCCCATGGCAGGAGATGGGACTGGATGGGCTTTGAGGTCCCTTCCAGTCCTGACCGGTCTGGGATTTTGTGATTTAGCATTGGGAAGAAAACATTCTGAGCAGGATCAGGGCCTGTCTGTATGCCTCTGCCCTTTGTAAGCAGGGTGGCAGGTACTGGTGGATAAGAGTACTCGTCTCCATGTGCCCCTGGCTCTAGCGCAGCCGTGATGGGGCAGCCATGTGGGTGTTTGTGGGGAGTTAAGGAAAAGAAACAGCCCACCCGCTCCTTGCCATGGAGCAAGTAATGAAAACCACACCAGAGAACAGCCTCACCTGGGAGATTTTTCTCTTATTTTGACCTTTACCAGTTTTATTAGTGGTTAGGATAGTGTCGAATTCAATCTCTCCCAGTACCCCCAGTCTGAGAACACTGATTTGGCAAGACAGTGTGACTAAAGACCCTGGACAAAACCACAAACCAGTCCCTAGCTTTGTCTTCTCTACAGCTGTAGAACCATTTATTTGCCCTAGAAAAGCTCATTTACCAGCCTGAGGATTCTGGCTTCCTTCAGGCAGTGTGTGGGTTAGAGGTTAGCTCATTTGGAAAAGTGGTCCTAAAAACATCCCTGAGGAGACCGATGCCACTTCACATGGAACGAGGGGTGGGAAGCAAGGGTCAGGAGCATGATGCCATTGCACAGTGACTGCTGGATCACGTAGCACAGGCTGGAGTATGGAACACCAGTTGGAGCTCTGCAGCTGGTAGCATGCAGGAAATCTTCCCTCCTGTCACTCCAGATATTAAACCCTGATACCAAGCTTAAAGATGCACACCACAGACCTGTCTGGAAAGGACCTGAGAGGAACTGTGCATGGTGCAATGCCTGTTTTCACCTGGCTGGTACAGCACTGCCTGGGATATCTTGTGTGGGGATTGTATAGGGCCAGGGGTCACCCAGCTGGGGTGTCTTTGGAGAGGAAACAGTGTGTTCTCACATGTTGGGTGGTAGGAAGCCCTCTGCCTTGCAGCTCTCCAGTGATTTGTTTTGGGTGTTTAGCCAAGGACTTAAGTGGGTTAGTAGACAGTACCTTCAGGGAAGTTGCTCTTGATAATTTAACTTTCAGAGACCAGGTTATAGTGCTCTAACAGTTGTGTCAAAGACCCAGCAAAAATTAATGGCTCAGAACTAATGGCAAGCTTTCCAGGATGTTGCTCTGATTTATTGAGTGGTGCTAGCCAGCATCCTTGTGTGGAGAGCACTTGTCTTCATATAAGGGGGCTAATGCTACCTCAAGCTGTCGTCAGTTGACTTGGTGAAATTGCTTAGACGCTACTCTCGGTGTGGATAGCTGGTGGTGATTACTCTTAAGTATTCAAAGAGCAGAAGCCCTGGGGAAAGGCTGATTAGCTGCCCAGGAGGATGGTGTTCCAGCCATGTAAACAAACTCCTGAAGTCTCCTGGTCGTAATGAGGACCAGGCCCCAGTGACAAAGCCCACTCTGCTCTGTGCTGCTGCATTGAAGTTGAGCAATTTGCAGGGGGAAAGTGATTGGAGTGAGTCCCAGTGATGCACGTAATCCACTAATCACCACTCTGAGACTTGTGGTGCTCGGGAACAGCAGGAGGGAATTGGCTTTTATGGGCTGGAGGAGATGCTGGCATATGTTGTTGAGGAGAGAGGGAGGAGGGACTGCTTAAATATTTATGGATTAAGGGTACATCGGGATCCCTTCTGTCTCATATATGCTTGGTTCCCCACTTCCTTCCACGGACTGCGAGACACAAACCCTCCTCAGCCTTACCTGTGCTTTAGCTCGGACGCATCCATTCTGAACTTCCTTCAGCCCTCACGCCTGCGCTCGTGGACCGGGTGGGTGTGAAGCCTTGTCACCATCCCTCTTGCTGGGACATGTTGGTCCTCCTCCAAAAACTTGCCAGAGAAAAAGATGAGGGCATTGCGGCCCAGGCGCTTACAGAAAGTGAGGCTAAGAGTGGAATGAACTCGGAAGTGGAGTCCTGGCAGGCAGACAGCAGCTGGATGCCATCCTGGGTGTGGGCAGAGCCTGCTGAGAGCAGCTCCAGTGCTCCTTCCATCTGTCCTCCCTGGTGTCCGTCTCGTCTGATCGCCCCTTCTCCAGCGATCACTTTGCCAGTGTAAATTCGCCCTCCCTTTCATAAGAACAACATATTTCATGCTGGGGACAAGATGCTTTTGTACCCCATGCCGCCTTAGAACCTGTGTGGGAGATGGAGAAGGCTGGGAAAAGGGCAGACCCCATGCTGCCCATCCAATGCTGTGGAGTTAGAGCAGCCCAGTGTGCCGATAGTAACAGAGTCTGTGCCTGTGAGCACGATGACTTGAGCTCTTCCCACCGAGACCCGTGGAGAATGACGGTGATGTAAAAACAGGAATAGTGTGTGTTCCCTTCCTGCAGCCAGGTAACATCTGGAGAAGCTGCTTGTGCTGTGTGTTTCCTGCTGTTGGTGTGCTGCAGTGAGCTACTTGCTCCACAAGACCTGACTTGCTCAAGTGCTGCCCACTCTAGCATTAAACCCAGTAGTATCTGTGGTTCTTTCTTGCTGTTACAGTTTTGCATTGTTTCTCCTGAAGTATTTTATAGGGAATACAAATCCCATGATAGCCTTTCCCACAGCAGGGGAAACGGAGGCACAGGAGATGAAGAGAATCACACAAAGCTATGTAACACCTGGGTGGTGCAGCTGAGAGCCAGCCCTGTGCTGGGAGCCGACGGACAGGGTGTTACCTGGTGCTTGCTGTGAGACAGTCTGGGAGCAGCTCTGCCAACGCTTTTCTTTCTTTAAATGACCACAGAAGACTTTTGGTGAGCTGTAGCTGCAGTGCGGGATAACTTGGGTTTATACTGTATGTGTTCTCTGACAGGTTTACTCTTGTAAAAAGTTTACTTACTTTGTGCTGATTTGTTCTTAATTTCTACAAGTTTGCCTGTAGCACCCTGTGGCATCAACAAGTCAGACCCCCTCCTGCTCTTCTGTTTTCTGAAAGGGTCCGTAACTCCTTTGCAGGGCACCAGCCCTCCTGTGCTGTAAGGGAGCACGGGAGCCATCACTTGTGTTTCCGGCTGTTGTGCTGTTCATGGAGTAGGTTAAGGAGTATTTGTGTCCAGCTACAGTGTAACCTCTCCTAGATCAATTTTTAAGCCTCCTGCAACTGAGATGTGTTTAAGAGCATTACGCTTCAGGCTCCAAGCACCGTTTGAAATGAATGGCGTGTCTGTGACGTGGGCTTTGGCAAGTGACGTGGGCTTTGGCAAGCACCGTGGTGGGCTCTTCCACAGGCTGGAAGTGCCTGATCACCCTCCTGGGTTTTGGCATTAGCTGCCTCGTGCGGTCGTCAGGGCAGCGAGTTCTTTGCTGTGGCTTTACAGTGCATCATTCTGTCCCCACAAGCTACCCCACTCGGGTTTTGCAGGTGCAAATACTGGGATCTCCGAAATTGGTAGCCACTGCACTTCTTTTACTTTGCCGGTGGTGTCACTGCTGCACTGCAAGATTGGTGCTTTCCCCTGTGCTGGAAGCAGCAGGAGGGGCAGGAATGGTGCTGAGCATGTGAAGGGCTGGTCCAGGCTCCAGGCAAACCAGCACATGCTGCTCCGCTCCCCTGCCCTGAGAGCCCGGCCAGCAAAGGTGATGAAGGTACCCAGCCTGTCCACCCATCCCTTTCTGCCACTCGCCCCTCTCCACGCAGGGCTCAAGCCGGGTGAGCTTGCAGCTATGAATGCTGTGGCTGGTATTACTGAAGGGGAGCTGGAGCTGCTCGGACGGGCCTGTGTGGCGTCTGTAACACTTGCGGTAGCACAAGCCGAGAAGCATGAACCCACGGCCATCCTCACCTTGGGCCACCCAGGCAGCTGCAAGGGACCCTGCCTCTGTTCCCTGCACCGCCTCATGCTCTGCAGCACGGAGACCTGGGGCAAGAGCGAGCGTTTGACCTTCACTGTGCTGGCAGGGGATTCCCCTTGGGCTTCCAAGACGAGTTTAAGGTTGGATGTGTTGGGTTGGTATGACACATGAGGTTCTACCGGAGCTTGCATCAGCATCACAGCATGTGCAGAACTGGATTCAGGGAAGACTCAGACTTTGGGAGTGAAGCCTTCCATTCGGAAGCCTGGCCTTCCCCTGTCCCCCTGTGCTAGTGCTGGTTTCCTACCCAGGTGGGAGCTCCTCGTGCAGGGTTTCTTGTTGTGCGGCAGTGTTTTTGCTGGGTTTCTATTATTTTTATTACTACTCCTGTTTCCTTAACTCTAGGATACCGTGTTTCTCCTGACAATGAGCTGACAGTGTTTATCAGCAGCAGATGTGCCTGCTTTGACGGAATTGCCAACACATGCATGTAATCTTTTTTATGAGTGTCAGGGTTTAGTTTCAACAATAGGATGGCACCCTGTAGCGAGACCTTCAGCTGAGGGGAAACACAGATAGACTTTGGTTGTGGTTGAGGGAGAAAGGGGGAATCCTCTAAACTAATTAGCTCGTTTGGCTCAGATGTCCCCTCTGATCAAACCACTTACTGCTGCTTTCGGTGGCGGATCAGATGTCTTTTGCCCTAAATGCCATTCAGCAGGATGGCGCAGTGTCGAGGGCACCTGTCATCCGCTCTGCGGGGATGCTGGGCCCACAATTAACCGCTGCTCCTGGAATCTTCACTGGGTTTGTTTCAGACGCTGGAGCTGGGTTTTGTTCTGTCAAAGGGCGTTTCTGGGGGGTCACCAGATGTCAGTGAGCTTCAGGTTTTTGTCTTCTGCCTGGTTACTGGGAATTCCCTGGGAATGGCTCCTGCCCAAGAGACAAGACCTCCCAAAGAGCCTCGTGGTTCCCTGGGTGGCTTCTGCTGCTTAACAGATCCAGAGGTGAAGAAGCGGCCACAGCAAGGGCAAGGTGTTTGCGCCATTCAGGACTGGACTGAAGTCCCTAAATCTGTTGTCCCTGTGCTGTAGTGAGTGTGACGGGGCCAGGGAGGGTGTCGTGGTTTCACCCCGGCTGTGGGCTGAGATCCACGCAGCTGCCTGCTCCTTAAAGTAAAAGAGCAGGGGAAAAGGGAAAAAGGGGGAAACAAGGGAAAGGAAAAGGAAGGGACAAATAACTCCAAAACCAAAAAAACTAAGAGGCCCGTGGGTTGGGATAAGGATAGTTTACTAAGATAACAGAAAGATAAAATATAACAATGCTAACAGGACTTTAGAGCAAAAGAATATGAAACTATTGATACACAATGCAGTTTCTCACCGAACCACACAACTCAGGCCGTACCACCCAGAGCTGTCCCGGAACCCGACCGTCCCCCCAAGAAGCACGCGTCCCGAGACCGCCCCTCTTCCTCTTCCCAACAGCCCCCCGTTTTTCCTAGGCAGGACGTAATTGGCATGGAATACTCTCTTTGGCCCATCTGGGTCACCTGTCCTGGCTTCGCCCCTCCTTTCTCAAGAATAGAGAAATAGAAGAAGCTAAGAAAGTCCTTGACTGTCTGACTGCAACTAAGAACATCAGGGTGTTATCAGCACTGCTTTCATTTTAACTCCCAAACACAGCATTCCATCAGCTGCTACAAATGAAATTAACTCTATCCTGACTGAAACCAGGACATTCCACCCCTTATTCCATACCATTTACGTCATGACCAGGTCCAACCATTGTTTCAGACACACATATATGTATTATTCCCTTAGTCTATGGACCATTCATCTGAGTTTTGTTGAGTAAATGATTTAGTCCATGATTTTCAGGCTCCATTTGTTGTAACAGTCTCTCATGGTCTCGCCATTGGATCGTTGCATGCTGTATCTCGGACTCTCGACCGATGCATCTGACATGGTCCATGGTCATAGTCTGTGAATCAAAAGTGTTCATTTTCAAAGGGGAAGAGGAAAAAGTTCTTATGATGGCAGGTCTTGGTCCCATCATCGTGGCAGTCTTCCTTCATTGTCGTGTATGGTACAACACACAACAACATACAGCAATTATAGTAATAATGAATATACAGTAATGGGTTATTTAGCACTTATTATAATACAATTTCTACCTTACTAATTACTTTGGCTATTCTCACCTAAAATCAAATCCCTTTGAGGTACACATCGAACTTCTCCATCCTTCTGCATTACCCACCAAGTACAACCAGGTCCTTGAGCAAAAACAATTCCTGACATAGGTTTACCTTTACCTGAAGCAGGGATGACCCAAACCGTCTTCCCTAATATACTTTTCACATGCACCACTGGGACTCTGTCTCCTTCTACAGTACGTGGAAATTTTGACTGGGCAGGGCCAGCCCGATTGGTAGAACCCCTAGAGTTAACTAACCACGTGGCTTTGGCCAAATGTGTATCCCAGTGTTTGAATGTTCCACCACCCATTGCTTTTAGGATAGTCTTTAAGAGTCCATTATATCGTTCAATTTTCCCAGAGGCTGGTGCATGATAAGGAATGTGGTACACCCATTCAATGCCATGCTCTTTGGCCCAGTTGTCTATGAGAGCATTTCGGAAATGAGTCCCGTTGTCTGACTCGATTCTTTCTGGGGTGCCGTGTCGCCATAGGACTTGTGTTTCAAGGCCCAGGATTGTATTCCGGGCAGTAGCATGGGATACAGGATATGTTTCTAGCCAGCCGGTGGTTGCCTCCACCATGGTAAGCACGTAGCGTTTGCCATGGCGGGTTTGTGGGAGGGTGATGTAATCAATCTGCCAGGCCTCCCCATATTTATATTTCATCCACCGTCCTCCGTACCAAAGCGGCTTCAACCGCTTCGCTTGCTTAATTGCGGCACACGTCTCACATTCATGGATAACTTGTGCAATAGCATCCATGGTTAAGTCCACCCCTCGATCTCGAGCCCATCTATATGTTGCATCTCTCCCTTGATGACCTGAGGAGTCATGAGCCCATCGAGCTAGGAATAATTCACCTTTATGTTGCCAGTCTAGATCTACCTGAGCCACTTCAATCCTAGCAGCCTTATCTACCTGATGGTTGTTTTGATGTTCCTCCATGGCTCGACTCTTAGGTACATGGGCATCAACATGACGTACCTTTACAACAAGCTTCTCTAATCGGGCAGCAATGTCTTGCCATAAGTCAGCAGCCCATATGGGTTTGCCTCTACGCTGCCAGTTGTTCTTTTTCCACTGTTGCAACCAACCCCACAGGGCATTAGCTACCATCCATGAATCAGTATAAAGGTACAGCATTGGCCACTTTTCTCTCTCAGCAATGTCCAAAGCTAACTGGATGGCCTTCACCTCAGCAAATTGGCTTGATTCACCTTTTCCTTCAGTGGCTTCTGCTACTTGTCTTGTAGGACTCCATACAGCAGCTTTCCATCTTCGGTGCTTTCCCACAATGCGACAGGAGCCATCGGTGAACAGGGCATATCGCTTCTCATTCTCTGGTAGTTTGTTGTAAGGTGGTGCTTCTTCAGCGCGTGTCACCTCCTCATCCTCTGGTGACATCCCAAAATCTTTGCTTTCTGGCCAGTCTGTGATCACTTCCACGATTCCTGGGCGATTAGGGTTTCCTATTCGAGCCCGCTGAGTAATTAGGGCAACCCACTTGCTCCACGTAGCATCAGTGGCATGATGTGTAGAAGGGACCTTCCCTTTGAACATCCAGCCCAGCACCGGCAGTCGGGGTGCCAGGAGGAGCTGGGCTTCAGTTCCAATCACTTCTGAAGCGGCTCGAACCCCTTCATAGGCGGCCAGTATTTCCTTTTCTGTTGGAGTATAATTGGCCTCAGATCCTTTGTAGGCCCGACTCCAAAACCCCAGCGGTCGACCTCTAGTCTCCCCTTGTGCTTTCTGCCAGAGACTCCAGGTAGGGCCATTTTCCCCGGCTGCAGTGTAAAGCACATTTTTAACATCTGTCCCTGTCCGGACAGGCCCAAGGGCCACTGCATGGACTATCTCACGTTTGATCTGCTCAAAGGCTTGCTGCTGCTCAGGGCCCCATTGGAAATCATTCTTCTTCCGAGTTACGTGGTAGAGTGGGCTCACAATGAGACTGTAGTTTGGGACATGCATTCGCCAAAAACCTATAACACCTAAGAAAGCTTGTGTTTCCTTTTTGTTGCTTGGTGGAGACATAGCTGCTATTTTATTGATAATGTCCATTGGGATCTGACGACGCCCATCCTGCCATTTTATTCCTAAAAACTGGATTTCTCGTGTAGGCCCCTTGACTTTACTTTGCTTTATAGCAAAACCAGCTTCCAAAAGGATTTGAATTATCCTTTTTCCTTTCTCAAATACTTCCTCTGCTGTATTGCCCCATACAATGATGTCATCAATGTACTGCAGGTGTTCTGGGGCTCCACCCTTTTCCAGTGTGGTCTGGATTAGTCCATGGCAAATGGTAGGGCTGTGTTTCCACCCCTGGGGCAGACGATTCCATGTGTATTGGATGCCCCTCCAAGTGAAAGCAAACTGTGGCCTGCACTCTGGCGCCAGTGGTATTGAGAAGAAAGCATTTGCAATGTCAATTGTGGCATACCACTTGGCTGCCTTTGACTCCAATTCATATTGGAGTTCCAGCATGTCTGGTACAGCAGCACTCATACCTGGAGTGACTTCGTTTAGGCCACGATAATCTACTGTCAGCCTCCACTCTCCATCGGACTTCCGCACTGGCCATATGGGACTGTTAAAGGGTGAGCGGGTTCGGCTGATCACCCCTTGACTCTCCAATTGACGAATCAGCTTATGGATGGGGATCAGGGAATCCCGGTTAGTGCGGTATTGTCTTCTGTGCACCGTCGTTGTAGCAATTGGCACTTGCTGTTCCTCAACCTTCAACAACCCCACAACAGAAGGATCATCTGAGAGTCCAGGCAAAGCACGCAATTGCTCAGTGCCTTCTGTCTCCAAAGCAGCTATTCCAAAAGCCCACCGGTACCCTTTCGGGTCTTTAAAATAACCTCTACGGAGGTAATCTATACCTAGAATGCATGGAGCTTCTGGGCCAGTCACAATTGGGTGTTTCTCCCAGTCCTTCCCAGTTAAGCTCACTTCAGCCTCTAACACAGTCAATTGCTGTGAGCCCCCTGTCACTCCAGAAATGCTGACAGGTTCTGTCCCTACATGATTCGATGGCATTAGAGTACACTGGGCACCAGTATCCACCAGAGCCTTGTACTCCTGTGGGTCTGACGTACCAGGCCATCGGATCCACACAGTCCAATAAGCGCGGTTATCCCTCTCCTCCACCTGGCTGGAGGCAGGGCTCCTCTATTGTTGCTGATCATATTGGCTGCTCACTGGTGCAGCCTTCTTCCTGGCAAAATCGTGTTGTGCGGTTCTTTTACCTCGCAGCTCATTTACTCGTGCCTGGAGGGCTGAGGTGGGCTGCCTATGCCACTTCCTCATGTCCTCACCATGATCACACAGTTCAAACCACAGCTGCTGTCGCAGCGTGTCTCGTGGTGTGCACCTTCTGCATCCTCCCTTCTGGGATGATGGACGCTTTCTCCCAGTAGCTGCAACCTCACACAACGATACGGGTTGGGAGTTGCACAAATTTTTGTCAAGTCGTTCGACCAGTTTCTCTACCGCTGCGATCACAGATTGGGAAACATTGTCCTGATATTTCCGGAGGCGGCAGGACACTTCACTTACAGTTGGTGGATACATATTATCCCAGTCTATTGATGCTAATGAATTGGTGTGCCCTGCTGGTGCACTTCGTACAACCTTACGCCACATATCTGCGGTGCATACAACTTCATCAGGGTCAGAGTGCCATTTGCCCAGATCATAATAAATGATCTCCCGTACAGCTAATTCTCTCAGGTACTGGATAACTGCCTCTATGTTGTTACACTTGGGTGACTGACATGTAATATAGTCCTTTATGGGATACCTTTCCTCCACACTTGACAGTAGTCGCCTCCAGAGGCTGAGGGTTTCTGGCTTTTTCCCAATTTCCTTGTCAATGCCTCCTTCTCTAGCTAGGGATCCCAACTGCTTGGCCTCTCTGCCATCTAATTCCAGACTATCGGCCCCTTGATCCCAGCATCGGAGCAACCAAGTGATGATGTGCTCACCTGGGCGGCGGCTGAAATCTTTCCGAACCTCACGCAGCTCACTCAGGGTCAGGGATCGTGTGACAACCTCTGATTCTGCCTCATCCTGAAATGCCTGAGATGGCCTTGCTCTATCCTGAGGGGCTTGAGATGGCCCTGCTCCATCCTGAGATGCTTGAGATGACCCTGAGTCATCCTGACATGCTCCAGATGGCCCTGATTCATCCTCATCCTTCACTACACGAACTGATCTCTTTTGTTTCCTCTTTTGTACAGGAGCAACAGACACTGGCGGGGGTTGGTTTTTTGTTTTATCAGCAGTATCTGCTGTAGGGGTTGCAGTAGCTGCAGCATCGGTTGGACAAATTGCAGTAGCCACAGTGCTAGTCATAGTGGCCTTAGTGCTAGTCACAGTGGTTACAGTAGCTGCAGTGCCAGTCGTTGGGGTTGCAGCAGCTGCAGTCTTTGCTGGTCTGTTTTCATTCTTTTCCTTCTGACAGTGCTGACAGTACTGACAGTGCTGCCTGTTATCAAGCAATGTTTTGTAAATAGTGGCCAGGGCCCAGCACAGTGCAGTAAGGTGTGTATCTCTGGCAAGCTTAGAGCAATTTCTTTTCAGATATGCAGTCACTTTTTCAGGGTCTTGTAACTGCTCAGGAGTGAAACTCCAAACCACCGGAGTTAAGAAAGTGCCTAGGTACTTGCCCATGCTCTGCCACTTGCCCTTCCACTCACGATTATCTGGCCTCACAGAAAAATCTTGAGTGGTATTCATAAACCTCTGCTTAATATTTGACAACAACTGAACCACATGCACCAAACCAAGAAACAGCAAAATGCTAGTTTGAATATCCCAGGGATATTGAAAGTTTTCAAAGACTGCTATCAGAGCTGTTGTATTTAGCCCAAAGGAAAAGAAAGCAGAACTCCCACCATGCCAGCTGCTGTTACTAAACCCTCCCTGTCCAAGGAATGGACAGGGCAGCAAGCTCTCATACAAATACCAGCACAAGTTCACTATTACTGTATCATAGACTGTTAACATAAAATACAAGAACAGGGGAAATAAATACCACAGCCTCATGATCGGAGGCTGCTTAAACAACAATACTTATCACAACTTTGTCTTAATTACAATCTGGTCAGGGTCAGATCTACCGTTATCCCAACCTTTCTTGCCCCACGTTGGGCGCCAAAAAGACTGTCGTGGTTTCACCCCGGCTGTGGGCTGAGATCCACGCAGCTGCCTGCTCCTTAAAGTAAAAGAGCAGGGGAAAAGGGAAAAAGGGGGAAACAAGGGAAAGGAAAAGGAAGGGACAAATAACTCCAAAACCAAAAAAACTAAGAGGCCCGTGGGTTGGGATAAGGATAGTTTTACCAAGATAACAGAAAGATAAAATATAACAATGCTAACAGGACTTTAGAGCAAAAGAATATGAAACTATTGATACACAATGCAGTTTCTCACCGAACCACACAACTCAGGCCGTACCACCCAGAGCTGTCCCGGAACCCGACCGTCCCCCCAAGAAGCACGCGTCCCGAGACCGCCCCTCTTCCTCTTCCCAACAGCCCCCCGTTTTTCCTAGGCAGGACGTAATTGGCATGGAATACTCTCTTTGGCCCATCTGGGTCACCTGTCCTGGCTTCGCCCCTCCTTTCTCAAGAATAGAGAAATAGAAGAAGCTAAGAAAGTCCTTGACTGTCTGACTGCAACTAAGAACATCAGGGTGTTATCAGCACTGCTTTCATTTTAACTCCCAAACACAGCATTCCATCAGCTGCTACAAATGAAATTAACTCTATCCTGACTGAAACCAGGACAGAGGGTTAGACTTGAACAGTGGATGGATACTATCAGTGCCGTGGACTCGGAGAATTTGGGGGCTGCGGGCTGAAGTCAGGGCTGGGGGCTGAAGGTGTGTTGGCGTTACAGCTGTTCTGGTGTCACAGGAAGGATTTTGTGGCTCAAGGCTCTGTACTGACCTTTACAACACCATTTCTCCCACTGCTATTTTTTAGCTGTTGCCAGTTAACAGGGTTGAGAGATTTGGTGGAAAGAAACCCACGAGCAAGAAGGGTTTTTCTCTACCCCTAGGTGGTTTATTTTCAGTTAGGTGATTCCTTAGAATCAGGGTGGCAGATGTACTTGACAAAACACGTGAGCTGCAGGTATCTGCCCGTCACTCCACAAAGAACCGGTAGTGTTTGGTTCTGACACAGGAATGATGTGCAGAGAGCAGTGTGCTGGTGCCTTCAGCAGAGGTATGGTGAGGAGAACACTGTAGCCAGGTACGTTGTGCTTGCTCAGCATGGGGTGGCTGCTGCCTGGCTTACAGCTGTGCTTCAGAGAGCACTGCAGGGCAGGGCAGTCATGGCGAGCAGTGGAGCTCTGCAGTGTCAGTGTCCAGCCAAAGGATGAGCTTTTCTCAGGACAGGGAACAAACACCTCTGACTTGCCTCCTCAAACAGTGAGTTGTCTGTAAAACAGCCTCACTCGGATCCAGTTCTGCATGGTCAGTCAGTGCTGCAGAGCAATGGCAAGCATGGTGGGTCATGCAGGAGGACAGAGGGCCGAGTTCTTACCTGGTGTAGATTTGGCATCTTCCCAGCGATGTCAGCAGTGTTATGTTGAAAATACAGCCCAGATGGTCTGAATGAGAGAGAAGTGTCGCAAGCCTGGTGCTTTCTGCTGCCTCGCACTCGATGTAAAGGCTTCATGCCTGTGTAAGTGAATACAGCAGCTCAGAATGGGGACCTGTGCAGATGGAGATGCACAAAAAGCACAGGGTACTTGAGAAAGCAGCCCAGAGAGCACTGCACAGTGGAAGAATTGATTCCTGGATTGTCTGAATTGAAGCATGAGTTGATAGCTTTGTGTATTCTTTATCCAATTGGTCTGCCTGCGGATCATTACGGTGCCAGCATCTTGCATACAAAAGAACGTGATTCTTTGATGGAAATAGCACTGGCAAGAGTGGTTAAATATAAATACAAAAAGAATGTGATTGTTTGAGTGACAAATGTAGCGAGCCTGGTTTGACACTGTCGTGTCAGATCTGGCACTAGGATAAAATAGGTGTAACTTATGTCTCCATCAGCATATGGTGAGTGTAGCAGTGAAGGTGATCTGTTGGCAGGTCTACCTGCGATGTGCTGCCGTGATGTGCCGTTAAAGTCATGCACAATCACTTGCTTTGTCTGTTCTTGGAAAGATAAACACTGTTTCTCTAACTCTTGTCTCCTCCAGATGATGGGACTAGAGGAATGAGATTATTTTGCTGTTAGCAAACTCTTACCTCTGCCTGTGGTCAGCCCGATCTCCCCTGCAGACTTTCCTCATGGTAGTTCTGCTGAGGTTACAGGGACAAGGTGAACAGTGGCCAGCTGAAGGTGGGTTTCCTAATCACAAGGGAAAGCACTTTTGGCTTAGTTGGGTCACTACAACTTCCATATGTTGGGCTGGGAGTTTGGAAGCTCACCTGGAGCTGCATTGGCGTATGATAACCAGAGATCTGGCTTTGGAGGAGCCAATTAGGGTAAGGTGGCACCTCCTCCACGCATCAGAAGCACCTGTGTTACGTGTCCAGACACCTGAGAAGGGCTTTCTGGCACTGTTGCAATAGCAGCCTTTGGCATCTGTAGCGCTGGGCAGACAGGATCTTGTCTTGACCAACAAGATCTGACCTCTGTTGGTTACCAGGCGGTCTTTTCTTCTGTAAAAATTTAGAGGGGGGTTTGCACCTCAGTATTAGCACTTGAGCGTAATACAGTAGGAAAGGTGTCAGGATGCATTTTATCTGACACAGCAGGACGCTGTGGGCAGCACAGTTTGAAACGTGCTGAGAAGCAGGTGACAGCATCCGTGTAAGAGCCTGGCTTCCTGCTCCTTGCTGTTAATCCCAGGAGCGCTGCCTGCAAGCGGGGCAGTGATGGAGCGGCACAGTGCTGCTGTGCAAACCCACCTTGGCCTCAGAAGTTCGTTCCTAGGTGGTTTCAGCACATTGCATGTAATCACTTAATTGTGTGTGCAAGCTGGTCAGGGTAACGTCAGCAGGAGCAAACCCAGAGGAGCTGAGGCAGAGCTGATGCGGCAAAGTGCTGTCTGCCCAGGCTCAGAGCTGGATTCACTTCCAGATTGGCAGTTGGCACGGTTGCTGCTGGATCCTGGCAGAGGCCGGGTGCAGTGTGGGTACTGTGCGGGCAGGCAGCGGGCAGCACTGGCACTGGGTGGTGGGGTGGTGCCACACTTGATCAGAGGGACTGACAGCCTGAGCCCAGACCTGGCAGGGTTTCCTGTGAGGGAATCCTTTGTGGTGGGCAGGGGTCCGTGTGGGCATGCTGCCGCCGTGCTTTGCTGCACGGGCCGGGGCTTCGAGGGAAGGACTGGAGCTGTGGGGCTTCAGAATCAGAGAGTATCAGGCTGGAAACGGATTTCTTCTGGCCTTTCCCTTTTCAACTTGCCTGTCACTGAAAGGAATGGGAAGTAAGGTGGGACCAGTAACATGGCTGAGATCACAATCCTGCGGGGAGCTGTGCCATAGGTAAATGGCCTGCATGGCATTGTCTCTGTCTGAGTGGGGTGCTCACATGAAGCAGGGAGATGCTCTGTGGTACACCAGCCTTTCCTGCCTGGGCTGTGCGTGGTGACTTGCTCAGCAAGCTCAGAAATGATGTGCTGGGACACAGGGAGGCTAAAAAGCTCAGCTCCTACTTGGGCTTTAGGAAGCCCTTTCTGCCAGAATTGGCCTGTCCCCATGCGAAACGCAGCAGGGGAGATGTTTCTGCAGCTTGGCTTGGCCGCTGACACCAGCTTCTACAAAGCTAGAATTGTTTTTTAACAATTTATAATGAGTTTTTAGCCACATGTCTGACAGGCTTGTGTTGCACAGTCTGAAGGAAGAAGTCTGGTAAGGTTCAGGGAGTATAAGTACAGAATGGCCTTCGGGTCCCTTACTGCAGTTTGTGAACCTGTGTGTGATTGTGGTCGCAGTAGGAAATGCCTGTGCTTGTCCCATACAGTGCAGAAGATGAACAGTGTAGAAAGGGAGCTGTAAGTGCTGCGCTTCCTCCTTGGCAGTTGGGAACCTGTGAGGCTCCGTGTGGCTTGGTCCTGGAGAGCACCCATCCTGCACAGCAGAGGCTTCACTGTACACACGGCTCTCTGCAGGCTGAGGAGTGCTCAGGGGAAGCTTTGTGTTCTCAGTCACCGTGGCGGTGCGAGCAGCCTGTGAGCACTCACGTGCTGCAGCAGATGATGACTTGTTACTGTTAGTTGTTGCTGTGATGTCTTGCAGACAGATGCTGGGGAAGGTGGGTTTGTGTTACCCAGGGGTTACACCTCTGCTGCCAGGCAGGACAGAAAATAAGATCTTCAATTTTTTTTTTCTTCAAAGAGCAGAAAAGGTTTTGTTCGACAGCCTAAAATTCTCCCTTACGGAGTCATTGTTGGGTTGAAACTCTGATTTCCTTTATGCAAACTTCAGAAGCAGAAACAAATTCCAGTGTGGAGGATACAGTGGTTTCAGTTGCCCTGACTTCTTGTCTGGTCCTGGGTGTAACTCTTCTGTTTTGTCTTACTGTGGAGCCAGGAGGGGTCTGGCTACTTTGTTTGCTGTGTTTGCAGAGTGTCTTATTAGAGGGGAAGGTTTGTAGTGGCTCTTCTGATTGACATAAACAGCCCCAAGAGTCTCAGTCCCACAGATGGGAAATCGAGTTCACAGCCTGTGATGCTTGAGAGGCTTTGGTGAGCCCTGTGTCGGGCTATTCAGGTACCAGAGATGAGCTACAGAGTAAAGCTGTCAGAGACCCATCAGCTTTGTCAGCTGCCTCAGTGTTCCTTCATGTCGTGTCACTTGTCTGTACCAACTGGAGACCCCCTTCCCAGGGTGGAGGCTGGAGTGGGTGAGCTGTAAGCAATGCCTTTGGCTGATGCTTCTGTCCTTCCGCTCTCCAGGTGTTCAGGGACAAGTTCCCCAACCTCTTGTCCTGGCATCATGGGTGTGAGGGGCAAGTGTCAGATGAGAGGACACCTGGTTCAAGCACAGGTTGAAACCTGGAGCAGCCTGTGGGCAGAACTTCCGTGGCTTCCTGCTGTCTGTAGCCAAGGAAATGAGATGAACCCCAGTTGCTAAAACCATTCCGGGCAGTGTCCATCACTCATAATCTTCCTGTCTGGCATCTCTTCGCGGTGCCAGGAGCAAAGTCCTGGCCTTCTGCAGTGTAGGGTGATATTTTCCCTCTGTGGATCTGTCGTGTGACTTCTCCTTGGTTTCTTTCCCATGCCCTCTATGTGTGAGACCACACTGAGCCCCACGCTGATGAGCCCGCGACATGCGATCCCGTGAGTGCTCAAGGACTGGAAGGCAGCCATCGCTCTCCAGCGTGAAGAACGGGAAATTCAATTTGTTGGGTGGAAAGAGTTAAATGAACTTTAACTGGAAAGCTCTATCTCTCCCTCTCAGAAAATAGCCAAGGGCAACAGCGGATGACTAATGTGTAGAATATTGCAATTAGTATAGCAAGGTACTTACAGGGATCAAATTAAAAAATTCATTAACGTACGCACTTAATTAAGAAACACTTTTCGGTTTACATGATAAATTATGACACCTATTAAATCTTCTAGTACAAGCTGTAATGGCTTCTTTGCTCCTGGGCAGAGAACTATTGCCTTTGAGGTCCTTCGAACCTCCCCAAGGACCGGCAGCGTTAGTTACAAGTGTGTTAAAAACAATGTGCCTCTCCTCTGAGGTACGGGCCCTGCTTTGCTGGGAACTAATTTAAAGTTGGGAATCCAGTGTGGGGATTGAGAGCCCCATCAGGCTGCAGGCACAGCAGATGATTAAATAAACAAGAGATGACCTTGAGAACGAAGAAAGGAGGAAACTGGCAACCTGCTGGGGGGTCTCAGTGAGGCCACAGGATGCGCAGTGGAGCTGCGACTGGACGTACGTGTCCCCGTGGGACTTGAGTTGGATTCCACTCACCCTGATAGTGCCTGGAGTGTCTCATGGCAGGACCCAGCTGTGGCTTCTCATGTTATGCTGGCTGGTTGGGGTTTTAGAGGAAGCCTGGGCAGTACCTGAAGGGGCTCAGTAGAGCTGGGGTGGGACTTCTGAAGGGCTGGGAGTGATAGGATGAGGGGGAATGGGTTTGAATTGCAAGGGGGGAGATTTAGATTGGGTATTAGGAAGAAATTCTTCACTCTGAGGGTGGTAAGGCCCTGGCACAGGGTGCCCAGGGAGGGAAGTGGTGGCTGCCCCCTCCCTGGAGATGTCCAAGGCCGGGTGGGATGGGGCCATGAGCAGCCTGATCTGGCGAGAGGTGTCCCTGCCCATGGCAGGGTGTGGGACTAGATGGGCTTTGAGGTCTCTTCCAGCCCTGACCAGCCTGTGGTTTTCAGGGCTGTAGCAGTCAGTGACCTGCAGCCCTGCTGCAGGGATCCGCTGTCTGCACTGGGCATGTGACGGATGGAAAGGGATCTGTTGGAGTTGCTTATGTTACAAACCAGACCAGAGCTGCAGTTTCCAGAGCGCCTGAGTGTGGGTGCACGGGCAGTAATCCAGCTGATGGAAACACTTCACCTTTTACTGTGACTTTATTGTTAGAAAAGAGAGTTTTGAAGTACCAAATCCAGACCACTGGTCTGACACGGACTGCGAGAGAGGGCTCTGGCCTTCAGGAGAAGGCATTTCCCTTTCATTTTCTTCAATCAGCTAGGCTTTTAAGTTTGGATTAATCTGTGCTTCCCTCATCAAAGAGAGTTCTGTGTCACTGGCGAGAGGCAAAGGCAGAGTTAGCAACGTGGGCAAACCCCAGGGGCATCGGGGACAGCACCCAGATAGCCCTGGAGAACTGACAAATGATGCTCTTTGGAAACAGAGGCCTCTCTCATGCTTTTTCCTCAGCCACTCCAAATCCTGCCAGATAAATGTACTTGTTCTCTGGTTTGAGGTTTTTTAATTTGTTCTCAATCTGGCCTGTAATTATCTGATGTTTGAAAGTCCCTGGTCTGGCTTGGCACTGCAGCTCGCCGGGATCACTTTCTGCAGCCAGGTGAGTTTGAAGCACAGCCCAGGTGTAATTCCAGCTACCCATGGGCAGAGAAAGATCGAGGCTGTCAGTGATCAGAGGGACTTGTGGCATTGTGTGTGTTAGAATCCTGTGGAAAACCATTCTGTCCAGACTCACTCCTGAGCAAAACCTGCAAAAGCTTCACTTGCCTTTGGTTTGCTACCTTGTCCACTCGGGTGCACCCTAGGAGTGCTGGGTCTCCATGTCCCTATAGCACTTTTGGGCACCAGGAGTGCCCATCACAACTGAGCTGTAGCAGGGGGCTCTCAGCAGCCTGACTCTGCTCGTGGCCCCAAGTGTCTCAGCCGGTCTGAGCCCCCGTCACTTTCTAGGAGTTCCATACATTTCTCTCCAAGACGGATGCGGCTGTTTCCACAAATGAGTTTGAGTTTTGAGTAATGTTGATGAAATGCCTGCAGTTTATTAAACGCAGCAATCCTACGCAGCATGGAGATTTACTGCTCATTAACTAACGTCTGAATGAACTGCAAGTGAGAGTAACCCAGGGGAAGCAGGAGTGATGTCTCCGTTGTAACAGGTCAATAAATAGTCCAAAAGGAGGAGAATTTTCCTGCTGCTTTGATGTAGCACTAGGCAATGTGTGTAGCCATGGGGAGCGTTTCATGCATGGGTCTATGTCCTCACAGCCTGAGGAGCAGCCTGGAGAGTTTGGTGGAAACATCTGACTGGCACTCTGAAGCTCTTTGGGGTGGTTGGGGTTTTGTTAGTTGGGTTTTGGTTTTCGTCTTTGTGGTTTGGTGATGGTTTCCTCCTTGCGCCCCCAGAGACCATCCAGACCTGCACAGAGTGGTGCATCAGGGACCATGGGGCTGTGGCAGGTTGATGGCTGGGACATGGCCTGTGCTGCCCTCAGGATCACCTCTGCCCCTCTCCCGGCACTCCTTCTGCCTGCTCAGGGTCAGAACTTCGTCCTGTCCACAGAGGTCTGGCCTTGCCCTTAATTATACAGAGCACAACTAATACCTGGTGTCCTTGGTATTTTATCAGTGCTGACAGGCCTGCACAAATAAATAAACTCCTGTATTTTGTGCTGCAAAGTATCTTGTTGCTTTTAATAAATCAGTAACTAGAGGTGGCATGAGAAAAGCGGCTTGAAAATTATTTTCGAGGTGACGTAGAAAGCACCAGGTTATACTTACTATTGGTTTTCTTTGCAGCTGGTTTGGTTGGATGTAAGTTCTTGATGGGTTCTGGAGAACTGACTGACATGGTTGCTCACTGCTGGCTTTGTCAGCGTTTGGAGCTCTGAGTCCTGCTTGCAGTGCAGGGCGTGCCTTACCTTTTCCAGATGTAGTGCTGAAAGTTGCTGCCAGGTGAATATTCCAGTCCCATTTCAGCTACCTGTCCTCATGTTTGAAAGGAGAGGAGTCAGGGCTGAGGGGCAAGACCTGGGGTTCCTGACTGCTCTCCTATGGGCCCTTGGACAGCACTGATGGGTGCTGGCACTTCTGTGCACATAGCCTTTGGTGACATTTGAGAGCCCTGGTAGCTAATACACGTGTGAGCCAGGGGCTGGTAAGCAGCGGTGCTCTGCACGAAAATCAGGGCGTTCCCAAAACACCTGTAGTGGTGGAGCTGGGAAGGTGATGTACCAGTGAAAGGGAGAACCTGTGGCAGGCAACTGGGATCCCAGATCTCCCTTGGCAGCTGGAGGCCGCTCCTTCCCCTCTCTGCTGGAGCAGCATGAACCGGAGTTGCTTGGTCCATGGGCAACTGGTGGAAACGGAGTTGAGTGTTCATAGGCACGGCATGGTGCTGGAGTGTGAACTGCTATGGCTGCTGGCTGGTGCTCACACTGGTGTCACGAGTTGTACGACTCGAGCAGGGTACAGGACAGGTAACTCTTGGGATGGAGACATGTGGTTGAGCTGGCTGAGCTTGACTGAACCATGAAGACTCTCTTGAGCCTGTGTTTGCACTGCAGCATGCGCTCGCTTCTCTGCTTAGGGACTGTAGGAACACATCTGAGTGCTGGTACAACTGCTCACTGGGAAGCTAGCTGTTCGCTGCAGCCTGTGTGGGGCTTCTGGCTCACTTGCCTCTGTGGCGTTGGGTATCCGGTGCTGCCTGTTTGAAGAGCTTATTCCCCTGTTTGTAGTGGCATCCTCTGCTGCTGAGGATGCACGGTGAGCGCACGACGTCGGGGCAGTTGCAGGTGGTGGTGTGCAGTGATAATTCATCTGGGAGTAGTGGGAAGCCATGTAATGCTCAATGCATACGGCACGAAACCGAGCTGCCTGTGTTGCTGCTCACAGATGTGCGGTGCTGGGTCTGTAAACCTCGGAGTCAGCAAATGTGGTGATGGTTCATCCCAGTGTGCTGTGTTGCCCTGGGAGGTCCCGAGCCCCCTGCCCAGCAGTCTCGGCTGTGGGCCTGGTGTAGCCTGTGCACAGCCCTGCCCCAGAGCACCCACTGCAGCTGCTCACAGATCGCTTCCGCTCCCCTCCCTGCTGCTTCGGCCCCTTCCAGCCATTGTAGGATCTCCCTCCGTCTCTCCTTGCTGGTTTATTTCCTTCATCTTGTAGGCGCAGGCATTGAATACTGATGAGGAAATAGTTGGTCTAAAGCCAGCTAGTCAATTTTGGTTAATTAATTGGAATGGTGATTGGCAAAAACCCAGCCCAAATTTTTGTAGGTAATTTATAGCATAGGTAATCGTTTACTCGTGGATAATTATCTCTACCTATAGGTAGCAGAAGGTAACGGTTATTGAGATCCAGATGCATCGGTAACAAACACTGCTGTATGAAATTGCAAATACTTAGCCTGAGTTACCTGTTTAATTACTGGGTAACTAAAATGGTGCAGTAAGCCCCTCCCCCCTTCTCTGTCGGGTCCCTGCACCTTGGGCCAGGTGAGTACGGCAAGGGAGGAGAGATCCTGTATCCATGCAGGGAGCCAGCATTCTGTGGGTACTTGCATGTTGCCTGGCGTAGGCGGGATGTTGGCTGCGCTCCTGGGATGCTGTTACTCACTCAACATCAGCCAGGGATAACTGCTGCTGCTTCAAAGGGAGTGGGAAACGATGGGATGGAAGGCATTGTGACACACTGTCAGGCTGCAAGCTGTCATGGGGCACAGGGGTTGGTATTGTACACCTCGGGGCAAGCAGTTCTCTCTGCAGATGATGAGCTCACCAGGCAGGGTGGCAGGGTGCCTCATTGGTGTCACAGTGACTTTGCAGGGTGTCACTCCCAACAGAGGTGCTGAGGATGGGGGATCACTGCTCCTTGGTGTGGCAGAACCCTTGGCCTGTTACCAAGCGCTGGCTGCTTGCTGGGTGAGTGGGCAGAGGGTGGAGCTGGCCGTGCTGGGACCTCACCATGGTACCTCTCAGTGCAGACAGGGACAGGTAGAAGTTCTCTCCAGCCTCGGTGCTGTCAGAGAATTCTTGTTGATGTGTTGGAGCGTTTGAACTCCCTCTGCTGTAAAATCTATCGAAAGTTTGAACAAAAGAGCAACACATCCCAGTGTATGTTCAGCGCTCTTGGAAGTGATGGATAGATGAGTGGAAGACCAACAAATTGATGGGCCTCTAGACATCCGTTCCCTTCTTCTGTGAACTCCACTGGATGTGGGTTTTGTTCACTTAAAGCTGTCTGTTTTGCACATGGAACCTGCTGAAGCTCCCAGGGTTTTGTTCCTTCCTCCAGTGCAAGGTGTGAAAAGCAAAAGCGGGGATCCCTGACACCATCCTGTGCAGCGGTGGGGCAGTGCTCTGGGTTTGGTTTTTTCCCCCTTGAGAAATACTTGGTGAGTACACAGTGTTACTTCCAAGAGGGAACAGGCTGGAGACTTGACATGTCTTGGAATAAGCAGCAGCTCTGTATGCTGTCACTCTGATTCTGCGTTAGTGACAATTCAGCTTGCCCCTCAAGAAGAGAGCAGAGGCTCCTCCAAAAGATAAGAAAAAAGCCCTTACATTTTGCCTAGCAACAGAGTAATATCTCCTGCCTGAGAACCACTTCCTCAAGTCCCGTTGGGCTTTGACATGCTGACTTGTCGGCGTGGGATCTGCGTGGGGCTGCAGGACAGCCCATGGAGGGATGCCCCAGCACGGGGCGCCGGCTGGGGCCGCTTTGGGAGTGCAGGGATGACGTCCTTGCCATCACTCTGCCTGCTCTACAGGAGGATTTGCGGGCAGCGACCCTCCTTGCTGCCCACTCCCATAGCTCCAGTTGTGATCTCGGGGTGGGTGACCTCTCACTGTGACATCATCCACGCAGAACACTCTGTGCTGGCATTTGGTGCGATCTGTGTGTTAAAAGAGCCTGTGAAGCAGCAAGTTGGGTCATAAGGAAGCCGATGGTTTGAGTGGATTGCATATGGCCCAGGAGAGGCAAGTAGAATAGGAAGCATATGTTTGGCACCCACCGGTACCGCGGAACCACGCATGTGTGAATTGCTAAACGTAGTTTACATAATACGGTCAGTAATATGCAGCAGATGGAGTCTGAGCAAACCGCTTCAGTCACGAAATTCCTGAATGCTGAGAGGGATTGCACAACACAAACTTTAACTCTGAAGGTAACTTGATAAATTATGTTCTGTTTACTACAGTGGGTGTAAACAGAGCCCGCGGGACCGGGAAGCTTGTTTCCCTCCGAACAGCAGTGTTGCCAGCATGCGGGAGGCGGCTCACGTTGAAATGCTGATGGGAAGTAACAGTCTCACTGGGGGTGTGAGAGACCCAGTCTGTGGGACTCCCCTGCGCTGCCTCTGGCCTGGAGTTGTGGTGGTTTTGTGCTTGGAGGGTGTTGGGTGGATGGGAATCCTTCAGTCCCTTGATGTCCCGGTGATTTTTTGTGAGCCCCAGTGGGAGCAGAACCCCTGTGCCTTGAGATTCCTGGTCCTGAATGAGCTTTGCTCAGGTCAGAGGTGTTTTTTGGGAGTGGTCTGTGGAGTCACCTGTGTTTCGATGGTTCTTTTGCCCATATGGGGCCTGGCTGTGTAATCTGCATATATGCAAATGGTGGCCCTGTAACCAGACTGTTTGGTTATTGTTTAATGTCACCATTAAGTCACTGAGTCTGGGCGCGGGGCTGAGCACAGTGTTTCCAAAGGAGAGCTCAAGCATGTCTCTGGCCAAGGCCATGGAAAATCATTCCAGGGTTCTTCCAGGATTCCTCACCTGTCTGTATGCTGCTGAACCCAGGCCATAGTTATTCTACACAGGCCATGACCACAGGTTTGCTGAGGCACAGAGAAGTTCTGTGTCTGCCTACACTGCAAAAGGAAAACAGTTCTCTGAATTAGCACCTGGCTCCTTCGCTCTGAGATGAGGCTGTCCATCTCGGCACAGCCAGCAATGCTGCCCTGGGTGTTGTCGAGTGCCATGTCGGTGTCTGTGTCAGGTTCCCCCACGTTAATCCCTGGTGTGCAGGTAAAACCCTGAGTGCTCTGCCTGCTCCTCGGGGCATTTGCAGCCGCCCAACAAGCGTTTGCACTGCAGCACTTGGGTCCAGGCTGGAAGTGTGGATGGTGCTTCCCTGTGTACAGGGCATTTACCTGGAGCAGCTCCTAGCTGCCCACCCTGTCAGCAACCTGCGGGAAATCAGGTGGATGCGGGGTGACCTGGAGCTGCTCCGTCCTGGCTGCTGGGGAGAACCATTGGGCCACGGCGTGAGAAGTGCTGGCAGCGCCAAGGGTCAGGAGTCCGTGTGGAGCTTCTCTGGAAGGCTCTGTGTGTGCAGCTCGTTGCTAACGCCTCAGCAGAGATGAAAGTTGGCACATATATAGTCTTTGCTTGGATCTTTTGTTGTTATATACTTTGCCAAATGTAGTTTGGCTATTTTCATTTTATGCAAGTGTGAAAAATGTTATCTGTTTAAGTTGCTTCTTTGCACTTCTATGAATAAAAAATGGCTTTAATTAAATTAAGAAAGAGCTTTGACAAGTGATTTGTCTATAATACGTACTTATGGTTTGTGGCATTTCAAAGAATAAATAACCAAGATGTTGGGGCTTAAACATTGGCTGCTGCACATGTTCTGTCAATTCCCTGGTTGAGAGAAATGCTCCTTCCAGTGTGGGCTTAGGTGCAGAGCCTGCACATCCAGACTGCGCCGCCTGCTGAGGATGGGGAGGATGAGGAAGGGGGAATGCTTGCCATTGACATGCTGCAGGAGCTGAACTGGAAGCAGCCCAGGGACCCTCTGAAGAAGTCAAGTGTGCTTTGCAAGGCAAGGAGGAGCAAGGCTTTGATTGCAACTCCACAGACGTTCAGGACAGCTTGAGGCAGCAGGGAACATTCATGGGCAGATAACACCAAACAGGCTGGGTAGAAAGGACTGAGATGGTGGAAAGACTTTCAGTCCCATGAGCATGGCAGCTGCAAGGAGAGGGGAAAGTGGTTGGTTGTGGGTAAGGAAGATCAGAAGGAGCCATCTATTAGTGAGTTACTGGATCAGCAAGGAGAGGTTTGGAAGCAAAGTACTTTGCTGGATTATTTGTGTGTTGTAGTTTTGGCTTTGCCTTTTTTTAGTATTGAGGGTGACAGAGAAATGGAGATGGTAGTATGGAGGAGATCCTAAACCCAGAGAATCTTATGCTTTGAGATGTTCAGAGCATACCTTCACTTGGTTTAAAGTTTGTCATAAGTCACCTTTTTGCCCTGACAGATTGTGTGCAAGGTGTAGATGAAAGGGAACATAAAGAGCTTGGAATTACCCAACAGACTCCTCCTCTTCTTCTCCTGAGTAAAAGTAACAGCAAGACCCAGGGATTTAAAAAACCACACCAGCAACCCATGCAACGTAGATAGAGGTGGCACTGAATGCTGGGACTCAGGGCTTAGTGCAGTTCAAGTGATGGGTGTTGGGTCCTGATGAGCCCAGCACTGAAAGCTGGAGGCAGGTGTTGGGTTTCTCCAGGACATTTACTGGTGTGACACCGCTGCAGGAAGATCCCTGCTTTCTCTGCGTGTCGTCACCTCATTCACACTGAGCGGTGACACCTGAATGTCGCAGCCAGTCCAGACTGATGAACAGCAGTGTCAGGAGGTTCTGGGCGGGTGGCTGGGCCCTGCCTGGCACTGCTGGCAGTGGTAGCACTTGTTCCTTCCTTACACTGTGTCTGGGTAGATGGGTGGTTTGAGCAAACACGGAGGAATGGCCTTGGGCCTTTGCAGGTAGAACCAGTGACTGTAATGGCCTGGGTAGGATTTTGCTGGGGGTGAGAGAGGTTTGGTTGAGCAGGGCTTAGCTCTGGGGTCAGCCAGTCAGCTCAGCTCCTTGCTAGGGCTGAGCATTGGGCAGAGCTTGGTGAGAGTGCCCTGCTCTGCTTGGCAAGCCTGCAGCACTGGGGGTGGCATGGTACAGCCTACCTTTTTATTTATTTTTATTTTTTTCTCGCTGACTCTGACACCCAGCACCTCCCTGCCAGCCTGGTGTGGCTGATCAAGCTGTTCAAACAACTGGAAGACATCAGAAGTTAAACACTCATTATTTTAATTTGATGCTAATCATGTGTTAATGAGACTAATCCTTGCAATGATTCAGGTAATTTGCTTAATGGCTGCCCAGAGTACAGATTACAGCAATCAGTCACGTCTGATAAGATGTCTGTTGTGGAGGAGGTTGTCAGGTGAATGAGGTGGGAAAGGACTAAGGAGTAAGGTCTGACCTGGTGTAAGTCGAGCCTTGCTGCAGAGGGTGAGGAGGAGAGGTCCTGCTGCACAGCCAGACCTGGGGCAGCAGGGAAGGCAGCTGAAGGGGCTGCTGTGCTCCAGGGCTGGTCCTCGGGGGCTGTGCTGTGGGGCTGGTCCTCGCCCGTCTTGGGGAGGAGCAGCACGTGAGGGCTCACACCAGCAGTAGAGTCGTGCCCTCTTTTCTTGAGGCCATTTGGGTCACAGCAAAGGCTTTGGGTAGAAAAGGACTGAGTCTGATACACTGTGTCCCATACTGGCGCTCATCCTTTGCTGGTGTGAAATGATGCCATGCTTGTGGGACCGCTGGCTCGTGGGACCATGCTGGCTGTCAGGTCGGGGTGCTGGGTCCATCACTCAGTTGGTTCAGGGCAGCTGGATGTGTTGATGGATGGGCAGTGGGTAAGCAGTTAGTAACTGTGCCTGGGTAGTGGGGGTATGTTCAGCCGCTGCCTGGCTCTGTCATAGCTTGGCCTAATTCCAGGAACAAGATGGTGGCAGAAACCTGGTTGGGGTGTCTGCTGTCTGTCTGTTGCTGGATTTTGTCTCAGCATTGCTTCTCCTGCTGTCTGTCTCTGGGAGCTGCAAGTCTTCCAGAGTAAAGATGGAGCCGTTTAGGCCTGTCCTTCATAACAAATGCTGCACTAAGTCTAAAGTCATGGGTCGGTAAAATGGGGGTGTGCAGCTAGAGCAGGTGGGAGGGGAACATAAGGTCCAGGTGCTACTGCCTTGTAGGCTTTGGTTCCTCCTCGTGAGGCATCATAGGAGGGAGCACTTGGAATCTAAAATCCCTTGTTAACATCCTTTGTTGATGTTACTCGTTTCAGAACACTGCCAGGATTCCGGAAGCTCCTCACAAAGGCGGTTGTGGGAGGTTGGACAGCATGTGACTCGGCTGCCGGGGATCTCACTGCGTTCAGAGCTGGCCTGTGATCTGCTCCTGGTGAGTCACTCGGTTCGGGTTTTGCTTCCCAGCACTTTGAAGGTCATGCTCTTGCAGTTGGTCAGCTTTTCAGCATAGGTACCTCTGTTCACACACTTAATAACCTGTGAAGGCAACACATCCATAAGGGCCTCTCTCTGCTGAGCCTGTGCTTGCAAACCTCACCTGAAATAAATCCTGGTCTGCCCTGACAAAACAGGTAAGGAGGTAAGTCTGACCCTTCTCCCCACAGGTGAGGAGATGAGGTGTTGAGGCATTCAGTCAAAGGGGGAGATGGGGAATCACACTGAAGTCCTGTGTTGTAATTAATGACAAGCCTGCCTCTTGATTGTTGTCTTTGTGGCACATCACTCAGACTGTAAATCTCCATGGCTTCTGTTAGTAAGGAAACTCAAGGTGTCTCTTTGAAGCAGTAGTCCAGCAGCTCCAGCTGTGTTGGGAACTGTGCTCCCTGTCCAGCCTGGGCATCAGCTCTTACTGCTGGGAAAGCAGCGAGGTGGGGGGATGTGGTGGAGTGGTGAGGTGGGGATGGGGATGCCTGCAGCTTGGGAGGCAGGGAATGTCAGCCCCCAAGGGCTTGAGCAGAGCTGCAGGGCAGGGAGACCTGGGCTGCCCTCGCACTGTGAGACTGTGGCCAGGGGACGGTGGGCTGCCGCTGTAGATGTGTGAGCCAGGCTTTGGGATTCCCACAATAAAGAGTGTGGCGGCCTTTTTACACCTGGATTAGAAGCAAGCCACTGGTTGTGTTCCTCTCTGCAAATTCAGGAACTAGGAATCATCTCCTGTGTGTCCCGATGCCACGTGGCAGGAGATACTGTTTGTTCAGTGTTTTTTTGATTCAGTCATTTGTGCAAAATTTGGTTGAGTTGAATCAATTTGCATCTCTGCTTAAGGCCTAAATTGTTAGAGGCTTTCAGGGGATGGCATTGTCCTACAGCACTCATTTAATGATTTAGAATAAACAGATGGTTTTATTTTTTCCCATTAGAACCTTTCAGCTTTTCTGCTTACACAGAGATAATAATTACATCTCTCACTTTGATTAAAATGCAGTCAGAATGTCTTCTCTGCCTGGTTTCAATTGTGCTGTTTCTCCACGGGCTTTATTAAGCACCGTGGAGTTACCATCATGCACAGTAAGCTGTGACATGCAGGTCTTGGTATTGGCTCACATCTACTGTAAGTCAGTTGTCCTGGTGGGGCTGATGGGGTGTGAGTGGGTGTTGGGTGGTGTCAGGAGCTGTGACGCTGTGCTTGTATCAGGGAGCATTTCTCTCATGTGGTGGCTGTTAGATGGTGTTGGCCAAATAGCAGAGAGTAGCAGCAAAAGCTATCAGATATAGTGATGTTCTTGAACATTGTATTGAAACCTGGGAAGAACACAGCTGCTGCTCGGGAGTGCTGGGAATGACTCCGAATGTGCATCCGAATGAGGAAGCTGGGAAGCTCAGGGGGCAATTCCAAGAAAGTAATTTCAGAGGTATTACAGCAGCAAGCACAGAAGCGAGTCGTGGGAAGAGAGGTGATGATCTTCCCGCATCTGAAGAGGTGTCTTTGTGTAGATCATCGGAGGAAGGATGCCCCGGCATCACTGCCGTAAGGGTGGCTGGGCCTGAGCGGGTGAGCGAGGGCTTTTACCAGCCCAAGGGCTGTGGGGAGGTGGGTGGAGGTTTGAAGGGTGCTCAGAGCGAACAGCTGGAGAAGGCAGTTGTCCCTCAACCAGAGCAGCTGGGAGCAGGGCTGGCCATCAGCTGATGGACTCTCTGAGCAGGACACTGGTACAGCTTGGTATCATCTGGAATCAGTGCTGCAGCTGTCAGAGACCTGGATGTCCTAGGGGAAGCAGGTAATGACTCAGAGAGCAGTAACTTTGGATGGGTAGCCAGAGCAGTGGAAGGAGGGTCACGATGTGATAGCCGATTGGGGGTTGCTGTGTGTGGCCGTGTCCGGAGGGTGCAGGAGGCTGTGTCACTCGCAGCTTTCAGGACAGCCAGTCGCACAGAGGCTTGATTTTGAATGGCTGAGCACACAGAATTTGGGACTGGAGCAGAGAGCGTCTCAAATATCCATGTTTAATTTTTTTAAGTGATTGCTGAGCAGGAACGTTAATTCTTGTCTCAGCCGGGGTTGAGCTGAAGGTTGGGACTGCTTTTTAACAGATAGAGTCTGGTCTGGAAGTGCTGTCCAGGAACATCAGCACTGAAACAAAAAAAAGTGCCCATATGGTTTATTTACAGTTTGTGACCAAGTGAGCGGCAGCCCCGGTTGGTGTGTTTTATGTCCTGTGCTGGTTGGGTTTATATGTTGGTCACTTGGTGATCGCTTGACCTGTCATTTTTGCGGTTATTTGTGAGCACTTTAGGTTTATCAATTACTTTTCCAGACTGTAAGTTACCTATTTTGAGAGCATAATTTGTTTATAATGTATGTTTTAACAGCATGATTTGTTTCTTGTTTGTAATTAATTTTGAGCTTTGAGTCTAAAATTGCATAGCAAATGATTATGGAGAGAGCTGTTACCTTGAATATTGCTGCTAAAGGCTTGTAATATGCTGAAACGTTCTCTTGGTGCTGAGTTAATTTCAGTGGTCTCAGGACTGGGATGTGGGGACACTGCTGACTCAGGAAACGTGGGGCACTGTGGCATCACCACGGTGTGACCTGTGGGGTTAGTACTCGCATCCCTCCAAACACTGGGCTGGTGTGCAGAGTGACCCTGCAGACAGGCAGCGTGTGTGACAGGCTTTACCTCAGCTGTGTCGGAGCTCTGACCTGGAGCTCAGATCTGTCCATTAGCTTCCATGGAGGTAGGGAAATGGCATGGGCTTGGTTTGGAAGGCTTTTGGGTGAGGGTGTGAGTTCTGGGGGCTGTTGTGCACTGCGGAGGAGAAAGTACAGTGCAAGGGAGAAGATGGGAACACAAGTCTCAAATGCAGAGATCAGGCGTGAGGTTGGAGCCCATGTGGGGCAGCTGTCAGGGTACATGATGGGTGCTGGTGCTGGCTCTGAGCTTTCTCAGTCCTGTGTTAGTACTGTGTGCGTGTGTGAAACCTGCGGTGGTGACCAGCCAGGATGAGTAAGAAGCATGAGGGGTAGTGGAAAGTCCTATCTGCCAGTAGATGCCTCTTGTTGTCCCTAAACTCACAAAGTTCGTTGCTGCTGTTTTTCTGGAATGCCTTCATTACCTGGGATCGTGTCTGAGGGGCAGCAGGAGGGTGCCCAAATGGGAACTGTGGGGTCACGCCGTGTTGTGCTCCGGTTCAGGCCAATGCTCCGCTGACTCTTGTTCTGAGATGCACACATTTCTGTAACACCAAGTATTATCCCTCTAATTCCCTGTCCATCTGTAGGATAAACGCTTAGACTGTGTGTAAACTACACCGAGTCTATATCATACATAATGTATGACTGTATATGATAATGTGCCATGAATGTCAAATTCTATTTTATTAAATATAAGCTGCTCTTCCATCTGCGTGGTGGAGACCCCGTATATTGTTTGCCAAAAAACAGCACCATTTCCAAGCGTTACATAATTCCACATGGAAGGATGTGAAATACCTCAGTTTCTTCTCCCCAGCAACTTCCTGCAACTCCACTGGCTTTGATTTCTCATGCACAGCATCCTCTTGCTGCGCAGGAGCGATGTCAGCCTCTGGCAGCAGAGCGGCTGTGTGAGCTCACCAGGGTTGGTCCGCCAGAAGAGGCCAAGGCCAGATCCTCGCGCTGTCACTGCACTGGCATCAGGGGTGGAGCAGCCAGCAGCTGTGTGCGTGAGGGAAGCTCTGTCCTCCTGCCCAGGCTTTTCCTCGGCAATCCAGCACTCCAGCAATAATGAGGCCTCCAAATGAGCAAGGAGACAAATGTTTGTCGTAGCTTTTGAAGCTTTGGCAGACAAGCTGCTAGGACCTTTAGTTGGCACCTCGCTGTGGTTCCAAAAAAGCCACCCTTGTCATGGCTGCCTTTTTTTTTTTTTCTTTTTTTTCTCCCCTTATTTTTTCCCCTGTTGCTGAGATTTCGCATGGTACGTGTGCATGTGAGCCCGTGTGTCTCGTGACACTCTACAGTAGAGATTGACAGGAACCAGAAGTCAGGTTCATCAAAGCCACAGATTTCTGATCCAGAATTACAGTGACTGATTTGTGCCAGCACAGACCTAGACTGTCCAGATAGACTGAACAGGAGGAAAATGTAATGCCAAAAAGGAAGAAGCTGAAACCTAATTAATCAGAAACAAGTAAGTCATCTTAATGGCAGCACAGAAGTAGTACAATTTAATTTGAGAGTACCCTATGTTCCGTAAGGATGACATTGTGCAGTAATTCTACTGCCAGTTACTGCCGTCAGAACTGCTGAATAGTAAGAACGAAATGAGTTACTGCCTCAAATGGTCTGTATTTTGCACATCTAAACCTCCCTGGTATATCAAGTTTAAATTCTGCTTGTGACTTTTTGCTTCTCCCCTGGCATATCTTTGAAGCTGTGTCGGTCCTTGGTGTGTTCCTCATGGCGGTTGGACTCAGTGAGCCTCACGAGCAAGAGCTTGTGTCGGTCGTGTTGCAGGAGATACTGCTAGGATTGAGGTTAGAGAATTGCCTCATGTTAGAGCCCAGAGAAAGAGGAGTGTGTCTTCTGTCCAGGGCTTGCCTCTCCTGCTGCCTTTGGTCCTAGAAAAAAGACTCAATTCCAGGAGCAAAGGTGGAGAAGGAGGGACTGGCCAGAGCTCTGACCCGTTCCTGCCCTGTGCTGGAGAGAGTAGAAGTGCCTGGCTGTACAGGTTAGTTCATCAGCAGATATCTTCAGAAGGAGACCTTGTTGGCAGCTGCAGCTCCCTCAGGGCTCTCACATGGCTCAGCTCCTGATCAGGGTGCTGGGTGCTGTGCAGCACCTGAGGAAAGGCCAAGCACGGTTATCTCATCTGGCTGCAGTGTAAAGCTGGGGCAGGATGGTGCGCTGGGGTTGCTGGCTGCCCCATGAGCTGCGGAAGTGGGTCAATCTCACCTGCCCAATCTTACCCCCTCTGCCGAACAACCTGATGCTGAAAACCCCACCTGGTCACTGCGTGAATGAGGGGATGCTGTGCTTCCTCAACTCTCAGACTTACTGCCTCTGGACTGCTGGGCAGGGTGCCCAGTGACCTCTGCTGTTGCCGGTCCCCTCTGTACTAGTGCACTCCCCGCCCTTCACAGCTTCCTGGCTCATTCCTTGAGGCCAGGCAGTCTCGTCTGTCTTCCTGCCCCAGGATCTCGAGGCCATCAGCTCTGTGCCTCCCATACCAACAGCAGGGTGGAACAGGCAGGCTCTGAATAGCTTTGTGTCTACAGCAGAGGGGGCAGTCACGAAAAGCAGCTGGACCTGACAATGTAATGTGCTGGTCTCAAGGGAAGAGGGTAGCTGTGATCCGAAGTAGGCACTAGGAAGGTTGGTGTGTGGCAGGATCTGCAATGGGATGGTTTTCCACACCAAAGTAGCAATGGTGTGTGAAATGTGACACGGCCCAGAGACCTGGGGTGCAGAGTTGCTGTCCCGGAGGCCTGCCCGTCCCGGAGGCCTACCCGGGGAGAGAAGAGCACCACAAAGCACGCAGTGGGTGTTTTCAGGTCCCTGGAGTTAAATGCTTGGCAGGAGGAGAGGAGCCAGGCTGTGACAGCATAGCAGGACTCTTGCTGTGGCCTCCAGGTTGGCCCTTACAGAAGTGCATTAAAGGGAGAGAGCCCTTCTTGAAACCCTGGCGCAGTCCTTGTTTGTAGGAGGGCAGCAGCCAAGTCCATGACTGCCAGATATCTCATTAATGGAAGTGTGTGAGCATCTCCCCATGTTCAGGTGGTCCTGCGTGACTCCGACAGCATGGCTTACTGTCTGACCAATGCTCTGTTAGGCTTGGAACCAACAGAAAATCAGAGGCAGAAAGGCCTGTACCCTAAATACTTGAGTGGTGGGTAAGATAGGAGGGGGCAGCCCCAGGTGCTGGGAGTGCTGGGGACAGCCCTCAGGAGAGCAGTGAGATGTGGGTCCCGATTATGCCTCTGCAGCACTGACCTCCTTTGGCTGTAATTTGGTGTTCAGTTTTTGATGATTAGACCATATGGATTAAAACCCCCAACCCTTAAGAGCAAATGTTGGATGAGAGAGAGGTATTACTTGTTTCCTTGGTTACAGAAGAACATGAATAAATTACAGGGAAAGAAAACCCCAAACTTCAATCTATTCTGAGTGACCATTTGTGACAACTGGTCCTTGAAGTGTTTTCAGTGGGAGGGATGAGCAGGAGCTCACCCTCCCTGAGCACGGCCAGTCTCCCCTGTGAACTAGGTTTGAAAGCCCACCACGGTGGGCACAGGCTTACGCATGTCCAGCATTGGGCTGGAGGCTCTGCAGAACTCTGCGGTGGCTGGTAACAGACTGCCTGCTGCTGGCACAGGGCTTGGGGAAGGAAAGAGTGGTTCTGGGGACTCGTATCACACCTCTGCTGCACAATAAGCTGACCCCCTGGTTGTGATAGTCTCGAAAGTTAAAGGAGTTTAGATCTGAAGCCTAATTTAGAAAACTGCAGAGCTTAATTTCTACCAACTGGGCTTGCAGAGCCACAGTGTGACTTCAGGTATTTCCATATGGAGCTGTTGTACCAGCATGAGGTGTGAATTGCAGTTCTTCCTCACAAGGAACAGTATTTTGTGGACCACTGTATTTTCACTTAGAAATACTTTCCAACCTAGTCAGTGTCATTTTGGAAATGGTTTGGACTAAACCAGGAAGCTATTCTTAGTGCAGAAGCAGCAGATCCTTCTGGATAGCTCTGCCATCTCGGTTACATGTGCTTGTTATGGAAATGTTCTGGTGACACTCATCCAGTCCAGCAAGGCCGTGGAAGTCTGGGTACCCAGTTTGCTTTTAAAACGGGTCTTGGAATATGTTACACTTGTCTTCTCCTAATCCCCAGCCCCATCTCTGCTCTCAAAGTCACTGTGGCCATGCCACTACAAACCCAGATCTGATGTCTAGCTGGGGTCGGTGGCTGCCTGAGTCTGTGCACAGAAGCGATGTCTGTGCACAAAAGCATCTTTTGGCCCAAGGTGTGGAGAAAAATGTTGTGGTGGGTTTGTGGAAAGCTGGGGATGCAACCAAGGTCTTGAAGGGCCAGCTCTGGTGGTTCAGGGAAGGCTGCAGAGCACCAAGGACTGGTCAGTGCTTGTAGGTAACAAAAGGAAGGGCTGGTGACTGTACGTACAGTACATGTTGTGGGATGCAGACAATTGTTTCAGGGATGGGGGTGTCTGGTGTGGCGTGTGTGAAGGGTTACTTTAGTGCTGCTCAACAGTTCCAGAGCGTTGGATGTGTTGTCTGAGGTGGGCTTCCTTGGAGCTGCTGTGGGAAGGGCGTGGCAAGCACAAGAGCCATCAGACAAACCTCAGAAGCGAAGCTGTGAGATAGGTGACTTGTGATGATGCTCAGGTAGAGGAAGGATGGAATTGGATGAGATTCCTTCTGGAAAGAGAGCTGGTTCCTGGCTGTGAGACCCCACGGCAGGGGGGCCTGGCTTTGAGAGCACAGAGCTGGACGTGCTCAGAATGGCGGAAGACTGTCCTGTGGGGCTGCTGGGCGTTTTGCTGGCTGGATCCGCAGGGAAGCTGGAGCTGGGGAACGTGCAGGCTCTGCACAGCACTGAGTGCATGTGAAGCTGCACACAAGGAGCGGCTGTTCCTCAGCCGCATACGGGTCCTTCAGCAGCTGTGAGGCTGCAGCACGCAGGCACATACTCCTGTTGGGGCTGCAGCATGAAACCAGGGGCTTTGAGGATCATTTTGTTAATTTTTGCCATTTACAATTCTCAGACATGAAAAGTTAGCACAGTTTGGAAGACTTTTTTCTTTTTTCTGGCACTCACAAGTTCAGCACGCTTTTGTGCATTCCAAGCAGTCCTGCCCAGATCTACCACCTGTTCCATAATTCTGGGGTAGTCAGGGTATAGTTCTTTTCCATATGGGCAGCGTAATTCCATTAAGTAGCAATCCAGCACTCTTTTTTTTTTTAACATTAAACCTCGAGAGTTAATCATCCATCTGTGTGTAATCATTGATTCCATTAAGCCTTATGGCCTTGTCAGATTATCAAACATTTTAAACAGCACTTTTTTCTTTTTTCCTTACTCGACAGCAAAAGCATTTGTTGGGGGCACGGTGAGATCAGAGTGTTTAAGGCACGCTCCAATCTCCTGCAGACACTTAAATTGTCCACCCCCCTGTTCCGAGGGGCGCAGCGTGCCTGCACAGCACCTAACACGGGTGCTCCTGAGTCCTTCAGGTATTTCTTGTCAAGCGATGCGGAGACCTTCAGTGATGTTAACCCCCCCAAACCTCCCAGAACGCACCCCATGCCCCCTGAGGATTCAACATTCAGATGCTTTACTCAAATACTCTCATGAGTTTGAGGGAATTACGGTAATTTGGTCGATAGAAGTACAGGCTCAGCCCTTCAGAATGAGTGATGTAGCCAACCCCTATTCATGTAAAAACAGGGGAAACCCATTTGTAAGGTAGATATGCACAATGCTTTGTATGAAAAGGAAGCCAAGAAGGCATTTTCTCCCCAAAACTTTGAAAAATATTTGAAAAATAATGTCCTAGCATTCCTGTAATGCACCATGTTCTCAAGCCAGCTCCTAAACATGGCAGTAAACCTTTGTGTAAGCCTGTGGTCACAGCCTTACTTGTGTCCAGAAATCCCTGGGATCGGCATTCAGTGGTGGCTTCAGACCCATTCAGCAATCCCAGCGACCTGGAAGAGAGGGCACAGTGGGTTGCTGTTGCTGGTGACAGGGAATGGTGTTTAACAGCAGGAGTTATCCCTTTTTTTTTCCTCCAGACATCTTTTCCTGCCTTACATCCTGATTTCCCTTGGCTGTGTTTAGCAGTAACGTGGGGGTAACGCTGAATCCAGAAGAACAACACTGCCTAGCAGTGGGCACTCACCCAGGGAGTGTTTGTGCTGTGGGGACGGAGGGGTGCAGGACAGGTCCAGTGCTTTACAATGAATGGCAAAGTGCTCAGTGAAGCTTGTGGGGCCTTACGCCGGGGAGCTCAGGTCTGTGGGCCGCCTCTACGATGGGAATCCAGGTGTGCCAGCTCGCACACTGGATGCCTGAGTTGAAAACGCCGAGGGTCTCTCTAGTGCTGAGGACAGATCACGTGCTTGAAAAACCTCCTCAAATCTTGACACTTGGTGCAGGAACAGAGGAAAACCTGACAGAAGTAGTGGTGGTGGTGGATTTCAGCTTGGGCCCTGTACAATAGCAGACCTAAATAGCATGTTCTCCCCCTTGAGTTCTGTGCTGTTTGTTCTGGTAGAGCCAACCAAGCCCTGGGTAAGTGGGAGCTTGTGCTGCGATGGTTGGTTGTGACACAATCCCAGACCCCAGCAGCTGTCAGAACCACAGGACTTGGGCAGAAGGGGACAAAACCCAGGGCACAGACCTGGAGCCAGTTCTGAGCAGAACTGACAGTTGGGAATTGCAGTCATTTCTCCTGTTTGCGAGGCATTGTATCAGGAGAAGCTCATCATTTAATGCTACAGCATACACGGTGCAGCTAGGAAACCCTTTAGCTGGAAGCTCGGAGTGATCACCTGGGGGTAAGGAGAGGAAGTGGCTGGAAAAGTGGGAAGGTTTTTAGTTTGGAAGATTACATGAATCTCAAAATCTATTAAGATTGAATGCTGGCAGGGAATCAAAATACCACGTTTTATCCCAACCACTGTGATTATTACTGAACCTGATTAAAAAAACTAAATATATCAGGGCAGGGGGGCTTGTTTCTGATTTCCCTGTTAATTACACCAGGGTTTTTTTTCCCCTGAAAAATATTAGAGTGATAATTAGGCCACGCATCATGTGTGGTTGGATAAATACTATTTACATGTTGAGAAAGGGGGCAGAAGAATTGTATCTGATGAAAGGAACCGGTGCCAAATAGCGGAGAGATTGGTGTGTGTGTCTCAGAAATGAGATGTGTTCACCTCCCTGAGCCAGGACACTTCCTGATGCGTCCCGGTGCTTCCTGACACACTGCTCTGAGCGTGGCTGCATCCCGCACCCTGTGCAGCTGAAAAAGGACCAGGGAGGTTCTTTAATTTGCAGATAATTCCATTAACTCTATTCTGGGAAGTTCAAATACTACAAACAGTACATCTGCTCCACTTTAGAGAGATGTGTTGAGCATGTGTATGTTGTGCCAAGATGAAGGATGCTGTTGGGGGGGGGGGGTCGGGCCAGTCAGAACCTCTGTGGTGGGACAAGGTTTTGGTCAGTTTAAACAACCAAAGTGAGTTAGAGGGGCACATTTGATCTGACAAACTAATACACAGCAGCACTGGCATTGCTTAGAACTGCACTGCTCAGTTCATTTTGAGCCTTAGGGCATTGCCTAAAATTTCCCACTGATGTGTTCTGGGGGCTGCGTCACTTCAGCAAGGTGCACTGTACTTACTGGGCTGTTAATGGTATTTCTAAGTCTGTGGGGCGCTTGAGGATGGAAAGCGCAGATCAGCCGTGGGGCTCAGCTTCTGCTGTGGTCAGTGTGGGAAAGGCTTGAGCAGGAATGAGCAGGAGCACAGGGGACAAAACCCAGCGTCCCTGCCATGACCTACCTGGCTTTGGGGCATCCAGCCTGGCAAGAGTCTGGTTAGCACGAGTGAAACCTCTGATGCCACCGGTGGGGCTGCCTGGAAATTCGGTGTCCTGTGACTGCTGCCTGTGACCCTCCTGCTTGCGTGTTACGGGATAGGACAGCAGCAGGGGACGACACGGCGAGGGGGGGATCTGGGTTGTGCCAAACAGTGCTGCTGGGTTTGACACAGTGACTTCACCTTTGACTCTCTGACTTCATGGAGAATTTAGATAGCAAGTTGCTACCTGGTGTAAAAGGAGGGAAGTGCTGTGTGGAAGGTGGAGTGTGCAAGGCCCTAGAGCAGCGCTCTCACTCCTGCATTCTGCACCATGTGTTTGTGCTCGCTTACAGGAGACAGCAAAACGTCCTGAGATAACCCCATGTGTTATGGGGCATGGTTGTCTTTCTTCTTCCAAATTTTACAGGTGTGAGGAAAGGAAACAATTTTAATTGGGGTTTATTTCTTGACCAGGTGTCTCCAGGTCAGGTAGGAGCTGCTTGGGAAGGATTTGCAGCGAATCATCGTAGCTTTCAGTTACGCTGCAAGTATTGGGTGTTGCAGACAGAAAGACAACAGCCGCCTCTCAGCTGGGCTGCCAGCTCGCACCGTGCACACACAAGTCCAGCAGCAAGAAGTTGTCCGGCCTGTGTAATGCCCCAAAATCTGTGCTTCTCTCTCCTCCTCCAGTTGCAGAGCTGTTGTATGCTTTTGCTGGCTTGTACTAGGAAGACCCACTGAGTCCTGTTTTAAGCAATTAGAAAAGTTGCCTTTCTCCAATCAAAGAGAGGTATTAGCGAAATGAATGGGAGTAATTAAATCTAATTTAGTCATGTAAATGAGTTTAATTAAAAGAAATCTACCCTTTAATAACTTCAGGGGGAAATGCCGCTCCTTACGGAGTTTGAAATTTAGTTAAGCTAACAAGACACAATAGCTGAACTGATGAGCCTGTGATGTTGTAATCTGCTTATGTAAACAGTGGCACAACCCGTGTTGAGTAGCTGCTTTGGGTGGTGGCGCCATCGGAGTCTCAAGCCCTGAGAGGTTAGTGCCCTGGCTGTGTCTGTGCTGCGGGTGCGTCGGTGCCTTCACGTGGTGTGAAGTCCCACCTACACCATAAGGAATTTGGAGGAAAAGGCAAATGTTGGGTAAGAAAGCTGTTGGGCAGTCAGTTATTGTAAGTTACTAGCAGTAGCAGCCACAAACAAAACGGGTGTTAGAGTGGGCAGTTTGGCAGTTGGTTAGGTGAACGGTAAGGAGTGACAGAAGGCAACGAGATCAGACAGGGATCCCTGCCAGGGCCTCATCCTCAGTCTGCACATGTAGACTTCCTTTATTTGCATTTCCTTTTTGCAACCATCCCTTTCATCTTTCAGCAATACCTCTCTTTTGCATCTTAACTTAGACATGACGTTTTCTCTGAGCGTTTGAGTAGTGTCTTGTGCTCTGCCATTGCACTTGGGAAGCTTTGAGCAGCTAGTTCTTCATGCTTATGTCATTGCTCTCAGTACTCTTCCTTCTCTTCCTCTGCTAAGAAACAGATGCTGATGTGCTCAGGAACTCACACCTGGGGAAACAGAACTTAGACCATGTCTGGTAGGAGCCCACACCTTAAGTCTTCCTAAGGGTGTTCTGTGTGCCTCCAATACGTGCTGTTTGGCATCTCCATTCATACCAGGCTCAAACTAGGGCATCAAACAGCTTGTTTCCTTTTTCTGGAAACACTGTCACAAGTGTAACTAGAAGTAGCCAGGAGAGTGCAATGGAAAACCTGAAACTTGTGGGACAGTCAAGTGGAAAGAGTGGTCGGAGGGGTTTCTTCTGGTAACAGCCCTCTTGATGTGTTGGTCTGACTATAAACCAGTTCACATGTCCCAGCTTGCCGAAGGTTTGACAGAACCATGGTTGGCTTCTGGTGGCCAAGGGGACCATGTCCAGGCCAAAAGTATCCTCAGCGTGAGCAGCCAAGGCAGCCATTGGGCCAGAGCTGTGCAGAATGATCACAGCTGAACTGAGTCCGTGTTTCTGCAGCCGCCAGCCAGTCTCACATGGCAGGAGGAGAGGGAACACCCCAGGCAGCAGCATGGAGCTCTGATGGGATGTGCAGGGTCTGACCACCCCTTTCCACAGGGGCTGCGTACCTGGGCTGCCTCCCAGGACCCGAACCTCCAGGCTGGGGTGGGAATGTGACAGCCATATGGTCATCGGTGAAACTCCTGCCTGATGTTGTCACACGTCTCAGCTGTGAGCGCCGTCGGGCTTGAGCTGGTCGCGCAGTCATGGGCTGGGAAGTTGGTCCTTGTGGCTTCAGCTGCGGAGGCTGTGCAGGCAGGGGCTTTGGAGCTGTGCCCCTTGCTTGGCTAGCAGAGAGGCAGCAACGTGCGATACGCCTGCGCTGTAAGCAAACAGCTCTTGTGGAGTCGTGACTCCAGACCTATAAATGGCATCTGTGTTGTGCTTGCAGTAGTCATAATTAAAAGCCCAGAGGCGAGTTAGAAAACAGATGAGTCTAAACAGCAGCTAAATTGGGCTGTGCAGGGGCAGAGGCGAGGAGCAGCATCTGATGGCAGCCAGCTCCCTGGCATGGGCTCTGCAGGCTCTAAAGGCATGGCCGTGCTGCGCTGGGGCGATGGCATTGCTGGGGACCTGCCCGATAAGAGGCTGGCCAGTCCAGGCCAGCCAGTGCCTGGGCAGCGGGAGCGGGGAGCTCTCAGCAGAGCGAGGAGCCTCACAGGAAGCTAAGCAAATGCCTGGTGACCCCTGGCTCCTGCTGCTGGTGCAGCCAGAGCAGAGCTGATCTCAGAGCAGCTTGTCCCTAGCCCCATGAGTGCGGGTAAGCGCTGTGCCACCGAGGCAGCTCTGTGGAGATCCAGGCTCTGGGGGGTGGCTTGGGAAGCCAGGAGAACCACCCCATCTCTGGGACAGTGCTGTGGCTGTGATGTGTCCTGTTACCCTCTGTGCTTTTCTCTCTCAGATTTTACTGCCTGAATGCTGACCCAGAAGGTTTGTTTAATGCTCACACTTGTTTAATTGCAGCAGCCTGGATGCGAATAACACATGGCGGTCCCAAAACACGGTGGGTTTTCTGAGTTGGGACCAGCATGTAATTTACTGAGCAGGAGTTGGCATTGCAAGGCTGTTTAAAACACGCATTGGACAGTGTTGATAAACACCTCGGGCCTTGGCTTGGGGAGGAGTTCAGGTAGTGACTGCAAAGGCTGTTGAAACAGTCTGTCTTTGTATTCGTGTAGCATTGGCAGCAAACCAGGGAGGCTGCTCAGGTGTTGGGCCAGGTGCACTGCGACATCCTGAGCAAATCACTTACCTGGTTAATGAGGTCATCAGGGAAGCTCTGTGTGCATGTGGAGAGCTCGTGGATTCCAGAGGGGTTTGCACATGCACGTTTGTTCTTCTGACTTTCCTTTGAACCAACTGGGACTTGATTCGGGAGGTGGTTTCAGTTGGTTTCGATTGCCTGTTCAGAAGCTGCAGAAGATGATGATGTTGTCGATTTATGCAAAACACACACACACATCTGCTGCTTAGCACTAGTAATCCAGCTTGGTGCTGAGCACTACATGGAAGGATTTCATATATAGATCAGATTGTGTAGATAAAAATCACTAGTTTCAGCATGCCCTACGGTGTGTAACGTTATGCATTGAGTGGTTCTTTTTTTCATTTCTCTTTTTCCTGTATGGCTTCGTGACAGCAGTCGCTGGTTTATGTTGTGTGTTTTCTCTTCCCTGTTGTATGTTTTCTCTTTCATGGTCTTTTGAGTTTTTGGAAGTAATCTCATAAAGCATTTCATTTCTTCAATATCACTCAGCGCCCTGTGTCTTGGATTTCAAGTGATGTCTTCAGGTAAGCATGTATACTTTACTAGGGTGAAGCAGGCTTCAGAAGAATTTTGAGTATTGGATGCTAATGACTCAATGACTGATGACTAAAGGCTCAGCTCTGTTCCCAAGGCAGTCAGCTGAATTTCCTCTCCCATTCTGGCAAACCCTTTTTCAAATGGATGCTTACCATTACCTACATGCCCTTTACTGCCAGCTCCTGAGCCTCTGTCGGAAGGAAAGGACGGACCTGTTTCTCTGAAGTCCTCACACGGCACTTGCTGCTCCTCAATGTCGTCCCATGTCACCACGGTTGCTTTGTGGTGTATTGGTTACACTGCGCAGGGTGTACTCACCTGTTGCACAAGAGCTTCAGTTGGGGTTTTGAGTCGGAATGGTTGACCAAAGGCAACTGGCAGCAGCTCGTGGCCAGACTCTGACCATGCAGGGTGCCCGGCCCAGTGGGCTGCGTGTAATCTGGCTGGAGGAGCTGTCCCAGCCCCTGCCCCACAGAGACACCATACAGCGGCAGTGTCTTGGGTTACCTGGAGGGGGGCTGAGGGCTGTATATAAAACTGGGGACCCCGAGGAGGTTGCAGATGCTTGGCTGTTCGCGGATGTGTCTGTGGCTGGGCTGATGCCCTGTCACTTGCCTTGTGGGGAAAGGAGCCAGAGAGGGGAGAAAGGGACAAGACAGGCTGTCAGAAGGGTCTTGAGGCAGCTCCCAAGGGTGGCTTGGACAGAGCCGAGGGCAGTAGCAAGCAGTAGGTCTTCAGCGGCCGAGGGGTACGTGTGGGAAGGAGATAGGAGCTTGAGTGGTTTAGCTTTGCTGTGAATGAGTGTTTTCTTTTAGTCATCCTGGGTTTAATTTGAATTCTGGGAAGTTAAATACACAAAAGTCTAAAAGTGTGGTTTGGGTTTTGCAAGAGGGACTGATGGAGGTGCTTGCAAAACAAACAAAAGACCAATTTTGGGCCCATCCCTTCCCCTTTTTTCCCACCTTGGTGTACAGCACACCTTTTTTAGGAATTGCTGTTTCAAAAGGAGGAGTCACTTAAGTTCAGACAGCTGGAAATGATGTCCTGCGATGGTTATTGGCTTGCATTGACTTTGCTGAAATTAAAACAATATATTTTCTCTGCAAATTATTTGCTTCTTCAGGGTTTTTTCCCCTGGGAAGGTTCATCACCACCGCAAAGGCAGTTAAAGCTGTCAGTGCTCCACCTGAATGTACTTGGCTTTACCAGCCTCAAAGAAAAATGCAGCCAGAACATAGTTTTGTGTTAATTACCTGTGCAGGCAGAAAGTCAAATGAAAAGGAAAACTTAAGAAAAGTTACTTGAAGTAGTCAGTCACCGGAAACTGAAGCAAGCTGCTGGGCCCAGCAAAACACCAGGTTTTGTACATGGGCGCACGTGTGTGTGGCTCCTTTGGGCACTGGCAGTGTGCCCCCTTGCCCACACATGGGTTTGGGTCTGCAGTGGCCCAGCCAGCTCCACATCCCGCTCCAGTGGTCAGCGGGCTGGTGGTTTGACCTTTCTGATTGATTGGTGGAATTTTACATTTTTCTTTCCCTCGCTTCCTTTCCTCCTTCCCCAAATACCTGGATTTTAGTGAGAAGTGTTGGGTTCCTTTTTTGTTGGCTTGGTTTCTGCTTTGTTTGTTTGAAACTATAGCCCTGGGACAGGCTGCCCAGGGGGTGTGGAGTCTCCTCTGGAGATATTCCAGCCCTGTCTGGATGCCGACCTGTGCGACCTGTCCTAGGGACCCTGCTTTGGCAGGGGGTTGGACCCAATGAGCTCTGGAGGTCCCTTCCAACCCCTACAACTCTGTGAATCTGTGTTCTGCTGCCCTGAAACTATACATGGTGTGGGTAACGGGCGCATTGACAAAATCACCCTTCTATTTTAGCTCCTCATGCGGTGCCCCTGCTGCCCGCACAGCTCTGTCGTGCATAGTGCTGGTGCAGAGGCTCCTTTCTGTCTGTGGTGTTGGGAGGGCTGGAGCAACCGGCTGAGCTCCAGGTCAGGGAAGCTGTGGGGAGCTGTGTGCTGCCGCTGTGGAGCGCAGGCTGTTCCCTTCCCTGGAAGCTCAGCACTTCAACACCTCCAGAGAACCAGATGTAGGTGATGGGCTATGGTCATATGTAAATGTCTGCTGGAACACAGACTTGAAATAAAAGCCAGAGCTCCAGGAATCTTTGCTGCCCTGTGGGCAGTGTTCCTCTTCAAGCATGTGGCAGGCACCTGGAAGAACAAACAAATCTGGTGCTGTGGCCACATGCAGTGATTATTTGGAAAGTCCCAGACTGCTGTCTGGCTGCTGTAGGAAGATCTCTGAATGCTTTGAGGTAGGTCCCCGCTGGAGAGCACCATTCAGGGCCTCTGCTGAAGAAAGCAGAGCCCTCCAGGGCCCACAGGCATTCATGGTGGGGAGCATCTGGGAGCTGTCGGCAACTGTCTGCATGGCAAGTGAGCTGAGGCTCACAGGGACGTGTGTGCCGGGTGCCAATGCCGTCTGTTGGCATAGCCTGGGATAAGGGAGGAGTTACCGGTACAGCAAAATGAGGGCATGTAATAATAAACAGCACTCTTCACCTAGTGTTGTCCAAGACGGAGAGATCCTTTATGTGGGATCCCTCTCCCAGCACATTCTGATGGTCGGGGTGTGCACTGACAGACACCACAGTGACCAAGGCAAGGGACCAGATAGGTCAGCAGCTCCAGCCCGTCCTGATGCTTTGGAGCAGGTCTCTGTTTCCTCCTTGGTGCCCATTCTGGTGGGGCTTTAATTAGAAAGCACTAAGGAGGCGCACACCTGCCTGTAAGGACTGTGCTGTTACATCTTGCTCATTTTCTTTCCTGGGGCTGAGTACATTATTTTATTACAGCTACATTTGTCACCTTAGGCTGCCTCCATCGTCACCGGGATCAGCCCTGTGACTTGATGAGCTCGCATCGGCATCAGTTCCTTCTTTCCCACTGAAGTTCACCTGAACTTCTCCACCCGCGTGCTGAAGAGGCGGGTGGGAGAGAAACTAAAGCAGTGAGTGCTCGCAGTCGGCACGGAGATGTCTCATGCCTGTGTGTGTCTTCAGCTGTTCAGCTCTGTGACAGGAGGGCGAATCCTCGGAGGCACAGCCTGGGGAGCAGGGCACGCAGGAAATCTCAATGTCATTCTCTGCAGCAGAGCTGACAGCGTGGTTGAGCGTTGCCATTAATATTCTTTTCACTGAAGGAATGTCCAATGTGGGCACTAGTGCCTGCTGCAAAGGCATCTGTGCCTTCTGCGGCCTGGCAGGCCTGAGCGCGGGCGTTGCCGGTGTGAAAGCTGCCTTGGGTGCTCTTGAGGACATGCAGTTGGACAGATAGGAAGCTGGACAGGGACTGGTCTCACCTTTGTTAGTCTTGAGTTATCTCCTTCCTCTGAGCTGGCAATCTCTTACGTGCCACATCTGCGTAGTTAGAATTGGACAGCGATTGCAGGAGCCACAGTAGTCTGTAAATATTGAGTAAAGTGTAAAAATGTTATTTCTGGAACTGCTGGGGGGGGAAGTGTCAGATCCCACTCTGGTAACTCCTGCTGGAAACAGGGATTAACTCCCGTTTCGATTGCACTACTCGGGATTGACACCAGAGAGCAAAATTTGTCCTAGTAACCGGGTGTACCTCAGACGCCGTTGGGCTGTATGAACTACACACGGCTCTGATCTCTGGAGTTGTTGCTCAGGCTGTTTGTTATTTGTGTGACATACCCGAACTCCTGCAGATGTGACGTGCGGCGCTGCGCCCGGGCTCAGAGGAAGGTGGGGCAGCACACTGGGCTGTGTGCAAGCAGGCTGGGGTGACAGCTGTCATAGGCAGCCACCAACGTTTCCTGGATGCTTTCAGGATGTGTGGGTAAATGAGCATCTTGTGGGACACGGAAGTTTGTAAGTCAGCCCTGTGCTCCCCACTCCCCCTGCCCCCCGCAAAGGCATCTGACGTCATTCTGTGCTACAGTGGGTGATGCATAATTGAGCACTGCTATATTTGAATGTGTCTGGAGTACAAAACATTCATCTGTATGAAAGGAGTGTTTATGTATTAATGTGCGTTTCCTTCATGCATTCCTGATCCCATTAGTGATGGAGGCATTGTGTAATATAATAGAAATGATTAACTTTAATTGCACTTCTTTGTTGGGAAAATAGACACGTAATTAAAAATCTGACATGCGTTGTACTTTTTTTCTTTGACAATTTACTTGTTGGCATCTCTTCAAGAGGATATATTCCACAAGGCCCTTACGACTTCCTCCTTCAGAGGTCTCAGCAGTTCCAGCTTCTGTCTTGGAGAGCTCAGATGATTCCCAATGCCTGGATGGAAGTGGGTGGCCCCCAGGTACCCACCCCTGGTCCCCTGCTCCCCAGCAGAAAAACAGGTGCTGTTCCTAAAACATGACTTCTGCTGTGGGACGCATTTGGGTGCTGCTGCACAGGAAAATCAGGTGCTTTTAAAAGGTCCTTAGGAAGAAGGCACACCAGCAAGGGGAAGGCAGCATCTCTAGAGACTGGTGAGGCCTGTGAGCCGGTAACGCTGGGATTGCTGCTGTAAGGAGTACCGACCTTGATTCAGCTCCCAGCTGCACTGCCTTTGTATATCCCTGGCCCTGGAGAACCTGAATCGCTGTTCCCCAGTGCCCCAAAACACAGAGCAGCAGAGGATGGCTTGCAAAGAGAATGATGTTCCTGAGGATGGGCAACAGCAGCGTTTTGGGAACGCTGTTCGCACTGGGGGCAATTGTAAGTGCCTAAATCCTGTCTGCAGGGTGCGGGTGTTTGTCAGAGTCTGAGCTGGGTGTTCACAGAATTAGATGGCTGCTTTTTGGACACTGTTCCGTTGCAGTATCAAGTCAGGGGTCTCGGCTGATTAACAGGTCAGACAGGACAGATGGAGGCAGGCCTGCGAAGCAGGAGAGGGAAACAAGCCAGTGTGTTCTTTATGTCCATCTGAAAGCAGACCTGAGGGCAATGACCCTTCCCTTGTACCTCTTCAGTGGGTGATCTGTGTCTGGTTTCACTGCCAGCATGTGTGCGGTACGGGGTGCTTGCGGTCTGAACTGTAGCATGTAGGTGGTCAGGAGAGAGGAGGAAGATAAAGAACACAGGGGTTTAACCAAAGATTGGGCTGAAAAATTGCAAAGCTGGCAGCAGGGCCTCCCTCCCATGGACTGTCCTGCTCCACATGGTGGGACTGTCAGGGGCCATTCGGGATGAGCTGCAGTGTGCATCTGGAGACTGGTTAGGGGTATGCACGGCAGCATTCACCCTGACAGGTTGGGACACTGCGGTTAGCTGTCACAGGTAGGCAGCGTGTCATCTGCGTGTTGCAGTACCTGCGCTGCGTGGGGCTCTCCAAACAGCCCAGTCCCAATATAACAGGTGCTGTTGCTGTGTTGGTGACTTGTGCTCAGCCGCTGCCCCGTCTGAGGAAGGGCGGGGGGAGTTTATGGACCCCACGGGTCACTGGTACACCTTACATCTGTCATCCGTTACTGTGTCCATCTTTACCTTGTCTGTGTTGTTTTCCAGTTCTTTTATTGTCATTATTCAAAACATGACTAGAAGTGAGTATCCTCTAAGTTATTAATGTAATCAATTTTGAGTCTTTAATTGCAATTTTTTTTCCATAAAATTCTTTTAATTTAGTCTAATATAATGGCACATCAAGCAGTAATAGGTACATTAAATTGAATCATGATGTTCATATACACATTTTATGACACAATCAAATATCCCAATGCATTAATTCATGTCAATCAGTTAATAAAATCAAATAGGAAACATTTCTCTGGTGCTGTTAACTGCACTTCTCCCATTCAGTGGATGACAGGATGTAAGGACCTGTGTGTCTTGCCAGTGTTGTGTCTCTGTCTGCATGGGAGTCAGTAGATTTACTTACTGGATCAGGGCAAAGCCTGTCGGTCCCCTTGGCCCCTGACCAAAAACATGGTTACTGGGAGCAGAAGGCCACACCTTGACTTTGCCCTACCCTGGATCCCGTGGTACAATCCTGTCCTCAAAGGCTTCCACAAACAGTAAAGGAATATTATCTGTGCACTTGTAAAGCGTTTCTGATGTGTCGGGCAGCGTCTTGTTCGTAGTGCCTGTGAATGGCTTCCCAGGAGCTGGGGAGAGAGAGGGACTGTTTCTGGAGTAGTGATGGAAGCCCATTCAGCAGGCAGGGACCCAGATCCACCCTGACACGCCACGTAATGCTTTAGACAAGGATGTCATGTCTGTCCCCACACAGAGAGCCCTGCGAGGGAGCAGGAACAGGCTTACCTGGCCTTGCTGAAGAGCAGCGTACTGTTCTTTCCTGATGGGTGTTAAAATACTGCTTGTTTTCCATAGACAATTTCCCGCTTAAATTCTACCTCCCCAGTAAGCCTTTCAGCCTGTGTGAGACTCAGTGGGCCTTGGGGTGGGTGGCATGCTCCTCCTGCTTGGGGGGACAACACTGCCTCTTTCTCAGCAGCTGCTCCACGAATTGGCAGGGTCAGGGAACAAGAAGAGCTGAGGTTTGTGCTGCAGGTGACAGCTCATGGGATCGGGTGCTTGTCAGCGTCCAGGTGTGTCAGGAATGCCTCCAGTGTAGGGCTTGGCTCAAGAAACCTTGGTGCAAAACCATGAAGTTGCTGGTTAAAGCGTGCCTCTGATTTATTTGAGAGTTCTAGATACTTGTTTCCACAAGGACTGAGTTAGAGGATCCTCTTGCTTTCTTTTCTTCTGGTTCCTGCTGCTCTGCAGTAGTGCAGGGAGCAGACTGACAGGCGAGTTGTTAACCTTGAATTCCTGCCTTCCATGAGCATGGAGGTGTTACCCTTGCTGGAGCACAGGTAGAAAGAGTGATGCCAACCAAGTCGATAACACAAGTGCTGCCTGCTCCCCCTTCATCTGGAAGGGGTGAAAAACCCTTTTCATTTGAAACCTGCTACTTAATGGTATTTGTAAAAAGCAGGTTTTCTTGGTTTGTTTGTTTGGGTTTTTTTTTCCCCTACTTCGTGGCAGAGGTAGCAGGAGAAGAAAGGAGACCTAAGGAACTAAGAATGGGAAAATATGGAAGTATTGACCCGCTTGGATTTTCGTACCCAAGAGATAGCTCTCTCTGGGATACAAGTGCCTTGGAGTGATGGTACTGTGATGCAGGTGTAGTTCTACTGGTATTTAAGTATTTGTGGTCTGTGTTGACGGGTATTTGTGCAACACTGTGTGAAAGCTTCCAGGAAACATGCGAGAGTTAGTGTTTGTAAAGGTTTCTGCTCTGCAGAGCTTGAGGGGCACCAGGCAAGTATTGGCAAGTGAGGCGGTGGGCATGGACAAGCCCAGTCAGCCTTGGGAATCACCTGAGCTGAAATCGGGCAGAGCTGTGTAGGATGTGGATGGAGTGGGTGCACAGGCTTCCCCTCGGCAGAGGTGCTGCTGTACCTCTGGTTAGAGAGAGGATTTCTAGGGGAGGTGGACTTCTGGACCGAAGCTGTACTGCTCTCATGTTCTTCAAACTCTTGTGCCCCTCTTTGGTTTCCTCACCCAAATTCTTCCCTGGGGGTGTAGGATCATCCTTGGAGAGGAAAACAGACCTTGTTCAAACATCCTGTGTCTGCACTGGTGATTTTCAGGTAGATGGGAGATGTGCCCAGCCAGTGTAGGGTGGTAGTGGTATGAAGTGGTGAGCATCCTATGCAGGCAGAAGGTGGGTGGTTGGAAATCCCTCTGGCAAAGTCAGAGTTACTTCTCCATGCTCCAGTAAAAATAAATGAGGATAACTGTGTAGAAACTAGTTGAGTTAAAACCTTAAGCTACTAACTTTAGCCTGTCAGCTTCCTGACCCTAGACTTTTGCAGATGAGGAAGGACGTGCACAACATTCCCTGGTTAGAAAGGAAAGCCAAGCTGATGGTGCCTGTCGTGGCTGTTGAGCTGCTCTCCTCGTGCTGGTTCGATCTGTACTGCACCATCACGAGCTGAGGATTCTTTTTCTTTTGCTTCCTCTCTCCATTTGTGGTCAGGTAGTACCTTGGTCTTTCACAGGCTGGTCAAGGAGAAAGAAATAATGTCCTATGGCATGGTGTGTATCTTCTCATACGTCTGTCTTGTTCACAGAGAGGATAGTGGATGGTTATTTAGCAAAGAAATACGCATTTACGTGATCAGAGGTGGTAAAGGGCAGCACTCTGTTTACTGTTTTGCCCTTTTTTAGTTTGAATTCAGTGGGCTTCCTTACACCATCTGCTCCCATCTTTTTATAGGCAGTAGGTGGCCTGCTTTGAGACATCTCAACGGTCTTTTCTGAAAATGGGTTTGCTTTCTCTTCTGGCTTTCTCTTCCACCTACCCGGCAGTGATTGGTGGCAGTCTATGGAGGAGACAGTGCTCTGGCTGGTCAGCAAGGGAAGCTCTCAGTGCCTGTGGGGAAGGCAGGCAGGCTAGCCAAGCAGTGGAGGGAAAAGTGTCAGGGTTTGAAAAGGAAACAACCCCCTTGTGCTTTGCTTTGGTGGCTGCTACAGGTGCCTGCTGGGGCTGATCTCAAGCCCAGCAGCAGGAGCAACTGGGACCCTTCAGTGGTTTGTATGAGTGCTCTTCTGGTAAGGGACTTGTTCTGGTAAGGGACTTGTTCTGGTTTGACAGCCAAGGGCCTGCGCTGGGTCTGTGCTTGTAGTAACCCGGCTTCTGTGCCACATTGGCATGGTGCGGTCCCTGTCCCCACGGGCTCGGTGTGGTCCTCATCTTCATTGCAGTGTTGCACCTGCCAGTTTGGGGTGGAATCTTGTAGGTGAGATGAGTGTTTCCCAGCCGGTCACACCAAGTGCTGCAGGAGCTGTGGGCGTAGGGATGACCCCCAAAAGTGCTGTGCTGTGTTCCCAGAGCATCTTTCTTAGAATCTTCCTAGACTCTGTGCAAGAATGCACGGAGAGGAAGTTTATTGCTTGCTGCATGTTTTATCTGCATTGTCACAGTTTCCAGACCCCACTTCAAAGGGAGCTGAACTCTGATACCTGCTTTTTATTGCATCTGCTGTTAGAAGTAGCTGCTGTGTAGGTGTGAGTGAAGAGCGGAGTTGGGCGAAGATAAATGGGGCCCAGGCTTTGCAAAAGGGTTGTGCAAGGAAGAGGAACCTTCGAGGTGGCTGTGACAGTCCCAGGTGTGAAATACCCCCGAAACTCACTGTCCCTGGACGTTTTCTACCGAGTGGGTTCAAATCCTCCAAGCCCTTGTGCTTCTGTGTCACCCAGTGTTAGGTGGATTTAGGGCAATGAGAGATGTCAGCTTCTGGGTGCTGTGGGAGCAGTGGGGGGAGGCTGACACGGGCGAGGGGGCCCTCTGCTGATGGCATCCCGAGCGGGAGACCCAGCTTTCCCGGCTCGTCTCTCCAGAGAGGCTCAGCAGAGCCACTGAGTGCTTCCCTTGAGGGAGAGATTCTTAGGAGTGCTGATCTCCCCCAGGCAGATGAATGCTGTAGGGTATGTTGGAGCTAAACCACTGATGGGTGATAGAAGTGGACCAGGCATTGCGCTATGCCCATTTCAGGAGAAGCTGCTTTTTGAGCACAGTCTTTGGAGGGGAATGATAATGTTGCAGTGCCTTGAGCTGTGGTTGCTTTCTAACGGGTTCTTTCCAAAGAAGATGGAAAAACTCTGTTTCCAAAGGGGAAATAGAACCTAGAGGTAACTTCCCTCCCCTTCAGTACCTCTGAAGAAAGGTAGCTGTGGCCTCTGAAGAGGAGCATCTCTGCGAAGCCGGTTCCGTGATGGAGCAGTGTCCCTGAAGTTGTGTTTGCTGCAGGAAGAGATCAGCACCTCTGTGTCTGACCTCTGAGAAAGAGATGTAGGCTGGTGTCTCAATGCACCTTCTATGTCTGCCTGTCTGATGTGGGAGAAGATGTTTAGTCAGCAGGAGCAGAACTCCAATATTTATCTGCAGAGTGGTAACAAAGCTGACACTTGGTAGCAGGTCTGAGGTGACCACTGTCTTGGAGCATTTCAGAGCTGTGTCTGTTTCTGTGTAGCTAGACTCCTGCTCCGTGCCTTAGGCTGGCCTTGCCAGGGCCTTCTGGGTCTAGGGCGTAGGGAGGGGAACCTTTGCGAAAACACCAGGGCGAAGGGCTCCACATCCCCTTTCACAGGTAGGCAGAACCAGGGCGCAGGCAGTGAAAGCCAGTTTAGATGGACTCCCTTCTGACAGCAGAGTTGAATTTCTTCTGGATCCCTCAGTGGGAACACGTTTCTTGTGCTGGTTTAGAACAGGTCTGGCTTTCCACAACCACCACTTCAAAGTGCTTTGCAAGTACTGTACCTTTGTCCTCACGCAGCAGCTGATACTGTTTTATGTATACAGTTCTCAGCCATCAGGTGTCTTCAGCACCAGGACAGCTATGGAAAATCCAGCACTTGCCTTGCTGAAGCTTTGGCTTCGCTGAGAAAGGTGAATTACACAGGTCTGGCTGGGTATTTGTGGTTCTCATGCACAGTAACATTGGCCAGGACTGATTTATTTCATAGCAGAAGGTGTGTGACTTACCCCAGTATTGTCAACTGGGGCCAGTATTCCTCATGAACCAGTACTGATGCTTTGAAAACCTAAAGCTACTTAAAGCTGCTTGCACTCACACCCAAGGCAACTAGGCCAAAGGTTCTGTCACAGCAAATACCACGTACATCTAATGCAGTGATGGCTGTCTCTCTTACAGTGGGTGTGCACACTGCAGCAGCAAGATGGTGTCCTGAGACAGGCTGGGTACGTCGTCATTAACAACCTCCCAGGTCCGTCAGTCTGTCTACCATGGTAGCGTATCCAGGCAGGGCAGCTCAGCTCACACTAGTGCCTGCCAGTCGGTACATGCAGCATCACTTCTGCATGGAGCAATTTGGAGCTCCCAGATGTAGGGAGAAGGTTGTGTGAGCTGCTGAAAAAGCAAGTGGGTGGCTGTGCTTGGCGCCCAGCAGCTGCGTGTCCTGAGACAGACCAGCCCGAGCAGGGCCATGATCCCACATGGAAAAACACCAGGTTGGGTTTTCCTTATGTTCTTACTGGCTTTTATGAACCAGGGAGGGAGTTGAGCCCAGGAGATAAGGTGGTAGGTGGAAGGGTTGAGGGCAGGGCTGGCCTGCATACTGGGGGCTGGCTGGGGATTTTAGGAGAGAACCACCACAAAAGGCAAGGAGCAAATGTTGGTCAAGCTAAAGATGCAAGGGGACATTTGGCTGAGACAGGCAGGTTGCGCTTTTTACTTGTCCATGTAACGTTCTGGGCGTGGTGAGGGGTACAGAAGAGATGACCAAGGACGTTCGGTAAGCCCTCAGAGGCTGAGAAGTCTGTTTCCAAATCAGATGCTTCCTCTGCCTCAGTTAAACCCATGAGGAGGGACCGGGGAATGGGGACACACGCACAACTGCTTCATAAGCCTGTCCCTGTGCTGCAGCTTCTTGACCTGTGCACTGTGGACACAGAATGGGGTCTCAGGGTGATTCTGGAGGCATGGAAAGGAGAGACACGGTGTCTGCATCAGACAGGAGGGTTGGGAGGTCCCCGCTCCCTTCGATCTCTCTTTCCAGAGCACAAACAGATGCCGTTGGGTTTCTGGCGCAGGCGTGTTGGAGTCCAATTCCCAGCCAAGGCTCCCTTTGGCTATGGAGCTGAGGATTCTGCAGGAAGGAATATAAATCCTCCAGCATGTATGGAGCAGATAAACAGCTGCCGTGGGGGCTGGGCATCAGTTTTTGCCTCAGGCTCGGACCCATCAGGCATTTTGTGGGAGAGCATGCCAGTATCCATATTTGACAAGGCTGTGGGTCTGAGGCACTCTCCTGCTTGCTGTGCCTCTCTGCTGCCCCAGAGACGTAAAATATTTAACAGCCGGGGTCCCGCTCATGGAGCAGGATGATGAGGAGTTATGGTCTGTAGGCAGCGCGGTGCCAGGGCTGACCCACAGCCTCGTGTACCAGTTGTGCAGGCCGGGGCACGGCTTCTGCCTCAGGCTCTGCCAGGCCTGTTGCTCCTTGGCCTGCTGGGGGAGAAAAGCCTCGTGATGTGAGAGAAGCCTCGTGGAGGCTGCAGCTGCGTGCTGTGTTTTGGGGCAGGCGTGCTGGCATGGGAGGGAGCATGCCGAGGTCTCTGTCCTGTCATATCCGTGAGGTGCAAGCTGCTGGGCTGGTAGGTGGAGCGAAGTTGAGGTGGTTCTGGCTTCAGATGAAACCTGAACCCCTTGGTATGGTTGGCTATTCTTCTTTAATTTCTTTGGAAGATGGAATTGTTTAAATCCGAGGGGTTTGTGGAGGGGCACAAACCCAAGTCACGGTGAAGGAACTCTGGATCTGTATTTGCCATGCATTAAAATGCCTTTAGTGCACCCCCAGTTGTTTTCTAAGAAGCGTCTCTGAAACTGCTGGCAAAAATTCAAACTACTGGCCCAAAACTGAAGAGCTGAGGGGAAGGATTCGGTCTGGCAGTGCTATTTGCTGTCATGTGTCTTCTGCCATGGCTTTGCACTTGGTCTGTGGCTGCCAGGGAGAGCAGGGCATGGGGAGACCAGGGTCACGGTGTGTTCCTGTGTGCATCCTGCCATGGCAGTGTGTGGTGTGCTGGGGAGGGAGGGGCATTTCCCAGGGAATCACTCCGGAAAATACTCCTTTTAAGTGAGGGAAAGGGCTCTAATCAGTATGCTTCATTCTAGGTTATTAATGTAATTGAAAACACAATCTACCTAAATCATGCAAATTATATGCAGGGCGAGGATTTTTTTCTGCTATAATAATGATAATCTAAATAAAATGTGGATTATAAGTGGAGTTCTGAAAGACTGGATCTGAGATTAATCTGAAATACAGAAATTAAAGAGAGACATGCATGGTGTGGAGCTGCAACTTTGCTCCTAGGACATTTGGAACCCTGATTTATGGACACTGTTACAAGGTTTTTAACTGTGCTGAAAATGAAATGAGGTTAAACTTCTTCCTATTAGCATTAGAGTTACAATCACAACACATTACAAAAGACTAATAAATGTTACTTTTTGAGTAATGAAATTGCCATCAAGGCACCGTTAATCGGAATGAGATTATAATTGGCGTTGTGCTGTGCATGGAGGGGCCTGCCAGAGCCTTGATTGCATCCCAAGGACAATGGACTTCGGCCTCCACCTGCAGAGAGCTTCTGTAACGCATGGGAGCACTTGGTCGGGGGCTGAGGTGTCCCATGATGTGAGCCTTGGTGAGATGTACGCTCACAGACAGCTGACCCTCTGGAGGTACACAGTCCTGCTCGCTCTGAGCCATACAGGCAGCTTTCTCGCTCATCCATTGACAAGGTCTTGGGCCCAGGAGGGCAAGGTCTGTTGCAGGTACTTTGGTTTAAAAGCAGTTTTCTACAGATGAAGTAAAAACTGCTGGGAAGAAGGAAATCAGCATGGCAAGCTGTCAAATTGTAATTTTCATTTCCAGTTGGACACGGATTGTAAGTCAGGAGGCTGATTGCAGGTCTTAGAGCTGAGTTCCTTGGTTGGTAAACATGTTGGGTTGGATTTCAGGTTTTATTCCTGTAGAGAAAGATGTTGAATTGTCAGGGCTGGAGAGGAGATCGGGTGTCCCCCTAGGTCTGAAAGTCCCATGACATACCCACAAGTTCTCCAGAACAAGCTTCCAGTGCATCTCTGCACTGCTGCGCAGGCAGTGCGGCCGGGAGTTCCCCTGCATTTCCCCACCTGCATCCTTTGGCTGGAGCTGGGTCAGGGAGGCAGAAAGCGTCCGTCACCCCTGGAGAGCGAGCACTGCAAGTGTTGGCGGCACTTTTCTGTGCCTCACACCCTGGTGAAGAAAAGTGCTTGTGAGTGTGCACATAAGCAGATCGGTTCTGTGGGCGTTGGGGTTGGGGTACCAATTCCCAAGAAGGTCTGTGTGGAAAGAGATGTGAGCTACCACAGTGCCAAGGGGTATTTGTCCCTGCAGCAGGTCAGACCTGGCGCAGGCTGAGAACTGCTCTGTGCTTAGCAATAGTGGTGCCCTGTGCTTTGTCCTTGTCCTCACACAGGAAGAAGGTCTGGCCTGCTCTGCGTGTGGTGCCGGAGCAGAGCCATGCTGTGGTCATACGAGAGACAGTGAAGAAAAGCTGGATGTATTGGCTAACGAGCAAAGGCTAGATCTATTCCCTAATGAGCTGGCTCCGGATTTCACCCCCTGATTTCCTATGGCTGGATATTGTGGAATAAGACCATTAGATGGTGGTGCCTGTTGTGTTTGGCCAGCAGCAACAGACAGTTAAAAATCAAATTCCTTCTTAGTGATAGTTTTCAGAGGTATCCAAAGAAATCCTCTTGACAGCTTCCCAGTATTCGTTTAGGAGTGGCCGCAGGTTTGGCGCACAGCTTTTGCACAGGCTTGGAAAACCTGTGCTCAAGAGCTCCATGGCTCAGCAGAGCCAGCAGCCGTCCCCTGCGGCCATGCTGAGCCTGGACCCCAGTAGGGCATGGGCACAGAGAGCAAAGGCATTTGGCTATTCGAGAGGCAGAGGGTTAAGTGTTGTGATCATAAACCATACAGTAATTGCTCTCAGACCTATTAGCAGGATGTCTTGCATAGACTGTCATCCTGCCCTTTCCCATGGGCCCTGTTCACTAACCCTTTGCATTTTGACAGTAATTACCATCCAAGCAAGCACAAACCATTACCAGCTACAATGCAAACCCACTGTCATGGCAACGTAGCAACCTCCAGTTCATTTTAAAGATGTTTAGCTTTATCTCATATGCTTAAAATTGGACCCGACTCAAAGCCATGCCGGAAAAAGCACCAACAAACTTAATGCAAAAAATTAAATGAAAGGTGATACTTGAGATTACACCAGGAGCTCAGGTTCCAACGTGTGGAAGGAACACTTAATGGAACAGCAGAATGAGCTGGAGGAAAAGGGAACTTCCAGGGAAATCAGCCTTGTGCATATGTCTGAAGGCTGTCTGCTCCCTTCCCAGCAGCTGCACTGGTGTAGTGAAAGAGGCTGGCTTTCCTCCCCACGTTTGGTGCGTTTGTGCTCTACAAGTGTGCTTGGGATGGGACTGAGGGTTTATTCAGGGATGGGATTTTGTGTGCGATGGATGTTGCCTTTAGGAGTAAGGTCCAGCATCATCGCTGCTGTTCGGGAAGAAAGTAGCATGGATGGTGACTGCACGCTGGTTCTTTGCTTTAAAAATATTCACACTGGAAGTTGTCCCAAGGCCAAGCAGAAACTACAGCTCCAGTAATCTTTGCATGTAAAGGATCCTAACTGCATCGGTCTCAGTGCAAAGGATCCAGCCCCCTTCTGTGCCTTCTGTTGTCACAGCGAATTCACAAGGTAATTCCCCAAAGACCTTTGTTCCCAAGACTTTGTTGTATTCCTAAAGCCTTCCTCCCAGGAGGCCTGTGGCGAGCAGAAGAGCTGGCATGACCCTTGATGTCCAGCCAGGCCTTCCCATGCCTCCTGGGCTGCCTGTGTCCCTTGCAGGGATGGCAGGTTGGGTGGCAGTCCTTTCTATGCCTGGCCACAGGAAGAGCTGCGGGTTGTATCTTCAACTCCTGAGAGGTCTTTTCAGGAAAAAGATGTTCTTTTGGGGAAAGCGTCTTTCCCGAGTTACAGGGAGCACATCCCTGTCCCTGTGTGATGTGCCCGCTGGTTTTGCTCTCTTCTGTTTAAAAATTAAGGCTCTAAATTTGCTTTCAGGTTGTGTGCCTTGGGGTTCCAAAGGGTAGCAGGCATTACGGCTGGCTAGGATAAAGACCAGGAAGGCACACAGAGGACAGGCTGTCTCTGCAGCTCCCTGCAGCATGTGTGGCGTTTCTGTATGTATGTGCTCAGGGAACGCATTGGTGGGGGCCACAGACCTGGGCTTGCACACACGTGTGGTGAGAGCCTCACCCCATGAGAATCAGGGACTTTTTGCCCTGACTGTGGGTGTCTCATCAGCTTGTTTCCTGATGGTTACACTATGCTCATCACGACTCAGCTTCTTAAAATAAAAGGGAGTAATTCCATCTGCAGCTGCTGTGGTGCTTATCGCCGCTTTCCCTCTCTGTGCTGCTTTGATGGACACTGTCTAAAAGGTGTCGGAAGCCAGTGCCACTGGCTGGTGATTGAAGGCCGCATGCGAGCCAGGTGTCGCAGTGCCCACCATCACCTTGCTCCGAGCTGACCGGCCGCCAGCACGGTCGAGTCCCGCACGGGGCCCCTTCCCAGCCATGGGACAAGGGAGGTGGCAGCATGCAGGGACCAGGCCTGGCCTTAGGTGAGGCGGTCAGCCCCGTCCACACAGGCTGTGCCCCTGTCTCTTGTGGCACCTGCTAATGCCTGCCTGCCGTTAGCTGGGGTTAGGGGTCTGCTCCTACGGCATCACAGCGAGGAGAGGCTTAGTCTCTGCTGCTTTGTTTCCTCCTGTGCTGGTAATCCTTTCGGTATTTCCATCAGAGCATTTGTAGGCCATTCCCATCCTTACAAACAACCCCTGACAGGTGGTTGGTTCATATTTTGTGGTGGTTTTTTGTTGATTTTTTTCTTTGAGATGCTGTTAATTTGCTTTACAGTTGCCATTCTAGATGAGCAGTCAGGATGCTAAATTACATCTGACCACAGAGGGGTTATCTTTGTTAACCCTTTTGCTATCGCTTGTCCCCACAAATACATGGGTGCTGTTTCTGCCCTGCACTCATGTGTCCTGGCTGTTTTACAAGAAACGAGGCAGTGATCTTACACAAGCCAGTGCCACAACTGCTACTGCTCCTCTTAGTGCGTTCCTGTGTTAAAGAGAAAGGAATACATACACCTGACAGTGTTGTGCTTCTGTTCGATTCCAAATAAGCATCACTGCCCATCCAGAGCCCCATTTTACTGAGGACAAAGGAGATGGTTTCCTTGTCTCTCCTTCCTCCTTTTCCCCATAGCAGACAGAGAAATGACCCTCTGAAGTGTGATGGCTTTTTCTGCCCCCTTCTCTTTGTAACCCACGTTCTGCCCCCAGGATCGAGCTACGGCAGCATGGCATTAGCTGCAGAAGCAGCAGGAGGAGCAGCCTTTGTTTCACCCTCACCCAGCTCTTCATGTTGTCCCAGGAAGCAGGGCACTCTGTCCAGCATCACCTTGGTGGGCTGGAGTCTGCTCCTTCCAGGCTTTGCAGTGCTGCCTGTCAGCTGCCAACCACAGCACAGCCTCTGCACTCGGGCTAGGAGGGATTGATGGCCATGGGAGAGCAGCTCATTGTCAGGTCGAGTCTCTTGATGGAGCCTGATGTGCTGCTTGTGCGGAGTAACCTCTTCCGACAGTGCAGTGCCGTGTGCTGCTGCCTTTGGACAAGTGATTGATTCCTCCATAATACCCCTAAATGGAGCTATATTGGGATCCAGCATCATCTCAGGATCAGAGAGACAAGGTCTTTAGCTGTAATTGGGCCACCCTGTGTCAGGTGAAGTCCTCTGCTTATGGGCCAACTGCAGATGTCACTTGAAGTGATTGTTACAAGGGGACGAACATGGCTGTGAGAGCTTGGCTTGTTTATGGCGTGGGGGTTTATCCATGCGCCTTGGAAAGCATGTAGTGCTGGCAGCGGCTGGAGTCATCACTTCTGACAGAAACGGACATGGATCAGCAGGACTCAGAGGAAATATGGGTGGTATCTCTGTGGTACATAAAGATCCCCCTGTGCTCCTGGAGGTTAAAGGGCAGCAGTGGCTCTCTGCGCTGGTGGGAGTGGGGCAAGTGTCTCTCCAGGTCCACAGGGCTGGTGGCAGCCCCAGCCTTGCTCCCAGGTCACCACGTGGGCATCCCCAGGACTGCTTTCTAACTGTATTTATTTTTTCAACAAATACTCCTCAATGAGAGCAAGAGGAAACGAAGTGTTGCTGTGTTGCCCAATCAGTGCTTTGTCCCAGATTCTGCACCTCAGAGCTTTCCTGTGGCTTGAAAGGCTCATGGCAAGGCCGGGAGAAGCAGGAATGGCTCAGAATGGCACTTCTGGGGAGGACAGTGCTCAGAGCGGAGGCCAACACAGCCGCAAAGCTGCTGGAGCAAGTGGTGTGCCGGCCAGCCGTCTGCTGGAGCCGGCCGTGTGCTGGGTGTGACATGTAGGCCTCAGGACAGACCGCCCCAGGAAGCACCGGAACCGGTTGCGGGAGGGAGCAGGGATGGACATGAACAGTCCCGAGCAACTCCCCCTGCATGGCCAGAGCTGGTCAGGTGAACTCCACCTGGTGCACAAGGTCCTTGTGGTGTGACGCTGCTCAGTGGGCTACTCCCAGTCCCAGGGAGGTTAGAGGGTGCCTCCAACATGTCACTTCAGTCCTTCTGGGAAGTGTTCCCATGGACTAGTTACTGCCAAGTTATTCCTAAACATGAGGAAATCAGGTACCACAAGCTTGCAGAACTACTCTGCTCATACAAGCCACTCCAGAGAAGGTGGGGACAGGAGCCAAAATGCCAACAAGAAGACTTAGTCTGGAAATTAACAGAAGTCTGTTAGTAATGTTCAGGCTCTGGCAATGTAAGAGGTGGAATGAGAGGGAAAAACCAAACCAAACAAAAACTACACCCAAACCTAACTGGCCTTTAAGGTGGAGCTTGGAAAATATCTGTGCTTCAGAAAAATTGTGGTGTTGGTGCTTGGTGTGATGTGAGCTCAGAAAACGGGTTGAAGTACCTTCTGATACTTGCATGAAAAGAGAGGAGACCAGCACCCAGGAGGAAAAGGGAGGAAGGAGGAAGAAAACCTAGTAGACTAGTCAGGATGCCCAAAAGAGAAAGAAGTTGACTCTGGAGGGTAGGTGGGCCAGAAAGTCAGGCACAGGAAGGTGTGGAAGACAAAGTGCAAACCAGACCCCTGATTTTATTTGTAGGTGTGTGTCATTTCCTAGAGCTTGGGATTTAGAATTATGAAGTTTTTATCACAAATAGGGACTTGACAATATAAAGCCGACCATTTCAGTGTATTTCCCTATCTAATCTCCTCTATTCCCAACCCCACAGGGGTGTGGGTTCTCCTATTTCTGGATGTTCCTTCACCATTTCTGTCAGCAGCTTTTGGTGAAGGATCTTTGTCAGCAGCTTTCTTGGGATTCGGGCTGACCCAGGAATCTGGGCTGAGCTGCTGGCCTTGTCTTTATTTCACCTGGGTTGTTTGACATTCAGCTGAGTCAGGTTGGGCAGGTCTGGCCAAGGACTTGAATGCCTTCCAGTAAACACAGGCTGTGTGCTTTAAGGTGTAAATCAATGTAGAGTCTACTGCAGGCAGTGGAAAGATGCCAGCTTCATCTTACTGGTATAATGTGTAGAGGAAGGAAAAACTACAGCAGCACTTGCTTCACAGCACGTTACCTCGCTGCTGCTGCAGCTGCAGCTCTGAACCCGTGAGACTGGGGTAATGCTGGGTTTTGGTACTGGTGGCCTTGCAGAGTTTTGGAGCTTGTGCACACAAGGCGCTTTTGCACGAGGAGGTGTCACTGCAGCGTGGTGGTGCCGCACCAGCGGCTGTGCTGCTGTAGAAACCTTCTCAGGTGTGGTCTGTGTTCAGAATGTCAGAGCTTGCTCTGGGCCTGCTTGGCTGAACTGTGCGTGCATCTGTGTGTGTGTGGCTATCGCAGTCTCTGTGTGTATGCAGCGAGTGGCAGACCTGTGTGATAACGTGATCTGCACGTGCAGTGCAGGAAGAATACCCTTTCTAGCTTCCTTTGTGGATGATGCTGGTTAGTTGTGAAATCTTGATGCAGTCTGTGCTCTCATGCCAAGGTCTTGGCACTGTGGGGTTTTGTTCCCCATGTGGCCAGGATGTTGTCCAGGAGCCCTGGTACGTCCTTCTACAGCTTGTTCCAAAATCTTCCATTCTGGGCCTGAAACTCCTCACATACGCACTGCTGCTTTCCTTGTGCCTGACAGGCTGCTACTGGAAAACTCCCCCTAATTATACTGGGAAGTTGGGGGTGTACTATATGTCTGAAACATTTCTGCTGCTTCAATCTCTGGTGATAGTTATTATGAGTTAGTTGGTAAGTTGGGCTGAGAGCGCTGTGCTGGTTCAGCCTGGGGGGACCTTATAGACTCCTTCCAGTCCCGGAGAGGTGCCTGTAGGAAAGCTGGGGAAGAACTGTTCCTGAGGGCAGGGAGTGATAGGACAAGGGGGGATGGTATAAACTGGAAAATGAGAGATTTAGGTGGGATATTAGGAAGAAGGTGGTGGGTCACTGGCCCAGGGTGCCCAGAGAGGTGGTGGAGGCCGCATCCCTGGAGACATTCAAGGTCAGGCGTGATGGGGCTCTGAGTGATCTGCTCTAGTGAAGATGTCCCTGCCCACTGCAGGGTAGGACTAGACTGGTAGGACTAGTTGGCCCTTCCAGCCCAACACATTCTATGATTCTCTTAAGGAAATGGTTTGGAGGTAGTGAACCTTTGCGGAAGGGATGGAAGGCACTGAGTCTTTGTGTCTGTTTACTCTCTGGACAACAGGTTTTCGTAAACAGAAGGTGTCTGTCACAGTGACAGGGGCGTTTGCTTCCCCCTGAACTAGGCTGTTGGTCAGGTCCTGAGCAAACTTGGCTGGGCTGGCTGTGCTGGTACAGAAGTCTGCAGCTTTATTTGGGTGCACGAGGGGATTGGCTCATACTGCTTTAGATCACAAGGTGTTGTTCTGTCACAGAAGAGCCTGTTTGTGATGCTTGCTGGTTTTAAGTTCACTTCCTGAAGCCTGTGAGGCTGTTTTTAACACTAGAATTGCATTTACCTTCTGTTATGCTTTTCAGAGTTCCTGCATTAGCTACTAAACCTCAGGAAAGATTTAACTCATGAGGGTGTCAGGGCTATTTTGTTTGAGAAATGTCTCTTAGAAACACAGGCTGTCACTGTGTGGCTCGTGTGGAAGGTGGGAGATGGGTTTTTGCCTCCTAAGTGCTTCTGTTCTGGACATGTCACCGTGGGCTCCCTGGAGCAGTGGTGCAGAGACCCGCACAAAGATCTGCAGTCAGCCCTTGCCCCCTGCTCTGCTGCTGCTCCCACGTAGCTGTGACTGGACTGTGCTGTCCCGTCCCCCACTGTGCTCCCTCCTCGCTTCCCTGCAGTACCATTCCCTTACCCATCTTCCTCAGCACTGCCCCTCCTTTCTGGGTCTGTTCCTGGTTCTGCCCTTCCATCCTCGTGAGCACAACCCATGTCCTTACCCAGCAGCTTCCCGCAGCACATGAGTTCCCAGTTCTGAATCCAGACAAGAAAACGAAGGAACTAGCCCAGTCTTTGTCTATGGTGCTCAGTTTGCAGGACACAAATTGGGGAATAAATCCTGCAAAAACTGCTATGAAAGGTGATCCGACTATTTCTTTGCCTCAGCAGGATGTTGGTCTGACACTGTGAATCCGGACAGGAAACTGAAGCCTTACTTAGACACCCCAGGCAGGGTGTAGCTGTGTTTTGTGTGGCAATATGCTGAGGGTATACCTGTAAGGGGACAGTCCTTTGCTCTACATGCACAGCCGATGTTTCTTGGGGGTGCCCACATCACACATGGTGTAGCTGGGGGCTGTTGTTGATCTTTAGTTCATGATGAAGCTGGCGGGTACTACGGAGCAGAGGATGCCAAGCCGTGTTCAGTCACTGTGAGCTTCTTGGTACATGGCTGTACTGCAGTCACTGGAAATCAGGGTAGTGGGCGGCGTTGAATACCAGTTACCAGATACCTTCCATTATGGGGAAATAATCCGGGTAAGTTCTTTGTCTGGAGTGGGTATCTGGGAAAAGGATTTGCAGCCCTATGGAAACTCCATCATTCTTCAGCACTGGAAGGCCAATTGCTGTGATTTGTCCAGTGCCTCTGATGGCCAAGGCTGCCAGCCCGGCCCAGTTGTGCAGGGAACATAACATGAATCGTGCTAACGAGGGAGCGATAGCGGGACTGTGAATGCTCTGCCTGGCCACTTCTGCTCTGTGCTGGAAAGGCAGGGCTCAACCATGGAAATGAGAATACGACTCTGGGCTCGTTCCTTTGAGCTCTGGTCTGCCATGGCCCTGATGCCCAGGCAGCTTCCTGACAAGGAGTGAGCGTGCAGCACGCATGTGCTGCTGCTTGGAGAGCAGAATCCCCGCAGGCCTGCGTGCTTCTCCTGGGATTTTTGCCCCTTCGGCCCTGGGATACCCTTTATCATATTCAGTGAGATGTCTGCATCCGATAATTAACTGCTTCTGGCATGCTCAGCTTGGCCAGCCGTGAGGATGAGCCCTTGGCCACAGTCCTGCTGCTGGACCAGGGCTGAGCTGGTGCCTTGTGCTGCTGCTGAGCAGCCCTGGCGCCCTCCTCAGCCTCCACTAGTGCCCCTGCCCAGCTGCTGGCCAGCTCCGGACCACAGGAACAATCCACTGGAGCTGAGATGTACCTGAGAAGTGAGGCTGTGGGGTTTTATGCAGGCTTATATCCGATGAAATCTCCCAGTTTTACTTTAATTGCTGTTGGCAACATGTGGTCCCTGATAAAAAACATATTTTCTGTCGAGATTGCATTCATCAGTTGGGCTAATTTTTCCTGGCCCTCCACCCATCAGAGCTTCTTTGGAAAGGGAAACAGCAGCTTGTGGGTTAGCAAATGCCAGGCAACTGAACAAAAAGAGAGAGAGGGAGAGAGAGGGAGATACAGCTCCCAAGTCTGTTGCAGAGTGTCTGTATGAAGAGCCTTGGGAGGGTCCTTTAGCCCCCAGCCCTGTCTGTGTGGCGAGTGCTGAGGTGGTGGCACGTAGCACGTGTTGCCCTTGGGGCCTCACGGCCTTCGCTGAATTTGTACTCATCTTGCAATGGATCATTTGCAAAATCCTTGCAAAGACAGCTTGCTTATACTGTCACTGTGCCAGCACCAGAAGCTCGCTGGGTATTTTTGTCTTGGCAGATGCACATTCTGTTGTAAAGGTCTGTTCATCTTGTGCCTTCCTTGTTCTCAGGTAACATTCAGCGCAGCCGTGCAGAAGGACATCTCTGATAGCTTGTATTATGGGGCTTTTCCTTCATGCAGGACATGGGGGGAGAGACTCTGGCTGTGTCATTTTCCATCCATAGCTTCCCAGATGTGCTACTCCGAGTGCTCCAGCCAGCAGTGCACAGGCTGTCCTGTGGATGCTGCGGGTGACCTGCGTGTGCACGTGGTGTAATGAGATAGACAGGAGACAGGAGGAGTGGTGGGGAGACAGCCCGATGCTGATGGGGGGTGTTACGCTCGCTGTCTTGGAAAAACCACCTTTGGTTCTTGAGGACTTGCTGTGGAGTTAGCAGAAGTGGGGAGGGGGGACAAGTTCCAAAAAATTGATTAGCATTAGTTTTGAAGCTATGCTGAAATGTTTGCAGGGTTTTCATGCTGGTCTCCATATGTCTCTTTTCAATTACATGTGCTGGAAGAAAAAAATGGCAATGTGTAAAGTGATTTGTTAAAATTGAGAAGCGGAATCACTGTGCGCTCCTAGGCTGCAGCAGAGAGCAGTGACCTTCATGCCCCTCCCTCCGAAGAAATGCTACAATATTTTAAACCCCCGTTTTGTCCCAGTGTTCCTAACAGGACAGTGATAGGGAAAGGTTTGATGTGGAACAGTTTGTGTGTCTTTCTCCTGGACTGAGGAGCACAGGAGACAAAGCATGGCAGTTGCCTGCTTCGAAGCTGCTGGCATCGCCCAGACCGTGAGGAGAAGGTACCAAACAGCAGCCGCTCCCTCAGGGAACATCTCCCAGCATCCCTCCCCATTTCCTTTTCCAGAACGAGTGTTTTTTCATCTCTAACTGCAGATAGAATAAGCATTGTGCTAATAAAAGTCCTTTTCTACCCAAATCCACGCTTCCGTCTTGTGAAGTGGATGGCAAACCTCCCATTGACTTGGGTGAGGGCAGGACTGGGCCATCTGTCTCCTTCTCTCTCACAGATACACACACGGACACACACGCGCATACGTGCACGTTCACCCGTACACATGGGTTTGCACAAACCAGAGACACTCGGTACAATATTGCTTGTGTTTCTTGAATGGATTTATAATCCATCCAATACGGTACATTTTGAATGTGTTACAAAAAGGACAGATTTACAGGAGACAATCTGCCTTCGTGATGATTGCATATTGTGGCATTTCTAGTCCATATGGATCAGTAAGACTTGGATAGCAGGCATTTGACCTTCAAAATCATGCAAATGTGAAACCAGACTTCCATTTTTTACAGCTGGGAAAGTCACAGTGTGGCTTCTTCATCTTATTTGGGAGGCATTGATTAAAACACATTCTGACTTTAGAAATTACTGAGATTTTTATACTGCCTTTTTGCAAAGCGGTGGCTTGAGATCCTGCTCCCTCCTTCCTCACCCCTTCTGGCTAAACTTGACTCATTAACGCCTATGACTCAATTGATCATTTAAGAGATAAGTTGCTAATTTAGAGCCACGGGCTAACTATAAGCAAGACTTTAAACCTTTTTGCTCACGCCACAGTTAATCTGTGACAATAAATCCTGAAAGCCTTTGAAAAGGTCTGAGTGTGGCTTTCTGTCAGCTGCATTACAAAACTACACCGTTTTCTCACTAAGAAACCTTGATCGTGCCAGATCCAATCAAACTGTTGGTAGGGCAGCATTAATCTTCTTGGTTTGCAGTGTAGCAGCTCTCCAAGGTTCTGGGGTGCCATCGCTACAGGAGCACCTGAGTTGTGCTTAGGTAGATGCGCACCAGCACGTACAGGCAGCTCTGTGTTTGCTTGGAGCAAGTGCCTTGGCTCCATCGTTGGCTGGACTGAGGAGGGTGGGAGGAAGGTGTGCCATGCTCTGAAGTCTCCTGGGCTGTGCTCCATCCTCCCAGGTCCCCGCAGACAGGAGCAGCTGCCTGCCTGACACAGCACAGCAGACATGCACGACGCACGCGTGTGATATGGTCAGCACATGGCTGCAGCCCGCTAAGGAAGGTGGAGTTCATGCTGCCTGCACTGTTGCCTTGCTCAGATAGCTCCATGGGACTGGTCACACCAGCCCCGGGGAAGGCAGAGCGAGCCACAGGCCTGCCGTGCCTCAGTGCCTTGATGGGCAGTGGGATGCTGTGCCTTGGTGCCTTGATGAGCCCTGGGACGGTGGTCTGGCACACAGCAAGTGCCTGCTGTTGCACTGGCTCCTCACTGCTGGAGTGCAGCTGGTGCTGTAAAAGGGTTAGTGGGGTGCAGCATTGTGTTCTGGGGGTCCCCCAGGAGTGATAACACATCCAATTGGAGCAACGTAGCTGATACAGCGCTTGTGGACAGTATTTATAATTTCCTGGTGCTGTGACACACAAAGCATCATGCGGTGACATCCCTCGAATGACTGCTGTGTCACTGCCTTTGCTGAGATGCTGTGTGCCCTCACAAGCACAGGTGACAAAGTGATGCGCATCTCCCTGCACCTCTGCTCAAAAGCCAGATACTTTTACTTCTGCATGTGCTTGTCAAAGCTGTAGATGTATTTTTGCCTTGGCTGGATACCTTGTGTGGGCTTGGCCTTATCTGTTTCACTGCTCTCTGCTGCAGTCATTAGGTGCTCAGTGCCCCAGTCTGCTTTTACTGCTCCACATCCCCAGCCCGAGCAGCACTGCGCCTGTGCTGGCCGATGCGTTTACAAAGCTGCTTTCCTCCCTTCACCAATACTCTGCATGGTGAAGCCTTTGTGTCAATAATTCTCTGTTCTCACAAGAAATCATATGTGAACACCTTCATTTTTAGTCATTAGGAATGCCCAATTCCTCCCTGGTAAAGCAGAAAAGTCCCACGCCACTAATCATCACACAGTTTGTTGGCTAGAGCCTGAACACACATCACTAGGAGCACATGCTTCCACGGAGTTACTCATGTACTCCAGAAGGAACGTGGTCAGTCTTAGGTGGGGAGAATGTATCCTGGCTCAGGGTGAACAGAGAGTTCAAGATGTGCACAGTACACGTGTGGTTTTAGTTTGTCTGGGTCCTCATGAGACTCTGGTGGGTTTGCATTGTAAATTCTTTGCATTTCCTTTTCTGGTGGCTTTTTCCAGGTCCTTCTAAGCCCTGATGGAATTTTATGCTGTCTGTAATCACTTCAGGCTGCTTGTGCCCGCATTTTGTTATCTACAAAGGCGTGGCTCTACCTTTTGCCTGTTGAAAGCCTTATCACTGGATTGTGTTGCCCTCGCAGCCAGCTCAGGCTTTGCAACAATGTACTGTTGGGTATAGCCAGGCAGGCCAGGGCTGAGGCCAGGCCTGTCCCTGTGTGCTCCAGCATCAGCCGCTTACATGGCGCAGTCACCAAGGAGGCTGAGACATCACTGCTGTGTGCCTCAGTCTCCTGCACAGCCTCCCTGCCCACCACTGCCCCATGTCGTGTGTTAGGGCTGGCCCATGCCCTTCCATCCCCAAATCCCAACCGCCTTCCGGTCTGGAGAGGGGTGAGCTGACAGCCGTGGCGGGGATGTTTCAGCACACTGGGATGGAGACAGTACGTTTAAGGGTAGGTAAAGAGGGAAAGGATTTTAGGCAATTTGGTTAGGGTTTTTAAATTCATTTTCTCTTTCTTCAGTTTTAAAATTAACTCATGGACAGAAGTTTCTGAAGTTTCTGTAATTTAGTGGCCATATGCCACAGAACTGTTTCCTGCTGTGAAATCTGTCACGGACAAAGAATTAAAACAGAAGGAAAACCTACACTAATATCACCAGCTCCGTGGAAGAGAAAGAAGGAATCTTAGACTCTGGACACTGGCAATCAAAAGCGGTAATTAAAGCCAAGGTCTGACTTGAACATTAAAAGGAGCCCTTCAAAGAAATGTCTTTTCACAGCACAAGTAGAGAAATGGGTCCAAATAATGCTGTCAGCTAGTTTGCTTCCCAGCACCCAAACAGCCACTGTTCAGATGGCAGTAACAATACAGTAATATATTATAGCTGTGTAATACCTACACAGCAGTTTAAGTAGCAGATATCTGAAGTGCGTGCCCTACCACTGGCATGATGAGGTTTTCAGGTCTTATCCACTTTGGGAGATCCCCTGACACAATCTTGGTGAAGCAAAATGGAGAAGGTTACCCACAAATATGCAGAATTTACCCCAGCACCGATTTACAGGTGGGGCCGTTGTCTGCTCCCCTCCACACCAGCACTGCACGTTGTGCTTGCTCAGAGTGAGTTGTCTGCTTGGGAACAGGGATTGACCATCATACATATCGCCCATCAGCTGAGACCGTTGGAAGCAGGAGCGGTGCGGATTGGCAAGGGATTCTGTCCCCCCAGTTTGGAAAGAGCTGTGGTCAGCTGGAGACTGAGACGCTTGGAAGACCTGGACTTGCTTTGTTTCTTTAATGATGTGCTTGCTCCTCCTTTGGTTCCAAGTAGTTTTGACAAAAGCAGGTGGAGAAGGTTGGAGTTTGGTGGGGTTTTCCTTTGGTCATGTCCCTCTTTTAAGAAGAACCTTGTGGTGTAACCAGACAATAAGTGGGAGAGAAGCCGTGAGAATTGTTCTCTGTGTTTTGTTAGTTCTGCAGCTGATGGGCTGGTGCTGCTCTCCTGGACCGGTCCGCATGGGACTGGAGCCCAGGAGGCAGTTGCCTGGCTCATCAGCATCAGCCCTGGGCTGAGCAGGGAGTGGCAATGCTTGGTCCTCGGCACTCAGTTGCAAACAGGCATGTAAAAATACAGGGTGGGAAGGCAGACTTTGGCTCCTGCATGCCTCTTTGGCTCCCTCATGCTGCCTGGGTGATGAGGGTGACAAGGATGATGCCATTGTTGGACTGTAAGGAACTGTCCATCCTCGGATTCACACAAGGCCGGACACATGGCAGCACTTGACAAATTATGCATTACACTGGTAATTAGAGCAAGTAAATAAGAGTTTTTACAGTGAATATTCAATCTTCAGACACTTGGTAATGCGTGCGGGGCGGTCTGTTATTATTAGTTACTACTGGTAAAGCAGCAGACCTCAAAGATAATCATACTTGCTGGAACGTGTTTGTCAGGAAGCCAGCTTTTCTTCAGAGCGGCTTTTCTTCACCCTACAGCACTTGGTGTGGCAGCTACTCGTGTTTAACTCGTGCTGCTCCTGCCCCCGCTGCCGCCGTGCTGTTCCTCGCAGCCCCTGACGTGAGGCTCCTGCATGTTCCCAGCAGGCCCAAGGCCGATGCACTGACCGCCTGGGTCAGGCTGTCGGGTCCCCAGGGAGCAGCAGGCCCAGGTCCAGAAGGAGGGACGGCATGGATCAATGTGTCGGAGCTGTGGGTCTGTCTGGGGGGCTCCATGCAGGGAGCGCTGCCACCGGAGATGCTGCTGAACCAGCCGGGTTGGCCGCTGTGAGGGCAGCGGGGTGAAGCGAAGTAGTGCTGATGGAAGTGAATGTGGCTTTGTGTCCTGGGGTCTGCAGCTGGCTCAGAATGCGCAGCAGGCATTGCTGGGGGTGGCGGTGCTGCCTGGGAGGGGGAGAGCTGGGCGTTGGGGTCCCAGCGACACCGCTGAGGTGGGCACCGCGCTGCCAAAAAACACTGGCAGCAGCACAGGCCTGCCAGAGCCATGGGCACGGTGACAGTACCTGGGACCCCGTCTAAGTCACATGTCAGGCATCATGTCAGCCCTCACCCTCTGGTTCTGAAATGCAGCCTAGCAAAACAATTACTGTGATTGCTATTGTTCTCTTTCCTGGGGGAACCAGTCGATCAGAATGCTTTGTTCTCTTGGTGCTGTGTTTGCACATGGAAATAGAGAACAATCAAAACTCACTGCAGCAGGTAAAATCAAAATTAAAGTCACAGTGAAGTCACTTTATCCAAAGTCCCTTTGTCATTTCAGGAACGATACCTTGTCAGAACACACTAAATGCTTCAGTTTTGACAGGTTGTCACCGTGGGACAGGAAACTGTTCTGTCAGAACGTTCCTGGCCAGCTAGGCTGCTGTCCTGACACGGCATGGGGCAAGTCCAAGCAGGGATGAATGATCTAGTCAGTCATACAGGTGACAGGAGGACAGCTGGACCCAAGGAGGTCTTTTCCAACCTTAATGATTCTGTGATTCCTGCAAACCTCATTTCCCAAAAGTTGAGGTCAGGCTACCTGCTGGTCAGCACCGAGTGTTATGCCTCTTGGTCATGAGAGGAGCTCATTCCTCTGTGTGTTCAGTGTGCAGCTACCAGCTCCTGGGGGAAAAAGTGTTCAGCTGTGGGATGAAACTGGACTGATCCTTCCAAGCATTGTCTGACTTGATTCTCTCCACTGCTGCCTCTTGTGCTTTAACACTCTGTACCTCTCCTGTTTCTAGTTTTTTCTGAAGAGTAAAATTATACTGCTGGAGTTTGGAGTGTTTCTCCCCCTAACAACCTTTCTTAATCCCTAAAAGGCTTCTGGGACAGGCGACAGACTCCACCACTTTCTCACTGAGGATGCTGGAGTCAGAGGTTGCTGGAGGTCACCCGGTCCACCCGCCACGCCGCAGCGGGTTACTTATAGCTGTGTTGTCTGTCACATATGTTCATCTCACCCTATCATTAGCGATGTTTTGCTTAGTCCAAGTTGGCGGGGGTTCAGGCTGGTTCCCAGTATGGCTGCGTCTTTCCAGCCTGCTCTGCGGCGCCTCCTGACAGAGGTTGACAGGGTACTCTGGATGAGCCACGCTGATCAAAGGGACAGCATGGTGCTGCCTTCACGGGGCCATGAGTTGAGGGCTGAGAAGAGCAGGGATATCCAAGAGCCATTCTGAATTTCACACTGTGACATTATGTGTGGAACAGGTGCTGCGACACAGAAGGTACAGCAAACTGTGAAATGTGCAGTGTGTTGTGGAGCAGGAACTCGTTATGTTACTCAGAGGCAATTCAAACAACCTGAGTGGCAAGTGACTCTGATAGCTCTGTCTTCTGGTGCCCCATTACTTCGTAAAGAGCTGACTTTAACCATATCCACGTAGCTGCAGAATATTTTGAAGTACCTCGTAAGCACCAGAACATCCCAGAGATCTTTCCCCAGCTTCCCTTGGCACAGAGAGCCATAGGTTTGCTTCTGGAGCCGTGTAAAGCACACTTCACATGATTCCCTTAGCTCCTTGGCTTTGAAGCCTGGAGATCTTAGCAGCAAACAGAGAGCAGACCTGCACACGCCAGCAAGCTGGCCAGGAACGCGTGGGCACTGTTGGCTTCTGCATGCAGTGCTGTGGGCTCTGTAGCTGGCCAGGTCAGAGTCTGGGGGAACAGCTGGTCTGGGAGGGGTGGGCTGAGTGTAGCAGTCAGCTGCCTGGTTTGGTACCTGCGGTGGAACAAGATGGGGTATGCCAGATCTCCAGCTACAAGCAGTGGAAGGTATCGCCAGCTGAGTGCCCCCAAAATGCTGAGCGGGACCAGGTCGGTTTCTTGCTCGTGACCAGGTGCTTGTCCCCTTTTCTAAGGCACACATCAGCATCCTTCTGAGCAGCCCCGTGTGCAATGCCAGGAGAGCTGCTCTCTCAGGGCAGCAGTGAAGATGTGATGTAGCGTATTGCTCTTCAGCTCATGTTTTGGCTTCCTTGATGGTTGAAACTCTGCCCATTTCTCCTCAGGCCTTGAGGTGCCTGTGGGATACAGCGGAGAAGGTATGCTTTGAGAGCTGAGCGCCTGTTTCGCTGAAGGAGTGTTGCTAGTGCTCTGTTTCCCGCAGTGATACCTGTACAAACCCAGCTTGTCATCCTCACGCTACTGGGGAACGTTCAGAGACACGGTCGGTCTGCGTGAACGTGAACCAGCCTCAGGGTTCACATGTTCTCTGCACCATAGAGGGGAGGAAGAAAAAACCCTGCTGTTTTTTCAGTGCTTAACTCCCTTCTGGTGGGCAAATCTACCTTGGCAGATTCTGACTTCCTCTGGTCTAACAAGTATGTGCTACATTTTGAGTGGTTAAGTTTCCATGGAAATTGTATGCATCTATCAGGTTCTGAAACGGCTTCATGTGCAGAATAATTGTTAGCTGGGGATTTATTTTTTTTTTTTTAAAGCTACCTCTTGATAGAATTAGCTTGTTCTTTTTATAAGCCATGGGAGAGTGGTTCCTTAAGCCAGCAGCCTCCTTGGTGGAGTTGTGTAATCCCCCTGAGCACCAGGCAGTACGTACCTAAGGGGGCTTCGGCTGATGTGTGATGCAGTGTGGCTCTGTTAGCTCAACAGGGCTGTGTAGGCATAAACCCCCAAACCAAACAGCGGGTTCCCAGGGGCCTCTTTAATGGTCCTACCCAGGAACGGCCCTATTCTTCCTAATTCCTGGCTGTGAGCAAATGTCAAGACTTGCAGAGAACTAATGTGCTGTTGGGTTTGTTTGCCCGTTGTATTTTCATTGTGGGGAAGTTCATCCTTTGGACTCTGCCAAGCTGAGTATTGAGTGAAAGCTGTTCAGAGTTTGGAGTGGAGTTCCCCAGGGTCCGTATCAGAGTATCCCAGCACTGCTCCAAACACTTGGATGCTTCAGGTTTCTCCTCTATGAGCAGTCAGATGTGCTGCGTGAGCCTGGGCATCAGCCACTACTTGGCTGAGTAACACAGGACTGCTTTGAAAAGCTTTGTGACTGGTGGTTTGACTTCCACCAAGCGCTGTGCTGATCCAGCTGGGTGCAGGTCTGACAGACAGGTTGGTATGGGTTTACCTGTAGAGAGGTGTACACACACGCATGTGTTAGCTGTGAACATGTGGTAGGTGTCTTGACTGTGTACCAGCTACCAGCTGCTTTGGTTCAGAGGATCTGCTTCCATCAAACCAGCAAAGACACCCCCAGTACAGAAGGGTGTGTGGAGCTGGGCAAGAGAGGAAGGATTGCAAGTGCTGGTTGTTGCAGGAGGCTATTCTGGGTTAGGGACTCTTCTAACCTTACTTGATCTCCTTTGTTAGCATCCTGTCACTTCTCAGTTAACTGCCTTCTAATGCATGAAAGGCTGGCCTACGCCCTTACTGCTGAGCTGCTACTTCTAGTAACGGTAGGAGGGAAAACTCATGTTTGTCTGCGTGCCTGTCTGGAGCTCCCTAGCTTGAAGAAGGGGCAGAGGTTGGATAGAGAGGCACTGAACAACTGTGTGTGGTTCTCAGAAAGACCTCTCCTGAAGGAGCCTTGACTTCACTCTTCCTGTCCTGTCTCCACATAGACGCTTCCACAGGCAGTGTGGAATGTCACCGAAGGAGAAGGTAGCTACTAGACTTCTGGGCTGGCAAGCTGTGCTTGAGGATCTAAATGCATGTTTATGAACAGCTCCAGAGGAGTCAGTTGGCTCCATTGGGTCAATAATCTGGATGTCAAGAAGGCCCTTAATATATATTTACATAATCTGCATGTTAACGAGCCCTTAATTATATGTTTACATGATGGATCATAACTGCTCGCCGTGTCACTCACAACATGCTTTGTAAGGGGTGCTTCCTGCAGGTGAGGGGACGAGGAGTGACCAGCGGTGACACCGCGCTACAGCGGGAAGGGGAGGTGCTCACCCTCCTGTCCTTACTGTGCTGACCTGTGAATCTAGAGAAGCTTTCTGTAAACAGATCCTGTGTGGGGTTTAGTTTGAGATTATTTCGGTGTGGTATAGACCTTCTCATGGGATGCCACCCAGGCCCTACTGAAAGGCTGTCACAGACTAGGACTGGTGAAAACAGGCTGTTGTGTTTCAGTTTATTCTCACTGGGTCAGACATTTACCAAAGTGCAGCTGCCTTCTGTAAGGAGAGAGACAAAAGGATTCTGGCTTCTTCACGGCTCCAAGCAGGAGCTTGTAGGACTGAGAGGAACCCCATGCATTTCAGGTGCATCAAGTACAGCCTGCAGTTGGTATCCAGCAAGGGCTGTGAAAAACCCCACAAAGTCTTTGGGGTGTTGTTGCCAGGACAGAAATCACCACCTCCAACAGCACATGGGAGCGATGTGAAAAGCTGAACCTGGAAAGGGCCAGTACTGTAGAGCTTGTGCCGGGTGTGCCGGTCCTGCTGCCTGCCTGGTCGGTTAGACCAGCACTTGGGCTGGTGGGGAGGATGCGGTGCAGCCCCCAGGCATCACCTGCAGCTGCCCCCAGCACCCCCCAGTCAGCCTGACTTGGGGAACAGAACAGACTGCAAGCAGCCCTGTCTACTGGGCTTGGGGGTGGGCGGGTGGGTTTGGGTGGGTTCTTGGACAGCAGCCTGAACTAATCTAGCCTGCACAGTATGTTGGTGCCTGACAACGCACAGAGAAGAGCTTTGTTCTTTACTCCTTGCCGCATGTTGCGTGTGGTTCTGCTCACAACGTGTGCAGCAATGTGGGAGGGAAAAGCGTGATGTTGGACACGGACACGGAGCTATTGTCTGGAAAGGAACAGCAACGGTGCTCTCAGTATGGGTGGGGATGAGAGCTACTGAAGGCGCTGCTGGCAGAGATGTCTGTGGAAGGCTCTCCTCAGCAAAGCTAGACAAAGGAAAGCCTTACTGAGCACTTCCAAGGGAGTCTCCAGGCTTGTGTCTAACCCCCAGCACTCAGACAGAGGTGCTGGAGCTTGGGCAGGGAAAGGTCTGGTGAAGGGCAGGGCTGTGTCGCCGGGGTTAACAGCAAGTTCTGCGAAGGGGCCCCTTTCCCAGGACTCATCCTTGTTCTCCTGGCTATTACCTCCTAAGTATTCTAATAGCTCGGGTAAACTGCCGGGACAACAACGCAGCTACAAATGTGTCTGGAGATTCTGCATCTGCCTGCCTTAATCAACTTCCTTCCCTGAATATGAATTGAAATAATGAGTCAATTAACGTTCTCAAATGCCAATGAGATGCAAAAGAGATTGGTAGAGGTGGTAGCAGTGCAGTTCAGGAGCTATTCCAACGCTGGATTTTAACAAGAATTGCACACTGAGCGCACAACTGATTATTTATCACAAAAAGCGTCCCTGCCTGGCAATTCTCCATGCTCACCCCGCCTGGGTCATCCTGGGAAGAGATCTCATTTTGCAGGTCAGGCTGGAAAACCTTCCCTGCTCATGCAGCGGGTCCCCACTCCCCACACACAGGCCCACCGGCAGCCGGGCAGGGTAAGACAAACCCAAAGGAAGACTGCTGTCTTTCAATCGGCTCTGGCTGCACCCACCCCGGCTGCCTGAGCCCAGAGACCAGAGAGGTGGGCACGGTCTGTCTGGATAGGGGCTGAGCACACTCTGCGTATGCAAGCAGAGATCCCGTCTCTCCCACTGACGCGATGTGGTGTCATTCAAAGACGAGCAAATACTTCTGGGCCTGACAGAGCTTTCTGGGTGCTTGCAGTTGCCATGGGGCCTTGGCCTCTGCTCAGCCAGACAGAGCTCACTCTCCCCATGGAAACTCCATAAGCTTCCAGGGGCATGCAGCATTTTGCCATGTTCCCAGTGAAGCTCGAGGTCATCGTTCCAGTGGCTTCAGGAGCTTGAGACAGGTGTAATGTTTCCGTTTTTAAGGAAGAGGGTCTGTAAAGGAAAAAGGAGAAGCACTGTGTGTCTGCCCCCCGCCCCCCTCCTGTTCTGCTTAGGCCCTTGCTAAGGATAATTGAATTAATCTCTGCAACCTGCACGCCTTATTTCGGCAAGTGCCCAGTCCTTTTCTTGCTCTCACTTCACCTTTGCTCAGGCAATACTTCAACACTTTTTATCACACTTTACTCAATCTCTCTCTTGAAGTGGGAAGCAGCTCTGGGGGAGAAGACCCCACAGCAAAAGCCGTGAAGAGATGAACACTTCCTTAAGAGCTGGCTGGCAGCAGCAGACAGGAGTGATGTTCAATCTGATTAGAACGTGATGCAGAAGGAATATAGGAGTCGGTTCTTTATGTGCAGCCAAATTGTATGTCCCCATCATTACCTTCCCTGCCATTGCACGTGTCTGATTATGGTGGCACACCAGAGCGACTGACCTTTTGTTCATTAACTCCTCTCAGAACCGAGCACTGACAGGCACTTCTGCGCTGCCTCCTGCCTGCCCTGCGCACCACGCGGAGCAGGATGTGCACATTGGAAGCCAGAGACTTCTCCCACATCCATCGCCGTGCCTGAATGCCAGCAGAGCTGAGGGCAGTCCTGGCAGATTGGTGGAAATTGGATCTGTGGCACCGGCTGCAGACTGTGTGTCCTCTCCTTTCCTCACGGTACAGGTCTGACCTGGGTTACCTCACCGGAAGACATGCACATCTGCGTGGCAAGGCTTTGATGCAATCCCTTCTCGGGGGGACTGTAAGCCAAGGGTACAGTGCTGTATCAAGGGGTTGACAGGATATTCACTGTCTGCTCCTGGTGAAGGGAGCTCCTCTGGATGCAAGACATGGCTGAATGTGAGTCTAGGGAGCTCTGCTAAATGGAGTCTCTTGACATGGCGAAAGCCAAAGTGATGGCTTTTTCCAGGAAGATAAAGAATTAAAGAAAGAACAGGGTAGAAGCTGAGCTGGATGAGAAGTCAGTCAGGATGAGGTTTTTGAATCACTTGGAGAGTTGAAATGTATTACGTTAAGGGCTGCAGGGGCAGTTGGAGGATGAGGGTGAGAAGAGGAGCTGACAAGGATTCCACTTGTTTCTGTGGCAAGTCACTTCTGCTACCTCAGCTGCGTCTGGCTGGCTTGGGTTTCTTCTGAACACTGCAGCAGCTGGTGTAAAACCTGCACGTAGTAAGACAGGTGTCGAAGGTGGCCAGAGCCTGTGAGGTGACAGTCTCCAGGACCAGCAGGGTCAGATAGCTCTGGGTCTGGAGCAGCACAGTCCTGCTCTCAGAGGAGTTGGGCCTCACAGGTGCCTCTGTACTACCTACTGCTTTCGAAGGCAAGCAAGCAGAGCTTGGGCCAGTTGAGAGAACCTGGGACCAAATCCCATGATTGTTACTGCCTTACACAGTGAAAACAAGCTCCAGAGAGAGAAAGCAAGAGATGTCTTGTGGGGAAACAGGACTTGGCAGTCTCATTTGTATGCCCAAAACCGGTCCTGGACGGTTAATCCCTCTGTATGACCTCAGCACGCTGCCTGCATGGTGCAGCCTGGTCCCCTGAGCAGCAGCCGTTGCCCTCTGTGTCACTAGATGCTTTCCTGCTCTCTGTTGCCACTCAGCCCATGTGGGTAAGGGCAGGGTGAAAATAAGCTGAAAGCTTGTTTCCTTCTGACGAGCTGTGGAGGAACATTTTCTTCAGGTGGTCCTGGAACTTGGTGTGTTCTGAGCTAAAGCTTGACGTTTGCCCTTATGTCCCTGCGCTGGCTTGAGCCACAGGTACCTGTTCAGGGGCTGAGTGGCTCCCAGGAGCTCTGTGAGGACTTGGTCCCACCTTTGTCCTTAAGTACGTGGCTCCTGGTAAACCTGAAGTTGTGGGTAATATTCCAGGCTGGCTTGAGTCCAGCTTTGTCTTGCTACTAAACCAGGAGCCACAGTCTCCTGGAGATGGGCAGCCCAGAACCTTCCGAGCGGGGGGTGTTTCGTGGGTGAAGTGTACCCGGCCCTTAGACCACAGCATCACAACACCTCAAAGGTGATGCGTGACTGCAGTCCACTTACTCTTCATTGTTCTGCTTTTCCTTCTTGTCTGAGAAGGCACTTAACAAAGGAGTACATCTGCACAGGCTCAGCAGAACAGTCCTGCTCATTCTTACTTCATTGCCCCAGAAGTGTGGCAGCAGCAAAGATCTTCCCTGTGGGAAGGAGGAGGTGAAAGCGTTCTGCACTTGCCCCCCAGATTTTATTTGTACCCAGTTGCTTGTGAAACCTGAATCCTCTCAGCTTCCTCCCTGGTAAATAACAAACTATATATGAAACACATTATTCCTGTCTGTCAGGAGGCACTGCCTAATTGCAATGGGAAATGTAACGTTATCCTTTAACTTAACATTTATGAAGCAATTTGCTATAGAAATGGGGACTGTGTGATGGCTTTTCAGACACCGAGCTGCATTGCTTGAAAATGCACACAATTTAAGATCTGACAAATCCAATTCTGAGGCAGAGCAGGAGCGCTGTGGTATTTTGGCACTGTTTAAATATTCGCTCATTCTCTTGCCCTGTCTCTGGAAATATGCTAATGGTTGTTGCTGCAGCCCCTGAACTCGCGGGGCAGGTGAAGCCCGGGACGCCGCAGCAGCCTTGCCAGTGATCCTGATTGCGGCTGATAGATGCAAATTGCTTTGGCTTTGATGTTTCTGTTGGATCTGAAATGTGTTAAGCGTGTGCAGGGCTTGTTTTAAGGACAGAACAGAACAAACTTGTGATGAAGGCAGAAGGAGCAAAGCATGGCTGGGGGGTGATGGGTCCCCACCGAAGTGTGTGTATGTTCGTACAGATACGAAAGGCTCATCTAAACCTACAGTGCTGTTTCTTGAACAGAGAATTTCAGGTGAATTTTAGCAAACTAGGCAAGCCAGATTGCTTGTTGAGTTAGGGTAAACAGAGGGATAGGAGGAGCCAGCCTGCAAGTCCTAAGAACATCTGAGGAGTGGGGGAAGCTAGAAAATTATCTACTCATAATTTTGTCTTTTTGCTTCTAACTGCATCCATTTTCCATCCTGATAGACATTCTCTATGGTTGGAGAGTGAGAGCCACTCCAGGGAGACGCTCCATTGGGCCTCCAAGGGCAGTGGGCATGGGAATGTGATACTTCTCCCCCACCTGTCAGCGTCGCCTACGATCTTCGCCCTTCAGATGGCTCCACTCTTCATCACCTTCCCTGCTTCACCTCAGTGGTGAAATGGCTGTTGGAAATGTACTTCTTGTACCCAGCAGCCAGAGGTGTTACTTCTACTGCGATAGATTTTCTGTCTTTTTTCCCCCTGTGCCTCCATGTGTTATTACAAGGCAGAGTAAGTGATATAGTGTGCTACAGCTCAGCGGGTTAGTCACTGACCTTTTACTTGGGGGATTCTCTTTGATTTAGCTGATGCTCAGAGCAGAAGTACAGACACCTCCGTGCCCCGCCAGTGACTGTGGTGGCTGGGAGATCTTTGCAGTGTTCCCATGCACGCTTTTTTTGGATCTCTGCTCTTTATTGATGGCCTTGGCTTTGTCCTGGTATGTCTTTTCAGTAAGCGTTGACATTGCTGAGCCAGGGCAGGACGAGGAAGCTGCCTTCACAGGGCCCTAGTGAGCTTGGACTGCATCTGCATGGCGAGGGAGGGAAGGGGGAGCCAGTTTGTGTTGTTAATTATTTAGCCTGGCTGGTCTGCGCGTCGGCTACTGACACTTTGCACTGTCAATACCAGCCCGTAACACCCGTGTTGCAGATGACAAGGTAATTTTCTGCAGCTACACGTCCTGTTAGCCAGAGGATCAAAGTCTCTTGAGGAGAAAGGGGTGCACTTTAAAGCTGTCAGATGCAATCAGAATAACCTTGCTTATCATAGAGATTTTCTTCCCTTTATTCAAAGGCTAAGGGAGAAACCCTTGGAAGAAACACATCTGAAAGCCATGCTCTGACTGCAGGCAGTGGTTGTGGTGCTCTTGTTTTGGGGGTGGGTTGTACATCGTTTTTTGCAATAGAACGCTGGAAGGAAATGCATGAAAGAGTCTGCCTCTTTAACCTGAAGCCAGCTGCAGGAAGATTGGCACAGGTTCCCAGTGGGGTTTGAAAGGAAGAAAGGAGAGTGGTATCTGAGAGCTAGTGTGCAAGGCAGTATCTGCTGGGTATCACCTCCTGGTGCGTGCCCTGGAGTGTATCTGGAAGATGCCCAGGTCAAGGCACTCATGCTCATCATTCTTACAGTCTTGCTTAGCTGTTATGTTTTTCATCATGAGGTACCAAACCACTTTCATTTTCTTTGAGAGCTGGAAACCAGAGGTACCAAATGGTGTGCTGGGGATGTCAGAGCAGCAGAGGCAGCTGAACTCCGCTGCTGTTTCGGGCTCTCTTATGTCAGCACACTCCTGGCTCCAGGAGGGAGCACAGCATGGAGCCTGGCCTGGTTCAGGGCTCTGATGGGTGCTTGGAGCACCCTTTTCAGTGGGATGTCCCACCCCACCCATCCTATCTGTTGCCTGGGGACTGGGATGCCCTTCACCTTCTCCTATGAGGAAAGGCTGAGTAAGTTGGGACTGTTCAGCCTTGAGAAGAGAAGACTAAGGGGGCACCTAATTAAAGTCTATAATTATCTTAAGCAGGGGATGCAGGGGGAATCAGCCAGCCCCTTTTCAGTGGTCTGTGGAGATAGGACAAGGGGCAATGGCTGCAAGTTGGAGCATAGGGAGTTCTGCACCAACATGGGGAGAAACTTTTTCACAGTGAGGGTGACAGACAGAGCACTGGAATAGGCTGCCCAAGGAGGTGCTGGAGTCTCCTTCACTGGAGATAGTCAAGACCTGTCTGGACGCCTATCTGAGTGATATGTCCTAGGAAGCCTGCTTTGGCAGGGGGTTGGACCCGATGATCTCTTGAGGTCCCTTCCAACCCCTATAATTCTATGATTCTTGCTGCCAGGATGAAGCTCCTCTGCCCAGCTCAGGGCACCAACAGTGGTGTGGCTCTGCAGCCTCTGTGGTTCCTTGCATAGCTGGATGAAGAGGTTAGTGTGTTATTTCAAGGGGAAGACAAGTGTGTGGGTAACACCAGGCATTGTGTTTGCATCTTTGCCATCAACTGAAGCCTCAACCCAGGGTCTTGAGATGCAAAGAGGCCTGGTAGCTTAACTAATGGTGTTTCGGTGTTAATAACCCACACCACATTGTAAGAGGCACAGAACCCACTTGAGCCTGACTAGCAAAGGAGCACTGTCAGCTGCAGAGGCTGGTGGAGTGGCTGGTTTGGGCTGCTAACTGTCCTGCAGTGTCAGTAGGGGCATTCAGACCAGAAGATGATGCAGCAGGGTCTGCACAGGTCATTAGGAGCAGTGTCTGTGTCCTCTGGAAGTGAGGCATAAACTGGGAGCAAGTGTCGGTTTCCTGGGGAAGGGTGGCATAAACTGGGAGCGGGTGTCCTGGCTGCTTCCTCAGGACAGTCTGTGTAGACGTGGAACATGTATTTGTTTTTGCAGCTGCCCAGTGTATTTTTACATAGGCTGTGTGTACATATAATGACATTTGCACAAGCTTTTTGTGAATTAAAAATACAGCTCTTGTCGTCTTGCTGAGTCACATAGGCTCTTTGCAGATACTTCCAAAATCACTTCAGAGCCTGTCTTCCAAGGAATATAGGCTGACACACCGTTCACTTCCAGATTGAGCCTGCTCTGTGCTGTCACGGCAGCTCTGGTTCAGCGGGGTCTTCTGGAGATGCTGGCATTGGGGAGTGCTGGGGTGGTTCAGATCTGACGATGCTCTGAAGAGACAGAGGGACCTTGAGAAACTTTATAGCCTCTTCCTTGCCCAGTTATTTATCACCTTCAAATGTGTAAGAACCAAGAAACATGTAGAGGAGTGGGGATACAGGGCTCTGAATTATGCTAATGGATAAAAAGGCAGTGGGGAAGAGACGTGCTGTCACTGGTTTGAATTCTGGATCCTTTGGGGAGGGGCTGACACCGTCTCGTCTCCATTCTGCCAGTACCATAACAAATGTATATATCAGCTTCTGATTTACTACACAGAAGGATGACAGACACAGGAAGGGGAAGTTGATCACACGATCTGGCTCATTTTGAAGAGGAGCTGCTGACAGTCTGATTTATAGACTGTGCTACCTCAAGTCAGAGGATTAGGAGTGTGCTTGAAAGGTGGAGGGAGGTGAACGGAGGGCAGACCTGACCATCAGGTGAATTAATGGAGGACAGTCCATCATGTCACTAACGATGGCAGTGACACTTCATTATGCTGCTGTTGTATCCCGTGGTTGATGCGGAGGGAGGGAGGGAGGAAGGGGATGCTCTTCTATTGTGTCAGTGTAACCTGCTGTGCCAAGGCGGCGGCTCTGCACCCGTGGCATCTCCCTTCTCCTGAGAACACACCATGCTCCCCTGTATTCTCCATCATTCCCGTACTCTTTCGGGGTGGGTGTTCCTACTACCGACGTGGCTTAGGCACATGCAGGCATCAGAGTAAATAAAAGGCAGGTTCAGCACAACCAAAGGCACCCTTGGTGAATGAGTACAGGGGAGAGGAAGATGGGAATTCCATTGGCTGGCAGACAGCACAGGCTGCAAACTCAGCGTGGTTTGCTGCACCCAGGGCAGAGCTGGCATCACATTGCATCGCATCACAGCATGTCCCTCTGCAGCTGGTCTCATGAGCTGCAGTGGCTGCTGCTGCTTCTGAGAACCCAAACAGCAAACACCTGGCTTGGGGAGGGGAGGCAGCTCCCTTGGTTGCAGAGTAATAGAGACGAACATCTCCAAGTGAAGCTGGTAGAAACATGCAGGCACCAGAAGGGTCCTTTCTATTGGCATCGAAATGCGGTCCTGTTGCACAGCAGAGGCAGTGACTGTCCTGCTGGTGACAGCGAGCAGGGCACAGGGGCACAGACAGAGGGGTGGCAGCCGTCCGGGTCCAGGCTGTAAGTGTCCCTCTTGGTAACGGGCTCGACTGGAAACAGGACTTCAGCCCCAGGTCCACCCTGGCCCCATGCTGTGCCCCTGGCTCGCCCTGGTTCGGGTCCTCTCCAGCTGGTAGCTCTTGAGCAGAACAAGCCCAGGTCTTCTCTCTCCTTTCGAAGTAGGGCCCCTGGTTACTGGTGCCTTGTGATAGCTAATGGTAGATTAGTAGTGTTACTACAGCAGGCTCAGCTGCTTCTTACTACCTGGAGTTATTTTGGGTAGGAGAGGTTAGGTAAGTGACGGGTGAAGAGATGGGTATCTTAAAACACAGAAGAAATTACTTGGAAAGCCCTCAAATGCTACATGTGAGGAGCTGGCTATAATCCATCATCTAGAGCAGCCTGAAGCTTCCATGTAGTGAGCTCCTGCCCCATGTTGTCGCATGTCGCCAGGCTGGACTCTGTGATGGTGCTGAGGAGGCTCTGGCTGCTCACAGCCCACTCGGAGCCACGTGTGTCTGGACCGGGAGGAATGGCACTGGTATCTGTCTCTGCTGGCTGAAGGATATCATGGAGCAGCAGCATCACACCATGTCTCATGTGGGAGCTGGGATGTTTCTTAGGAGGTGACTGATGTCATCTTTCCTACATAGTTCTCACACAAGCCAACCTTTGAGACCTGCAGTGGAAATGCTCCGGTCCTGCTGTGTTAGGAAGTCCTGCTTTCCTGGGTTCTGTGTACTTGAGTTCTTACTTTCACAACTTCAGATCTGTCACCAGTAGAACTTTTTTAAGACAGTAAGCTCACTCCCCTGAAATTTGTCATATAGATTTGATAAGGTAGAAGTCAGAAGGTATTACCTCCCAAGCAGAAATGTTTATTCCCTTCATGTTTTCCTTCATTTCTGCCTGAGAGAAGGAAAAGGGCTCTTGGTGGTGCCAGGTGTGAGTGCCAGCAGCTGCCACAGACCATTCTCTGGGCAGTAAGCTGAGGTGCGCGGCATGTTGCAGGCACACAGCAAGGAGCCTGAGTTGAAGCCCAAGTCCCTTATCCACATGTCTCTCCAAGAGTCACTGGTGTGCACGGGGATAGTCCCATTGGCTACCAGACACCTGGGAGGTAAGAGCTGGCTGTGGATACACGAGGCTCAGGATGCTGAGGTTAGAAGTCTTCTTGAGCCCTCAGGAACGCTGGCACAGTCCCATTCCCTTTATTTGGCCACACTGCTTTGTCAGGGCAGTTTTTCTGAAATGTGTCTTTTTCGTAGCCTGTAAATACACTCTTCACTGCGTGTTGCCTGGTGTCAGGGAGGTCGTGCTGAGAGCTCCTCAGTGGCCCTCTTGAATTTGGGATCCAGAGATATGTTTGCAGTCTTCCCCTGCCAATTTCTAGCATTCAGCTAAGATCTGAACTAAGGGAGCTCACCATCACGTGCCTCGCTGGTGGTGCGTGTCTGTGCTGGTGCAGGCAGGCGTTCCTATCGCTCATCTTCCCGCTGTGCAGTTCAGTGGTGACTCTTGCTTTGTCACAACAGAGGTAGGTCCATGTAGACCAACAGATATGCTCCAGGTTTACACTGGAGCTTTCCGGGAGTTGAGCTGCAGTTTTCAACTCGTTACTGTCCCATTTTGCTGTCTGTCTCCTGTGGTGATACGTGGAGGGACATAGAAAGGCTCCAGATTAAAAAAACCCCAAATATCTCATTTCTCCCTCCAAATAAATCTGGGGCACGAATGACGTCGCCAGGTAGAAGGAGTGGCCGGTGCGGTGGCCGGGTGGGCGGCAGGCAGCACAGCCTGCCGTGCTGCAGAGCAGTGAGCGCCACAGTGCCGGCGCTTGACCCATCTGCCACGGAATGGAGGGGAATAAAGGCTGCCCTCCCGGCCTCGGGAGCACACCGCATTAATAGAACATAAGTGCTCATGCGATGGCACTGGATCCGTGGCAGCTGTTTGTTCAATGTTTCATGCTTTTAGCCACATCTGCTCCAAATGAGTGTTAATATTGCAGTGGCATCCACTAAGGATGGGCTCTGTCAGCTCTGCTAAGCGTCAGGCTGACCCCAGCGACAAGGAAAGAACAGTTCATCCCATCGTACTGCCTCTCCCTCCAACCCCCTCACCGGCCTCGCCTGGCTCCGCTCCATCAGAACGCCTTCCTCGCCGCTCCCACCCCACTGAGGGGGGAAAAAGAGAAGGAAAAACTATGACAGTGATTCTCAAGGAGAAAAATTTCATTTATTTCTAGCACCCTGTCCAGCAATGTCAGATAACAGTTTATTCATCCCCTGGCCCCTGTATGACATTGAAGCATATCAACAGTGACAAAAGTATATTGAATAATTATCTTGAAATTAATACATTATCCCAAACTTAAATAAATGTCATCTGATCAATATATCTTGGAATGGAAAGGGAAGAGAATGTGAAGGGCATCGCTTCATTATTCATTAATTTTAGAGTAATGTAGGCAGATGAAATGGTTATTTCAGAGCACTGCTATTATACTCACTGGCATTTTAAATAACTCCCAAGATTTAACAGTATATATTCCCTTGTCGAAGCAGCTTATACGTGTTAACACTGTGGGTTCCACATTCCTCTGCTTGACAGTGCTGCGAAAGACCAGAAATGTTACTCTGATCCTGTTGTGGATTTTTCCCTTTACCCTTTAAGTTCCTAAAGGATCCCATCCTGCCCTCGCTGGTACCAGTCCGGCAGTGCCAGCCACGCATCGATGTTGTGTTCCCGAGCACGGGAGGTGACCCTGTTCTATCCATACGTACGGGTCTGGCCCAGACCCAAGCTGCTGGCTCCAGTGTTCTCTGAGAGGAGCAAACAGGACCTGCCTTGTGCCTGCGGCAGCAGTTGTCTGGCCATGGTGGCTGCCGGTCCAAGGAGTGGGCAAGATGAAGTTCCCGCCGGGCCTCGCCGCGAGCGCATCGGTAGAAGGTGAACAGTGCGCCTGTGGCCGGGCAGTGTGAACTGGCTCTCTCCTCTTCTTTCGCTGGCCTTCCCAAGCCAAAGGGCTTAGTATAGGAGCAAGCCCAGAGTACACATCTGTAGGACTATGTTTAGCTGGCAATTAAAGACAAATACCAAGAAGCCCCATTAGCAGCTTGTGTAAAACAGCCCAACAGAGTTGGGTTTATTAACTGAGGAATGGCCCAGCTGAGAGTCCGGCCTGGCAAAGCTCACTGCCGATGCCAGCAAGCACAGAGCATAGCCAATGCATGCTTTCAGTAGAAAATCAGGGATAATGAAGCACTGCAGGGGCTTTATGGCAGAGACTTAATTGTGTAAGAGAGGATGCAGTATCACTGGGTCTGTGCTTAGCTCAAGCGGCTATGGGTGGGAGCATGGCAAAGCCCCAGCCCCTAAGGGGAGCTAGTCCTCGTCTGCCTGGGCCTCAGGAGCTTGGCTTGACAGCTCACAGGACCAACCCAGAATCTGCCCCTCCTTCTGGTGGGTTCTGAGCTGTTCTCTGGTCCCGAAAGCCAGGGTTTTCCTGACCACAAAGGCCAGGACCCAACAAAAACCACCCTGCCTCCTTGTGGCAAAAGCATAAGCCCAAGCCATGCTAGTGCCTGAGAAGAGCTGGAGGGAGTAGCTCGTAGTCCATGTATGTCTTAGTGCCTTATAATGAGTAGATAATTAGTAAAGCTGGAGTTTCTCAGCCTTTGGTATAGCCTAGGAAATGCTTGTACAAGGAAGTTTCTCTCTCAGCTGAACAACGCCGTAATAGAGAAGGAGAGACATCTGTGGTCACTGATAGCCCCTAGCAACATACCGCTGTCTCACACTGTATGTAACTTGTGCCCTGCTGCACATGGGAAGAGTTTAACAGGGGAGAATTACCGGGAAAGAGCCTGACTGGACTTCTGGGAGCTGTCAGGTGCTCTGGTCTGTGAACAGGGAGGGAGGTTTTAAGGGGAGACACGAGTTCCATCATTTGTAGTGGGCTGGTAGCAAGGTGCTGTAGAACAATGCGCTGGGGCTGGCTCTTACCAGTGAGCTGCCAAGCAAGGCTAAGGTTCTTCCCTAGTTGTGGGGTTTGCAAATCCTGGAGTAAGGTAGGTAAGACTCCCAGTTTTATCTTGGTACCTACCATCAGTTTAACAAACTCTGGCTGCCTTTCAAACCAGAAGTGCTGTCACCACAAACCTGTTACTGAAAGACACAGATTTCAAAGGTGATCTCAGAAGATGAGTGAGGGTTGTAAGGAGCATCTGCAGTACTGCTAAGGACAAAAGAAGATACCTGCAAGCAGGAGGTGTTACAAGTGTCTTGCCCACCTTGGTGTTGCAGCGGAGTGTTCAGTATCATAGAATCATAGAATTGTAGGGGTTGGAAGGGACCTCGAGAGATCATCAGGTCCAACCCCCTGCCAAAGCAGGCTCCCTAGGACGTATCACTCTATCTATGGAAGCAATGGGGAGCTGCAGCCAGAACCCACTGGAACCTCTCTGGGAGTAATTCAGTCACCTCAGGGCAGGCATTGAGCGCATCTACTTCTGTTTGGGTGTTGCCAGGCTCTGGAGGGGTTGCTGACATCGGTGCTGCAGGGCCTGAATGGCTCCCTGGAAACGTTACCTCGACCTCAGCAGGCACTGGCTTGTGCTCTCCTCTTGTAATGAGAAGCAGTGCATAAAGCACAGAAAGGCGTAAAATACCTCATTAAGGAGGGTTTTCTTCCAGATGTTGGGATTTTATGGTTCCTTCCCTCCAGATTTCCACCACTTCAGTGTGTTTTGTGCAGGGCTTGCTGCCTTGAACAGCAAGCTGAACGTGGGCAGCGTGAATGCTCACACACTTCACATGAATGGCTTGGGGGGCCAAAAACCCATCCTGTATTGACCCCCAGCCCCAGACTCCCAGCCCAGGTTTGCTGCAGCTCCAGCTGCAGTCGTCAAAGTTGCAGCAGACCTTAATGCTTCCCCCACCTTTGCAACTGCATCACACAAACAAATTGCCTTCTCAGTCGTGCAGCAGGCAAATGAGCATCGGTCTGTTTAATGACACCTAATTAGGTCTGCAGACGCCAAATGACTTGTGTTGCCCTGTTCAGACGGAGATGTGTGGGTAATGAATTATCCTTTGTCTCAGGCTCACTACTGCTAGCGCGGGCTGGGAGAAGAATGTTCTGCGAGTCATTTCCATGACAAATTTAACCTCCTGTTCCATTCCTAGGAATTCTGTGCGAGTATTCCAGGTTTCCTGCACCTATTTATGATTTTGAAGAAACTGGCACCTCAGCCAGTTTCCAGGCAGGTTGGGTGCTCCATGTGCTGGACATCCAAGCTCTATTGTTCAGTTCAGGTGGATGAGGTGAGATATGCCATAGGTGGTTTGTTCCCTTGAGCAGGTCAGTCCTTGTCGATGCTGGAGCTGGGGTGTAGTTATGGTGGGAAGAAAGCCCCCCCTCTGCAGGCAGTTTTACTAACACACCCATGCACACGCTAGGACAGCGTATTCAGGGCAGGGAACAGAATTTACACTGATGCGATGTCCCTGTGAGCAGTGTACTTCGCAGTGCTCAGCGTCCCTTCCTGTGCTTCTTGGATGGAGACAGGGACAGAAGGCAGGAATGTGCACCAGCTTCTGGTGAGTGGGGGTCCCAGTGCTCCATGCTGGACTGGAGCCAAGGGAAGGAGCGTGAGGCAGTTAGTGATGAGTAGCTGAGAGTCTTCGGGAGGGGCTTTCCCGAGTTTAAAGCCATAATGTAATAATGAATATCTGCTTTGTTTCTTAGCAAGGGAAGGGGCTGAAGGGTTCTGCACGGTGTATCCTGAATATTGACTCCAGCATTTCAGGTATGGGTACAGAGAAGAAAAAGGTCTCTGAGAGCACGTGTGTTGTGCGGTTGGATGCTATATGGCACGCGGTAATGAGGGGGAACAATTCCATCACACTGTTTGCAAGGAGAGGAAGCCAAGGGGATGGAACAGTCACGAGCAAAGCACGGTGCAAGACTTGGTGTGGATTGTTGAGGAGGGAACAGCTGTGGATTTTTACCTTTTAGCAGCTGTGATTGGGCTGCCCAAAGTATTTGGTAAGCTTTTAAGCAGCTATAAATGTGACTTGGCCTGCAGTCCAGGAGGAGCCAGACTCCTTCTTGTCAAGGGGCTGATCTCAGCAGGCCTGTAGCCAGAAAGGGAAGGTGTTGTGGAGGACTATCATCTCCTTCATCCTCCAGCAGAATCTACCCCTTGCCTTGAACTAGTTTCAGCATGTGTGGAATTTTTTGAGGAAAAAGCCTGCACTCAGCTTGGTGAGATGTGCAACACGTGGAGCTTGGGCCTGTGCTTTCACCCTCCGGTGCCTCAAATCCCGGACACCTTCGTGATGAGAGGGGAAACAGGGCTCTGAGCTCCAGGTGTGGCAGTTTCCGCTTCTGTGCTAGTGGTGTATGGGGTCAGGCTTCAGCTTTGTTCCCTTAGCACACAGAGCAGAGCCCTTCAAGGCCAAAGAGACAGCGGCGCCCATAATGCCAAGGGCAGGAGCTCAGTACCAGTGTTTGAGCGGGTGTGGAGACACCAGCATCATGTGTGTGAACTCATAAAACCTGTGTGAGTTCTCAGGGAAACAGGCCCAGAATCATGCTGCAAACTACATCATAGTTCACTGGGTTGTTGAGCTGTCAGCTTTTCTGTGGGTCTGCAGAGAGCAGATGATAAGAATCTTTGCTGCAAGGAGCATCGTTCTGCTGTGGTCCTGGATACTAGATTGTCCCAAAGCTTGTCTGTTTCCTGTGTCACAGAAACACTATCCTTGAGTGCGATTGCCATGCTAAGGAGCTGAGGTGGAGGAGGATGAACCTGAGAATATCTCCCTGGAGACATTCAAGGTCAGGCTTGATAGGGCTCTGAGTGACCTGATCTGGTGAAGATGTCCCTGCTCACTGCAGGGTGGGACTGGGTGGCCTTTGAAAGTCCCTGCCAACCCAACACATTTTGTGATTCTGTGTTTGGTCCTACACCAGCCTGTGACCAAGCTGAGAAAATGATCTCTGCTTAGAGTCCTCTATAGCCTGACTACTTCCTTCCTTAAGGCTAAGGAATTTCATCATCAAAGCTGAGGTCAGCCAGTCTTGTTGCTCACTGTGGCTGTGGAGCCTTATGTAAAAGGCAGAATCCCAACTCTTTTCCCCATAGCTTCAGTTGATCTCTTTTCCCTGCCAAGGTAAATATTTGCTCTGTGGGGAAGCACTGGCTATACTTGTAGCTAGAAATGCATTAAACCTGGTCTTGAAGTGGAGAGGTGCCATTGTGCTGCATGCAGATGCATTGTGTGTGCACACACAAGTACAGGTGTGCACGTATGGAACAAGGGTGCAGGGAACTGCATGCAGTAGTTGGAGAAGCTGGAGGATGTGTCCGTGGTGGCATAATAGAGAATGATTCATTCCTCGGGGGAAGAGAGGGAAACAATTGCAATAAAAAAGCAGAGCAGGGCCTGAGGTGCTAATAAGCCACAGCCCTTCTGAAGCATGGGGCGGATCTGGTGAGCGGCGTGCAAAAGAGTGCCTGTGTCACCCGCGCCTGCCAGCGCATCAGCACAGGGAGCCATTCGGATGTGTTTCCAGACAGAGCATCCAGGAGAAAATATAACACACAGCAAACCAAATTAAAAACAACAACAGGATATGTCCTCCCGGTGATTCATCCCCTCAGCTGATGCTGAAGTACAGCGCGTGCGGAGCCAGCAGGCTTGCACTAAGAGGCATATTTTCCTAAAGCGCCTTCTTCTCCTCGCCGTCGCCCGAAAGCTGCAGCCAGTGCTGGGAACATCTGTGTTTATTTTGCATGACAAACTTGTTCCCCGGCTCTGACAAAATGTGTGCTGATTTGGGACCTGGGGCTTGCAGTTCTTCCGCAGGGTTGTGCTGAAGCACAGGCGGCTGGCCACTGTGCTGGTATATAATACATATTACATGATTTCATCCATATTTAATGACAAGTGTGCTATATTTTTAATCTTTATAGCTTTAATGTGTGCGAGTGGTTTTAATAATTGGTGCTGCAGGATGGTTCCTTCCAAGAATTACCCTGCAAAATCGCTGTGTTTTCAGCCTTGGGTTGCGCAGGTTGTAAATTATGAAACTTGGGTCGTAATAAACTTGGCACCCTCTCCTTGCTCTTCGGCAGTGCCAGCCTGTAACAATGGTGAAAAGACACACACTGGCAGAAATTCCTCCCTGCAGCTTTCAGCACCTTGTCTGCACAACCCAGTGTGAGGGAGTGGGACCAGGAGGGTCCAACAGCCAGGCCTGGAGGGGGGCAAGGGCCGTGCTGGTGTTGCTGGGACACTGATGTCCCAGGTGGGGTGGTCTCTGCCTCACAGCTGTGCCCCTGTAGCTGCTTTATTCCACAGGCATGCGCTTGGCATCCCTGATGGTGAGGAGGAAATAGCTCTGAAGCAAAGCAAGGATGACGGTAAGGAGCCAAGGGTCTTGGGGCCTCCTTGGACCCTGAACCCCTCGGGACATCACCCTTTCTCCTTCCCACTTGGAGCAAGAAGTAAGGCCAATGCCACCTGGGGGTGTCCCTGCCTTGGGTCCCAACCCTCTTGTGGGGCTGGCCGGTGCTGAGGTTCCTTGGGCCCCTCTGCTCTCCCGGGGTGGATCTGGAAGTGTGCCCCTCTCATCCATTCCACTGGCTGCAGCGAGCTCTGGCCTTGACATACTGCTCACCCAGCACAAGATGAGTATTTTAAGCAAGCGTATTTGTTGGGGTTCTTTTATTAAAAAAAAAAAAAAAAAAGGCAAAAGACACAAATCTGGGTGTAGGCCTTTCTGTTTTGGCTGTCTCTGTCTGGTTTGGCATTTCCTGCTTCTCTCCTTTCTGGGCATGTCCCGATCAGGGCACTGACTTTGGCCTTGCCTCATCTTCCCCCACGTGCATGGGGGGATGAAGGTCGTGCCCTGTACCAGTCCGTGCGGTTGGTCGGCCTCTTCAGGCAGCTTTATGAGCTCGGGCCTCACCCGTGGCTTGCGAAGCAGACCTCTGGGACTCGGGCAGATTGACTTGAGGTCATTATCTGGGATGCTTTGGATGGTTTTAAGTGACAACACTGATCAAGAGTGACCTAATAAAAAGCAAGCATGCCTGTAAACATTGACTCCCTTTGGAATATGGTTCCTGTGCTGCGTAGTAAATCTACTTTTACCTCTTTGTCATCAAACAATCAATTGAAAGGCTGGAATTAAAAAAAAACAACCAAAAAAAAGACCAAGTGACAGCTACTCAGTTTAATGAGGAAACCCTAAAGGTCAACTAAAACAGCCCTTTTGCGTGCTGCAGGATGTAGTGCCTGTGCTGCACCCACAAGAAGATGTGATAGGGTTTTCTGTTATAAAAGCCTGTGTGGAGGTTTGGTGTCTACAGGCAAGGCCGTGAAAAATGCTTGCTGGGTTTCATGTCCAGCTGGGTTATGAAGGTTACTGCCTGCTTCGGCACTCAGGCTTTGCTAAAATGTGTAATAAACCGAGAGAGAATGCACCATCACTATTGAGCCTTTCCCCCTGAGACTCCACAGCTCCCTCTGCTCACAGCATGCCAGGTCGCAGGAGACAACTGGATGGTGGTTCAGAAGCACATGGCCTGCACAGCGGGGTTGGGAAGATGTGGTTACCCTTCCTAGGAAACGTTTCAGCTCCCTGATGAGGAATAGTTCAGTGTTTGACCAGTTAAAAATGATGAGTGCCACAGTGTGCATGCTGTGAGTCATGCTGGGGGTGGGAGATGTCCTGAGTGCTCATAGGCAGCTGCAGGGCAGCAGTCCCTGGTCAGGCACAGACACGGCACCATGTGGGGCTGTTTCTTATTACTAGTTTCTTGTGGACCCCATGTACAAACCTTGCGGACCCTGTTGCACCTTTTCTCGTTCAGTGGCGTCGGGTGGCATGTCTCAGTCTCCAGCAAAGGATTCAGACTCACAGAGGGGTCTGCGCCCCAGCAGGGGCAAGTGCTGGCACCACATCCCAGCTCCAAAGGCTGCTGGGTTTGAAAGTTTCCTCACAAGGGTGTGTGTTTACACACAGAGTCCTTGTGCTCAGAAAGGAACAGTGTGCAGAAGAACACTCTGAGGATGGCAAGCAAGCTGTGGCCCTCCCTGGGGACAGCGGCAGTGAAATGGCCTGAGGTAACGACAGCTCCTTTGATTGTGCATATTGCCATCCGCCTCCAGCTGCTGGCAATATTCCACTGTCTCTGAAATGCTGTTTACCCGTGGGCAATATTTAGCTGCTGTGGTCCTTGGAGCCCAGTCCATATATGTAAAATATGCTGTTTGGGTACCTACAGTGGGTTACTAGGATGGCCTATTATCAGCTCTGAGGCTCAAGTTCCAGTGTCAAGGGCACAGCAGCGTTCCCGCAGTTGTACAGGCGCAGACTGCAGTGCTGAGGAGTTGTCCTCGGGCAGGGTGGGGACGAAATGGCTTCTCCTGCCACAGGCAGCTCTTAGCACAATGCCACAGCTCCAGGTGGCAGTTTCCAGCCCTGGGGACCACGGCCCAACCTTGTGTGCTTCACCATCTCTGAGGTCTTTGTCCGTGGGGCTGCACAGGTTAGAGGTGTCACAGGCAGGAGCTCTGCAGGATGGGATGTAGGGGGTTCCTGCCTCATGTGCAGCATCTCCGTCCCTCGGCTCCACGGAGAGCCCAGGGGAGCTGAGAGTGGCAGCAGAGGAGTTGGGTACTTGTTTGATGCTGTCTTGGAATAGGCTGAATGAAAGAGGAGAAGGGTGAGGGTGTTTTCTCCCCGTGTTCGAGATCCAATTGGGCTTTGTTGTGGAAGGAGAAGGAAAGGGCTCCCTCCTGTTTTCTGGGACTGGTGCTTCATTTCATCCTTTGTTTTGGAAGAAAGTTTCCAGAGGCTGAGGTTTTCCATTGGGTGCTTGCTCGTCCTCCACCTTCTCCACGTGCCTACCTCTGATGAGAGATGGTCCAAAAATAGTGGACTGCAAAAGCAATCCCAGGCAGATCCTCCTTGGCCAGGAAGACTGTGCAAACACTTCATTATAATTGGATTTCTTGCAACCCAAGTCACCTCAGCTAACTCTTGTTTAAAACAAGAGGGGAAAAAAACCCTTGAATTACAATGAGTGAAGTTCTTTTTTGTGTTACTTTGGCCCGGGATGAAATGTTATGCCGTTGTCAGTGTCATTTTTGAGCCTTATATTCGGACAATCAGGTATTAATATCTGTGGCAAGACCTAAGGAGACAATTCATCATGGAAAAAATTATATGATGATTTAAACTATCTTCTTTCACCCAGAAGCATTGAGGGCAGATGAGGTTCTTAACCACAGTGCATATCTCTAGTTCCCCAGGTAATACTAGACACAAATACCTGTCATGCCAATTCTCAGGAGCTTATAGGTGCCAACATTTGCTTGTCATCACTCGCTGTGTGTGCAGTGATTGTCAGCATGAATGCCTGTGCTGCTGTGGTTGTTTGCTGCCAGGATAAGCATAAGGTTTGCAAACATGGAGAAGGTCTGGTTTGAAGGAAACGCTCAGGTGGGCAGGAGAGGGGGAACTGCTGGGAGCAGGAAGCCCTGATGGGTGCCCATGGTCCCTTGCTCATCCCCAGCATCAGCATTTTATCTAGATACGAGTGTCCCAGCTGGAGTAAGCCCTGGGTTTCTCCTGAGGGCAAGAGGTAAAAATAGCGATGAATTTGCTGTGCTGAAGTCTCTAGTTTGTAACCGATGTACCATTTTCCAAGGGGCTGCGCCCAGTTCTTAAAGGGCAGGAGCCTGCTGCTGCTCCTTGTTCGGCCTATGTGTGGATGGAACTGAAGTAAAGCTGTTGGGGAATCTGTGGTTTGGCCAAGTACTTCAGTGAATGTTGAACTTGGATATCAATGGGGCGTGGGTGTATGTCAAATTGTTTTGTGGAGTGTGAATGCAGTTAACTGCTTAAAGCCAGGCACAGCCATACTGTGTGAGTGGGGTGCCTGGAGGTCCTCCCAGAGTGGGCACAGACTGGCTTTTACAAGGCTTCTGTTCTGGGAAAACACGGCTCAAAGGGTGGAGAGGGGTGGCAGGAATGCCGAGGAGCTGTGAAGAGACAGTTCTTTTGCTGCCTGCAGTGGGTCAAATTCATCATTCTAATTAGTGCAAGAGGTTCACGGGTACATGTCCAGTTATACTTCTCATAGAGTGGCAGCTTGGTGGCCACTAAACGTTTGAGCCTTTTACTGTGCCTTGGTTCAATGCTGCACGTTTGTTTTGCAGGGCTGTTACAGTGCCTTGTGGACCAGCTCTCTGCTCCACGCTGGAAGCTGCGGCACGGCTGGATCTCTGGTGACCTGTGCGGCTGCGGAACCACCACCCCAGCATACAGTGAGATGAAGCAGGAGACAAGGACTGTGAGGTAAGAGATATTCAAGTCTTACTTGCCAGGGAGCTTTGTGTCAGCCAAAGGGGAGTCACTAAAAGCCACAGCGACTCTGACACAAGCCCTGCGATCACCATGATTCTGAACGGTGTTCTGTGAAATGCATGCGACCAGAAAGTGTGTTCCGTTCTGGTTTGAGCAGCATTCAACTAGGGAAATGAAGGTAAGAGAGAGGGAGATAAAGCAGCTTGTTTTCTGCCACACCATGTGCTATAGATGTACTCTGCTGCTGTGCTCGTTGGATACTCCTCATTTTGCTCCATGTTTACAGCTGACAATGCAGAACACTAACTCCTCGTGAATACTGGTCTGACATTGTATGATCTGAGACTGGAGGTGTCTGGTTTGTTCTCTGCTAGTCTATTTCTGGGTGAAAGGCTTCGTACAGTCACGCAGTCAGACCACAGAACAGGGCAGGGTGTATTGGGCGCTGCAGGGGAGTGGGCTGTGCCTGCACTCATGCGGTGCTCAGAGCCCACTGTGCCTCTCGCTGCAGATGGGCTGAGAGCTGCTTATGCTGGATTCTTGGTGGGAGTTTTCCTCACTGATCAGTCATCCTGTCTGCAGCAAATATGATTGTCACCGTTCTTTATTGAAATCTGAAATCCAACATGGTTGTGCTTGAGGAGAAGGTGCCGGTTCTGTACCCGTTGTTTCAAGAGCTCACTTTACAAACAGTCTGTTCCCTGCCTGCAAAACAGGTGTATTAATCCTGATCAGGAGCCCTGCTGCTGTAGTTTGCCTCGCTCCCCTTAGACAGGTCATGATGCCCATTTTAACCAGTACAGAGTGTCCCGGAACTGGGACTGTGTGCTTTTGAGCTCCTGTAACTGCTGAGCTTTGGAGAGGGATTGGCTGTGGGCTGTGTGGGAGAGGAGGGCTGCACAGACATCTAGGCCAGGAGCAAGCACAGAGGCTGGTGGCTTCTCGGAGGGTCAGGCAGGTATCAGGCTCCGCAGCTCCTCACTTCTTCCTGTTCAGCACAGCTGTGCTCTCCTGAGGCCCAAAGCATCCTTGTGACATAGGGGAGACTCTGAGCCCACACCCCAATCCAGCTTCTGAGGCTGGGGAGGTGGGCTGGCAGGACACCTGCTCTGCTTAGAGCCTGCGGCAAACTGATCTCTGAATGAAACCACTGTAAGGGGCCTGAAGGCAGGGACTGCTTCCGAGGGTTCTGCCTGGTATGTGCTACCTAAAAAACAGGTCTGGTTTCTTGCTTCCCCTTATCTACACCATGCAGCATCATTACATAGAGGTGTAATTGCAGGAGGTGCTGGTCCATTGTGTTGATTTGCCACAAAAATCAGGTGTGAGGTGAATCTTGTGTAAAAATTGGGACACTGTGAAGCATTGTCCTTAGAAAGGGTGCTTCTCCTCTGTTAGAACGGGAATAAGTTAATAGCTTCCAGTGAACAAAAACGTAATAAAGCATCGTTTTAGGAGGAAGGAAGCCGCTAGCAGTGCTCCACCTCTTCAGCAGCTCCTTTTCTAATCACCATTGCTTTATCAAGAAATGTAAAGCTGTATTTTTTTATTGATATTTAAGAATAAATTCTTACAACATCATATCTATAAAAGGTTCATCACAGACCAAATACCACTCTAACCTTTTAAGCTTCCACAGTAAAAACTGTCATTTTTATTTATATAAGTTAGGGAAAGATACAAATGTAATCATAACCCCCAAGGCAAAATTTTATGGCAGTTTCAGAACTCCTCTCTATAAAAACTACTCAAACCTACAAACATAAAAGCTTCCAATAAAATTTGCTTTAGATCCTGGCCATAAAACATGAATTTCTTTCCCTGTCCTGGAGCTACAGGTGCCCAATTGCCAGAGCTGCTTGCCGCACGCCGGGGCCAGCGGTGTGAGCATCCTCCGTGCACTGGGCCCATCTGGAGCCGGGCTGGGCTGCAGTGGGTGCCCCGGCACGTCCTCACAGCCGAAAGCCTGCCGCAGGGCCCGGGCCAGGAGGCACTTGGGCATCTGAAGGGGGTGGCAGCAGGAGAAGCCCTTGTGTGAGGGGCTCAGCCCATCGCACGCTGAAATGAGGAATCATGTGGGTGTGGACAGCCTCCCGTTGCCAGGGCAGCAACACCAGGCTGGTGTTTCCTGAAGGAGTAGTAGTTCCCTGAGGCTGCTGGGTGTCTGTCGCCTGCTGTGTGCAGGGTACTTACTTGTCATGATTTTGTCCCTCTCTCTGAGCCTTTTCTTTAGCTGGGGGGCGGGGCAGGGGCAGGTGTGTCAGGAGAGGTGCCAAGATGCCTCCATGGGGAAACTGGCAATAGTGGGGCACGACTTACCTCTTACATTTAACAGTGTGTCCATTCTGTGCTTCAGGTGTAATGTCCTGAGTTTGCCAGCATCAGGTTTGTGAGGGGGTGGATATTGCACCCCAGAGCTTTCAGTGAGCTCTTCTGAATGCTCCATGAACATGTCAGTGAGTTAGCGATGAGTTGCCACCTGCGGTTGGTAGAGAGTGCTGGGGAACCTTGGCTGATGGCTGGAGACGTGTCCCTGCTTCTTGCCTTGCTGACTAACCCAGCCTTTTGGTCTGAGAGCGAAAAATTCTTTGGGTATGGAAATAATCGTGCTGTAAAAATAGTTTCTGGGTGAAGTAGAACATTCTAGACATGCAATAACGTGGAGCATGTGATTCTTCTCTTTTTACTTTGCTCTGTGAAATGTTGGGTTTGGGCTTTCCTTTGGCAAAATACATATGCGTGCATTAGATGTTACTTTAATTAAAGATTTCTTACTGCATGAGCTCCTTAGGTTGTGGTAAGCGTTAGCAGCAGGCAGCAAATGCTGTATTTACATTTCAGTTGAGAAAATAAATACATACAGGCGTGCAGTGAAGTTGTGCTGGGTTGGAAGGAGGCAGGGGGCTATGTGCTTCAGATGAAGTGTGGGCATAAATCTCTGCAGATTGAGGCTTTAGCGGATTCCTGGCAACTAAAGGCTCATGCTTTATCAGCCTAGATTAATTTGCTCTTACTGTCCAGGGTGGATTTAACCCTGATAACTCACTCCGGATGGTATCTGATGAATGACCTGAGCCTGTTCTTTCTCGCTGCAGTTAGAAGTGCGTATCGGAACAAAGCTACCTGCTCCTCAGAAGGAAAGTAGAGGCAATTCCTGGAGTATGTGTTTTGTGAAGGAAAAGAAAACCACAGATCCATCCTTGGAGGCACACACCTCGAAGCACTGTTGAGAGTTCAGTGCAGGGAAGAGCAACTCAGTTCAAAACTGCTCCTTGCTTTATTTTTCCTAAGGCCGCAGCACTAGGAGGGTGTTTCCTGAAGGCGATTCCTGCCGTGGCTGCAGAAGGCTGGAAGTCACCGGGATGCCTTGGGTGGCCGGTGGTCTCAGCCAGCAGTCAGCCCACATGTGTTGAGAAGGTCACTGGGCACAGGGCCTTCCCTTCTAACCTCATGTGCCCTTTGGCTGAAACACGGCTACAGGAGCTGAGCGGCTGCCCAGGGTCTTCCTGCTTGCAGCACTGGACCTGTCCTGGGCAGCCAGGGGAGCTGGGTAGACCCACAGTCATAAAATACAAGTAAAATCAGAGATGCAATTCATGGTGGAGTTTTTCCTGTTTATCTTGAAAAAGACTTTAATTACAACTCTGCCTTCCCATTTGTGCCTTATGTAAGAAATTGGCTCTCCGAGTATTAGCAAGCCAGCTGTTAGTACTTCTTTAATATTTCCCCGTCTTCTGCTCCATCAGAGAGGGCTGCATGCTTAGTATCTGCTCGGCTTGTTAATTATTAGTTAATTCTGCTTTATGGGTACTGTCTTAACAAGGGAACTTCTCCCAAGTGCTCACCGTCAGTCATTTATTTCTAGGGCTGCTGTGTCGTGTCCCAGTTAAAAAGGCATGTTTAAGAACAAACTTCCAGTGTTTTTAGGAAAAACATTCAGTGAAGCTGGTTTCTCCAGAAATCCTGTTAAGGAGCGAGGAGCCCAAGTGCAAGAAGGCTGCTGCTGAGGTGGCCTGATGCATTGCTGTTTGTCAGGGCTGCACCAGTGTGTTTGTGTGACTGACATGTTGGGAGGACGCTGTGAGGGTGGCTGCACAGTTGGTCAGGTCCCCTGTTTCAAGAGGGTGTTTTTTCTTGGCTAAGAGCTGATCAGATGGTCAAAACCTGCCTGTGGCTGTGCAGGCCTGTCCTGCCTTCCTCCTTCCCAACAGCACCGAGGGAGCCTGAAGTGCAGGAACATCCCCCAAGTCCTACACAGCCTTCAACAGACAGAAATGTCCTAATGAAGCCAAGTTAAAAATCTGTATTAAATTAATGGGAATGTTCCTTTTAATGGCAATCATCCATACACTCCCTCTTATGGCACCTTTTAATTATTGTTACTAATGACAGAGTTCTGGGGTCACTGCTTTTGGAAGGAAGCAAACCAGGAAGCTTCTCCCTTCTGGGATCAAGCATTGTGCAGCATCTGCGGCCCCAAAGCCGTCGCGCGGGGTAAAAGCATCGTATTTGGTGGGTGGTGTTTGGGGAAGATGGTGCTGCCATGGACTTCCTGGGTCTTGTTGGTAAATGGAGCGGCTGTTTCCTGTACCTTTGTATCCAGTACCTTCTGCTAGCTCTAAAAGCACTTCGTTCCCTTTCAGGTTTGGCACGGGATCAGAGGGTGGCTCACAGTCTCTGATCTAAATAAGATAATAATGATTTTAGGCAGTGCTATTTGCATTATTCATCACCCTCGGAAAAACAAATGTTGATCTTACAACATGACTACTAATATTTTGATAGAGTAATGAAGCCACCTAGACTGGGAGCAGAGATGTGCTTCTCGACGAGGTGGTGTGCTCGCGTGTGGAGCTGTGTGAGGAGCACCCGGCCGTGGCGGGCAGACTCACTGCAGCGTTCCTGTACTCGAGGCACCAGTGTAACACGACTGGTACCGTCCTCTGCTTTCTGTGCAGCTGCCTCTGAACAGAGCGCTGCCAAAACTCAACCCCAGGCCCCCTTGGCAGAAACAGGGCTGAGTTGTTTTGGTTGGTCCTCTTCAGTGAAAGTGAGCACCTTTGGAGCGTTCGTTAGCAGCTCCCTGAAGCATTAATCCTTAGATTAGGAGGAGGAAGGAAGAAGCTTTTCTCAGTCCCTTCAGTGCCGGTTTCCACATGAGGTTTTTCTCAAGCTATTGATTGCCTAAACTATCCGTATCTCTGCCCTGTGCGGTGCTGTCAGGCACCTATTGTGAAGGCTTGACAGCATCATCAATATTAGTATTAGAGCTACTTTTCCAGTTTATGAGGACAGGGCGTGCATGATTGATACGGAGGCATGTGAAAAATTGTGCAAGGTCACTGCAATTTTTTTCCTGAGCTTTCACAAAAGCCCTATTTGCTTCTCTGGCTCCTCAGCAGAGAGGTGAATTCATCAGTGCTGCTGCTCAGTAAGCAGCATGCCATGCTGGCTCTGCCTGCCCGAGGGTTACGTCTCGGTCCAGAAGGCACTTGGGGCAGCGCTTCCACAGGCACCAAGGCTCTTGTCCTCTGGAGACAACCAGTGGCCAAAGTGTCCTCCCGCAGGTCCGTGGCTCAGGCTTTCAGCCCTGGGGAGAGGAAGGGAGGGAGATGCATGCCAGCAAGCTGTATGTCTGATGCAGTTGGGCACACAAGCCCCCACATGTGGATGGGCATGATACCCATTTGAAGGCACCTCATAGGCACCAAGTGTCCGCCCATGCTGTGCAGGGAGCAGTGTGGCAAACCACAGCCATGTGCAGGGCGCTGCAAAGTCTGGGTGGTATTTTGGCTGTTCCTGACTACTTCCAGGTGCATTTTCCTTTGCTGTGCTACTTCTGGCTGCAGAGGCAGAGAATGGCTCTTCCCCTCACATCTCTAGATTGGTACCTGGAGTACCCTCGCCACTGGATGAGCTCGTGGGGCTCATACAGATATTTAGCTCTGCTGGAGCCTGGGAACATGAGTTGCATCGCTGGAGAGGTGCTGCTCTCAGCAACGCAGGCTGGATGAGGGCCTGCAGACGGTCCAGCCCCAGTGAGCAGCAGCGCATGGTTGTGTTGCAGCAGGAATGGGGTTAGCAACCATATTGCGACTCCCGGAGTCTCTGTGGCTTCCTCATGGCTCCAGCAGGGAAATAATCTGCACCAGACTTGTTTCCTGGCACCGGCTGCCTTCCCTCTGTGCCAGCTCCAATGTGTAGGCTGGCACATTGCAGAAATGAGGGGGGCTGGGGGAAGGAGTGGAAACAGCGTCCTAGCTTCCTTGCCTCCCGTTCTGACCTGCCCGTCCCTGGCTCTGTCGGAACCTCTCTTTGCGGTGGGGCAGCTCAGCTACTGGCGTCACCAGTGTCCAGAGAAGGAGAGGGACCTGACAGCTGTCCCCATGTTCACCTGGGGGCCAAGGGGCTCTGGAGCAGGCGGCCCTTTGGACAGGAGTGCAGCTGGGCCCACCTGGTACCACAGGCGGTTGAGGGCAGGGCAGTACCCCCCACGCTGTGCTTGTAATGCTTAGAAAAGGAATATATGGGTGGCCTCCCAGGCCTGAGAAAAGGGCACAGGCCCAAAAGCTGGGGCAGAGCCTGGCGTCTGTCTCCCAAGAGCAGGCACTGATGATGAGCCTGATGCTGACCCCGATGCACAGAGCATCCTCATTCCTGCAAAAGGGCACGTGGAATGCATGAGCGCTGGCTCACCTTGGAAGGAAGACCCCAACAGCAGCTGTTTGTCTCTCCTTAGTGTTCCCCTTTGTTGTTTGCATCAGCGAAATGCTGAGCACAAGACATCCCCTCCTCCATCCCTCATGCTCTCCTCTTGCTGACACTGCCTGTTGATACAGGATCGGCCATCTCCAGGTTTAGAGCCAAAAGAGTCCTTTTCTGCTGGAGGCAGCTCATACTGAAGCAAGAAGTTGCTTTCCCCAAACTGTTCCTTAAATCCCACCCAAAAGCAGCTCCGTTTGGGAAGAGCTACGTTTTATCTAGGTTAGAATTCAGCTGCTTCCTTCATAAGTCTGGGCATCCGTGTAGTGAGCGGGGATGGAGCAGAACGTGTGTCAGTGCCAGCACAAGCGCTGCCACGTTAAGCCTTGGAACTTGACATGTAAGTTAATTTCCACGTTCATTTTGCTTTAAAATAAAGGTTGGCTTCGTGCTCTTCCATATGTGAAACAAGAATTTGCCTTGAGCTGCTTTTTTAGTGGCTCTTTAAAGTGAAAATTCTTGCAGAGGCGAAGCTGGGAGGCAGGATCCACTGTATGGATCCCAGGGCAGGGCACCAAGCTTCCTGAAAACAGCCTCTTTCAGAACATTTTCACTAGGTATTTTTATGTTCCCATTCCTTCAAAATGTGCTCCGTTCCCCCATGGCACGGGATGGTCAGACAGTGACAGGACAGCATGAACGTGTGATGTCACACACCACCACCAGCCCTGAGCTCTACCCACAGGAGACAGAGAGATTGCATGTTGTCTTTCTTATTAACAGTGGGACCTTCTACCTGGACACTGAAGAAAGAAAAGCCAGGGAAGACAGTTAATTATAGCTTAAGCTTCACAAGCAGAGTTAATGAATTTTAACGTGCCTCAATTAATAACTAATTGGGTTTTGTGCTTTAGCTGTGAATGGGAGTGTAGGGGTGTCCGGGAAAAGATGGGTGTACAGATAAGCTGATTTAATTGAAATACAGTAGGATCCTTCTGCAGGGAATATGGAACCCTGGCTGTTATTCTACATTTTTAAAGCAAAGGGAAAGTCAAGTGAGAGGTGATTTCCAATAGGAGACACACGGTAGTGTTACTGTACCGACGATACATGGCCTTACTTTGTCACCTGTGGTGTGTGGATTGAAGACCCCCCCCGTCAGTCAGGTATGTAAGAGGCTGACTTAGCACTGGCCCCTAAGCTGCCATCTCAGCATCAGCTGCTCCTGTGTTTGGCATTTCCACATACAGCAGCGGCAAGCGGAAGAACCTTGTGCAAGCCCACCCACCTTGTAGCCAGTGGGATGTCAGAGGGGCGCTGCCACCGGGCCGAGCCCTGGGATGTGGAGCCTCGTTGGCACACACCTGGCCGGATCCCGGGGCGGGGTCCAATTCTGAGCCTCCTCCAGCTGGCTCTGTGCTGAGGTTCAGCAAGTGGAAGCACGTGCCAGGAAACCCTCTGATGGATCTGGCCCAATGGGAGTGTTACTTAAAAACTAATGGGAGGTGATGGCCCGGCAGTATGCTAGAGAATGTGTTAAAGCTTTAACTTTTCATTTAGGGTTTTTGACAAGACACTGCAGATTATAAATAATGGATGAATTCCCAAAGTATGTCTGCACTTCCTGGCTAACTTCCCACATGGGTGAACTGTGAGTTTTCTCCTTAATTATCTGTAGGAGAACCTCTGCATATTGCTCTTTAAGCATATAATTATCCTTGATCATTTGGGATGAATTATATGTCCTTACTACTGTATGGATTTGGTCCTAATGTAGGACATAGAGGCCAGCAGAGAAAAAAGATGTGAAGGACGTAGAACAACGAAGCGTGAGGAGCAGCCTCAGCTGGCTTTTCTGAGGAGGGGGCTTTGCTCAGAGGGATTTAAACACCACTGTGGAATGCATCCACATAGCCATCCGAGCTGCTCGTAAACAGCACGTTACCTTTACAGGGATTTTTGTGATTGAGACCTGATCACAGGTTACAGTCGCTTTCTAAAATCAAGTACAGGGAGGTGTGGTAAGGAGAGTCTCTGTCCTCTGTGATGCCGGGTGAGCAAGCAACATCTGCAGGGCTGGGATTTCTTCCGGCCACATTTCTAAGCCCTTACCCTCTGAACAGCCACACAGTTTCCCTGGCTTCCCTGCCTTTGGTTTGCCTTGCAGAAAGCACATGCTTTGCTCCCTCTTCCTTCCATGACGGAGCATCTCAATGTACTGCCTGTAAGTGACGGCTCTGGAGCCGAGGAAGTGCGTCTGTGGTTGGAAGAAGGGCAGTGGTGCCTGCTCCGCCAGCACTCTGCTCCCCCAGCTGCTTCTGCTCTTGGCTGCCTGGGTAGGTGCTGGTCACTCACGCTGGGGACAGGTCTGGTGGCTTTAAGGCTCTGCGGAAATCCATCCCGGACATGTGCCTTAATGATCCTGCACATCTCGTGTGAAATACTGGGCAAGTAGGGGTACGTGGTGCATCCTGAGGTGACAGCTCTTACTCATACCCTTCATACAACGGTCAGGTGCTTCAGAAGTTCAGGACAAGATTTCTGTGTGCAGCTCTGACCTTAGCCCTACCCAAGCCTTGACACTGACTTGAGCAGGATGAGGCCCTGAAGGCAGGCACTGTGGCTCTCTTGACTGTCAGTTCAGTGATAAGCTCTTACCAAAACATTCCATCTCCAAGTTCCAGGTATCAGAGAATTTAGGCAGAAAGAAATGACGCGTGGCATAAATTTTCTTATACTCGAGGATGGATTGTGCCTGGTAGTGCTGTTGGTCTAATGAGATATTTTATGTCTCTTTCTATTGAAAGAGGATTATTTTTAAGCCTCCGGTTAAGAGAATGTCCAGTATTTTGCTATGATTAGCATGTAATTCAGGCTCTGGTGGGATAAAAGAAATTACCAGAGGTAAAGATAGCAAAGGTTAAATTGTGTTTACAGTAGTTAAAAGAGTAATAAATCCTAGAGAGTGCAAAAATAGAGGAATACTCTGCATCTCAAACAGTAGAAAATTGTCTTTTGAATCCGATGCTCTGAGTGTGAAGGAAGAAAAGAAAATATATACACTGTTCTCCTCCTTCAGTGCCATTGGAAAGAATATTTATCAGCAACTTCAGCCCCAGTGTAGGAAAAAACACAGAAGCCAAAGTGCAGCTTTAGTTTGTTTTGTTTCACTCTTACTTTGTTTTTTGTTGTAGCTGAACATGCTCAGATGGAACATGGCAGTAATAAGAAAATGAAAAGAAATCATTAATTTGTTAAATGCAGCATTGTCAGGCGCCGATCCTCCAACGACAACTATTTACACCAGGCTTCTCATCATGCCCTTCACAACTGCTGCACAATAAATAATAAAAGATTAAAACCTTAAACCTGGAAAACTTAGGAAAAAAATATTAGAAAATTTTATTTGAGATTATAAAAATCCTTGAATGATTTACTTTAAGGGACAATTTCATTGCTGCCATGTGCAGGAACTAATGATCACACAGGGCTGCGGATTGGTGAGAAGGTTGCTTGGGAAACATAGTCATAGGTAGGTGATAAAGTCATCCTTTCTCCATCACTGCCTCACTGTCACCAGGATAGCTTTTACCATTTGTTACAAGAAAATGATAGTCCATGTACATATTTATATCTGGATAGCAATAACATTGGCAATAACGTTGGCTGAGCGGTCCATGTTGTTTTAAGGAGCCCAGCTTGCTTCCTGGTGCCAGTGACCCTCATCTCACTGTGATGAGGTTTAAAATAGAGTCCCAGTGATGGAGACAGCTTCCCTCATCTCACCTTCACAGTGAAAAACAGTCTTTGTCGTTCAGTGAGTCGCTTGAGCTGGAAACTGGCCACGAGAGCCTTGTCCCCTCTCAGGCACTTGACTTGCAACCCGCCAATTAGAGTGTAAGATCTTTAGGAGCTTTACGCTCCTCTCCGGAGAGTAGCGTGTCTCCTGCAGCATCCGGGAGGAGAATTGCTGGAATACATGACTGGTTGGTTACTGCTGTGATGCAGAAGTGGTGCTGGGATGGCTGGTGGGGAAAGGGTGCTGGATTGGGGTCCCATTTTACCCAGGAACCATGCTGCAGCAGGTGTGGGTTTGGGGTTTTGTGTGTGTGTCTCAAAACCCTGTGAAAACAGCACATTTGCCTACAGCCCATTGTTAGGCAAAGCTGTCGAGTGGAGCAGCAGTTGATAATGCAAAAGCCAAGAAAAAATACAATTAAAAGTGAAAGATGCTGAGCGGTACAAAAAGGGAAGGGCTGTGCGCTGGGGGGAGGAGGAGGAGGAGGAGGAGGATGACTGTGCCTGCCCAGTAGAGGTCCCTCTAGTCGTTAATAAATAGCACCTGTAGTAATTGGGTTGCCTTTGTGTTCTTGGTCAAGTCTGCTGGCCAGTGCCTCATGGTAAGGGTAACACTGCTGGAGAGCAGTGAGAGACTTGTGCTACACACAACCACTCCCCTTGTCATACAGTTTAGACTCACAGCTTGTAGCAGCCCTTTGCCCATCCATGTCCATCGCTGAAGAGGTGCCCTTCGTGTCAATAGCTTGGGGACCTTTTCTCCCTGCCTTCCAGGCCTCTTCCTTGGCAATGTAGTGCTGTGTTGATGCACTGCAGCAGATAGTCATTCTTATTACCCTCTGCTCAAGCTTCGCTGCTAGCTTCTGTCCAGCATGTAGAACAAGCTATATAAAGCTCAAGTTGTTCCTCTTCACGAGCTTTTTCTTCAATACCTGAACTTTGTGCTGCTTCTCTCCCAGACACAAAGGCATCGCCTAGCAATGGGTAGAGGCTGCAGCTCACGGAAACCACTGGGTTCCATCCTGTGTTGAAATAATTGTGGATACTAGAGATTGAGACCACACTGCCCTGTGGATGATAGACAATGGCAGTGGGTGGTGATGGCCCTGCACCAGCCATGTGTGGTCCTGTCCCCCAGGCACCTGTACCTCCTTCGAGTGGGGAGGGCTCCACCCCCCAGGGCTTTTTCCTTTCCCTGGCCAGAGCAGGGGACTGTGGTATGAACTGCTGTGATGCACTGTGCAGCTCACGCCGTTGGATTCTGGGTATAGTTACTGAGGAACCCTGTGGCTGTTTGCTGTCAGATGTGGGTAATGGCTTTGCCAGCTTTGGAAAATACACAGCAGAGTTTTTATGAGCAGTGTGTCAGAGACGTGAACATGTGTCTCACTGTGAGGGTAGAGCCAGATGCAGCGGGTGTAGAGCTGGATGCTGGTATATAACCTTCTATTGGACCTGATGAGATGAGTGGAAAAATGCCCAAGACACAAACTTGTGAGTCTGTAAACAGCCACCTTACCCTGGAGCTTGTGGGATAATTAATGGACAGATGGATGTATATCTCATCAGCATGCAGACGACACTTAACTCTTGAACTCCACATTAAAACGTGACATTACGTGTGGGTTTATAGATTTATTTATTGCAGAATCAGAGAATCACTAGGTTGGAAAAGACCTTACTGGTTGCCTTGAAATGACTCCTCAGGCTACAGAGCCTCAGTGTCTTGGAATAATAGTTACAAACAAGAGCCTAGCTTGTTGATAATTGTTGTCCATACCTAGAGCTGTGCTGTTGAAGGAAAACCGTTAGAGGACTGTAAGTGTCATCACTCCTAAACTGGAAGCTGCAATCTTTGGGTGGAGAAAAGCTCAGCTACCTCCTGTTAGTAAAACACTGAGTCACAGGAAAATACACGTTTCAGTTAAGGTAGTTGGAGGTTTCTTTGTTTTTGAGGGGTTTTTTACATAAAAAATCTGAAAATTTGAATAGAAGAAGGAAAAAAGCCTGTACTTACAATGAGCCTAATATGATGATGCTGCTTCTACCGCACCCACACACGCAGTTCCCTTCCCACAGCACACAGACAAAGCAAAGCCGGACTTTGCACAAGCTCCGAATCGCCTGGAGGAGTGGAGAGGAAGGCACTTGAGAAATGCCTCGTTTTGTGTTCTTACTAACTCCTAGTTCAAACAAATCTCTCACATGGCTGAAAAGAGGTTGTAAACTTGATCCTACTTCAATAAGTTCCTTTGTGTAGGGTAAGGTGATGGCAGACTGATGCCTCAGAAGAAAATCGTGGTGGCTCATGACTGCTGTGCAGTCCAGCTCTTTACCTTCCCCTCGCCATCTGAAACGCGTCCAGGATGGGGAGCGTTTTTGGCACCTGCCTCTCTGTCTGCACAGAAGGGGCAGGGAGCGGTTCCTGCCAAGTCCCTGGACCTTGAGGATCTGACAGCCTGAACCCCACAGATCACCGGCCATGCGTGCACAGCGCCTGGGCCTTTGTCTGCCCTCTTTCCAAGTCCATCTCCCGCAGCCCAGGCGCCTTGGCTGGCTCAAACGTCATGCTGTCAGCATCTCCTGCCGTTGCGCACGGCTTCCTCCTTGAAGGGGACTTGCAGCCAAAGGAGAGCCATCAATGTCACAGTCCTGATATATTTATCATTCAGGGGTGGTAACAGGACAGTTGGTGATACAAGGGGACCAGTCTGCTCTCCAGAAGTTGCAAGGAACAAATACGAACACAGTCGTCACGGTGTCCTGACTCGGTCTCCTATCCGAATGCCTCCGGAGCCCCAGTGCCACAAGCATTGGCATTCACAGGGGTGTGAAATGCCACTTGAAAAACCTGTGATTCTCTGCAGGACTTTGGCTTCTGCTCATCACATGTCGGATACGCTGATGCAGCTCGCTGTGCGCATCACCAAGGTACCACGCCAAGGACCTCGCCACGTGTGTGGGTACCTTGGCGATGCACACAGCAAGCCACATCAGCGCGTGGGGCTTCGGCAGCCTTACTGGAGCTCTGCTGCTCGTCACCTGGGACTGTGGTCCTAATGAAGCCCATTCCCCTGCTTTTAGGACAAGCTCAGCAAAGGCAGGCACCTAATTTTAAGCACATAGTGATTGTGGGGGTTAGGCACAAGGCTGAAGACATCTCAGAATAGCAATGGTCAGGCATGACTGTCTAAGGAAGTGCTGCTCCTGGTCGTGAACAGATGAAGCTTAGCTCTCTTGTTGAGCAGCAGCCCGAATGGTGCAGGATTGCTCTACTAGAAGGCTCTTGGCCACTCAATTTTCTGCTGCAAGGCATCAATTGAAACTTGGGTCTTATTAGCTTCAAAGCACCAGGCACAATTTTTATCATCCAGTCCTTTCTCTTTGGCAGGTGTGTTTCCTCCATGTCAGAAGCAGCGTCTGGGTAGAAGGGCTGAGCAGAAGCGGGACTCGCTGCTGCCACCACTGCAGCTCCCCTTTGCTAGCATTGTGCTAGCAAAGCACAGGGTTCATCTTACAGCAGAAACAAGCTCGGCCATGAGCTTAGAAAAAGGTGGTTTTAGCTCTGGGGTGATGCCATCCCCAGTGAACTCTGTTGTAACAGTACTTTAAATACCTGTTTGCTTGAGGGCACATGCATAGGAATAGAAATGAGGCTGGGAACAGATGAGTATTTATTAGGAGAAAAAACATTTTGTTCACACCATTTAAAACATCTTCCAGTCACCTGAAGGAGAAGGAAATGTAAAATCCAGGCAGGTAGGGATGCGTCTGGCACAGTATTGCCCTCTGAAAAGCTGCCCCTCGCTGGGCTCTATCCCCTGGGCACGCTCCATACAGCAGCGCTGCGGTATTTGCTTGAAATTGGTATTTTCAGTTGGGAAAATGTACAGGGCAGGTGTGATGGAAGAAATGTGTGTGGGCAAGAAGAGAGAAGAACAGGCTTTACTTATAAAGGCCACTTCCATCAATGCGACTCGTAATGCAGCAAACCCTATAGAGAGGTTTTCAGTAGTTGTGCTTAGGTTGGTCGTTGTTTGAGGGGATGTTTGTGTTTCTGTTGTCCTTAAGAAGTCCCTTGGTTCCAGCAGTGACTGACTGTGAGTGCACAGTGTTCGTTGAGCAGAGGGAAGGTTGGTTTTGGTGAGTATTGACAGCTCACCAACATTCAGAATTCTCTCAGGCTTCACATCCATGTTTTCACAGTGAGCAAGGTGCAAGGTTTTAACGTGGCCAAACCACAAATTACTTCAGAGTCAAACAGTCACAGAATCACAGCACAGTCTGGGTTGGAAGGGACCTTTAAAGGTCAAACCCGGTGTGGTGAGCAGGGACATCTTCACTAGGTCAGGTCATGCTCAGAGCCCCATCCAGCCCAGAGTTCTCTCTCCTGCAGTAAGCAGCCTGGAGCCACAAAGACCAGGGGGTCAGCAGATCGGCTCAGGTGTGACACACTTCAGGCCACCTTTTCAAGCTGCCATGTGCAGAGCTGGAAACATGGGCTGGAGGGCCGGGGGAACAGCCTGAGTGGGAACCATGCCCTAACCCTAACTTTGCAACTGGGTTACGGGGTGGCAGAAGGAGAGTGGTGTTACACAGCTCTCTGGCACAGGGCAGTGCCCCATGGAGTTAATGGAGCTGAATCCTGAGCATCCCTCCCTCCTTGTTCTCGGTCACAAGCTGGCAGAGGGAGTACACGTGCCGGTGGCACAGATGCGTGATGCAGACTCAGTGCTATGCAAACTCGGTTCAACCTGTACTGCTGCACTGGTAGGGAGACTCCTGTGGGTGCTTATTTTAAACCTGTCTCATACTGATGTGACTGAACCTGATCCCCTGGTGATTTAAGCTTATGTGATGTGAGCTGCAGTGGAATTGATTTCCAGTCGCCCATTTGCGGCAACTTGAGCAGCTCAGTTTTGAAAGTGTTTCTAGGACTTGGGATCTCAAACAGGCCTGGGAAAAGGGGAGCCCGTGGTGCTGAGGGGCCCTGAGGTGAGAGCCTGCAGAGTTGGATGTTGCGGGGTGCCTGTGCACCCACTCCAAGGCAACTGACAGGCACCATGTTGCAGCCTGGGTTGCCTGAGAGACCTTACTGCTGTTCCTGGACCCTGGGGTCACCCCGCACACTGGCTGTACAAAGCCAACCCCTGCTCAGCACACAGACGGTGGGAATATTCAGCCTGAAGCATTTTTGGTTCTTCTCTGTTGTTATTGCTCTAATGCTGAGCAGAGATTTACAACGTACTCCAAGGTGGTGATTGAATGTATTTGTGCTTCAGAACCTCATCCTGTAAGTAGAAATTAAAAAGGTGTTTGGTTTGGTTTTTTTAAGAGAAATACCAACTCTATAGCAGTTGCCACGGTTATCAGGGAATCTTTCAAAGCTACAGCAGAGCTGCATTTATTTTGATATCCAAATCTACTTTGGGAAAGAAATTGGTTAGATAAAATCTTCATAAAAGGGAAGTTTGAGGAAAGACTTGCAAGTCTTCCTCACCTGAAAGATGTAACTAGAGCTCCTGCAGTATTTTGTTTTACTCCCCTGTCTTGTTCCAGCTCTTTACAGACAAATTAAAAAAATCCATGTGTGTGTGTCATCAGGGTGGCAAAGCAGAAATGCCACTGGTGCCTTCTGAGGGATGGAGAGGATGCTGTACAGCACTGTGCAGCATGGGGGTCGAGATGAAAAGTGATCAGGTTGTCTGTCAGCTGCCATTACCCAGGTGTAAAATCGGTGTACCACAGTCCGTACTTCCTCACAGGAGGTGTCTCTGTCCTCCTTGTGTGCCCTGGCTCTGTGGATGGGACTGGAGCCTGTGGCAGCCGTGCCCATCGCGTGTCCAGCCTTGGCCCAGCAGCAGGGCTGGTGCCCAAAACGCGTAGCGGAGGTCTGGCTGCTGCTCCGCAACTGGCGGTGAGTGCTCTGGGTGGGCAGCAGTCCCAGTGGGCAGGAGCTGTGGCTTTGGGGCTTTAACATGGCAGGGAACCTGTGAAGCCACAGCCGAAGTGTGTGGGGCTGGCCACGAGCATCCTGTCCTGCAGGTACTGAACACCTCCTTGCAGCACGATGTGTGGTGATGCAGCGTCCCAGCCAGGACCATGTGCTTTTCCCTAGTCTGTCCAAGTGTCTCGTGAACTGTCCTGAAGGAAAGGCTGGGCTCAACTGTAAGTCGCTGTGCACAACAAACTAGAACAGCTTTTAACCTGTGCTTGAGGCACAGCCATCGCTACCTCTGCTCTTATGGCTCATGTAGCGTGACTTTGCTGAGCCCATGGGAGAAGCCCTCAGGATGCTGGTTTGCTCTGAAATGCAAATGAAATGTAACGACTTTGTTTTGATTTGAAGGGTTTTGGTAGAACTTAGGTTTGAGTTCAGTGCTTCTCTTACATTTGTAAACCCCACTGCCTATTTTCAAGGGGCAGCTCTCAGTACACAAACTCTTGGAAAGGAGAGAGCCTGAGCATCAATGTGTTGTCAGGGCCAAAGAAAAGCAGGGAGCCGGGTACCAAAGCCAGGGATGTGTAATGGTCTCCTCTCCCAGCATGTGTCACATCGATCCCACTGCCAGTGCCAGAGGGCAGGGGGCAGAGTGCTCTCTGCAACAGGAGGGGATGAGAGTAACCAAGCAGGAACCCCTTTCCCAGGAGAGCTGCCTGAAAGATGCCTTTTGGGTGAGGCCAGCTATTGTGCCACATCCATGTCGTCACCCAACACCACAGCAGATGCAGCAGGAGGTCCTTGTTTCCCAGCTCCCACTGCCAGGGTCACCTCTCAGGGAAGGGTTGCTCTGTTTAGTTTTGCCAGCTGGGAAGACAGAAGCATCTCCAGCTCACAGCCCACTGCCTCACAGGATCCCCAGCCTGTGAGGCGTGCAGAGCAAGCCACAGCTGCTACACAAAGCCCCTGTGCTTTGTAGGTGGCACAGGGGGCGAAATCCTGCTGTCCTGTGGAGCGACCATGGGGACCTGAGTGGCAGAGGGGGAAGGCCATGCCTGTTACCGAGCTGGGTCAGTGCACGGTGGCTCAGGGGTAGTGGAAGAAGAGCTGCAGAAGTTCAAAGGAGCAGCCCCAGGCCAGCCCTTGGCATGTTAGCAGCTCAGGGAGAAGGTGGTTTGCACCTTACGGAAGGTGAGCTGGAGGCTGAGTGCAGCCAGGAGGGCACTGTGGGGCGATGTCCTGGCCATCGGGCCTCTGGAAGGCAGGAACACCTACCAAGCATTGGATTGGTAATGTTCCCTTTCGAGGAGGGATGCTGGCTTCTGGGCCAGAGCATCTTCCTAGTGGTGACCAGAGTGCACCTCCATCTCCTCTTCTTAGCTCCAGCTTTTCTGTGGTATGAGTGAGCTTTGCATTATGTTAAAGGTTGTGAGGAGAGATCCCATTCCCTCCCCTTTCCACACGCACAGTTTGAAGAGTGGTACTCACTGTCCCCTTTGAAGAGTCAGACATTGTGAACCACCGGTTCTGTGCAGTCATGCCAAAAGCATGTATCACCTGATCCTCATCTCCTGAGCGTTTCTGACCACAGATCACTACAGCAGGCATTTCTACTCCATGTCAAGCTACTCGTGCGCTGCAAGGTGTGAAATGTGGGTCTGGGGGTAAGCCTTCCAGTGGCATAGCCTGAGGTCAGGGTCAAGAGGGTGCAAGAGCAGAGAGTAGAAAGCCCTTATGATGTGGAGCTGAAAGGGAAGGAGGGGAGAAGAGGTCTGCAGAACAGAATGGCAGCTCAGACTTCGTGGAGCTTTCAGGAGAGACCTATTAAAGGAGCCAAAGCGGAGAAGATGAAGTGCGAATAGCAATGCAGCTTCATTCCCCCTGCTGCAACGTGTGACTGACAGCAGAGCAATAAAAAGCCTGAGAGTTTGATGGAGCAGTAAACTACATTCCTATTTTGCTGTCCAGAGCCGAGAGGGTTTTTTTCAAGGCTCCCATCCCAGCAGTCTCAGCAAACACCTTCCACTGCCTCCTGGCTGTGTCCTGCCTATTGCTCCAAGCCACGAAGAGCACTGGCCCCAGGCGCTGGAGAAGAGTCCCAGCACTGGAACTTGGCACGGAGCAGAGTAGGCACCACTTGCCTGCAGGCCTGGGGCTCCCTCTGGCCAGAGCGACCCAAATCATGGCTCTGCCTTCAACAGAGAGGTTGACACCCCAAATGCAGAAGCTGTCAGCTCTGTGCAAGTCCTTCTGGTCCCCAGGGGATCACTGCTCCACTGCTGGCCCATTCTGACCCACTTGGCCACTGGTGTGTCTTCAGTGGGAGAGAGAAGGAAGATTCCTAACGTCTCAGCACCCCGCTGCCAGCCTGCTTACTCCACTGACACCAGGCTGTTGGTCCCTCCACGTCATTCCCAGTTTATCTCCGAGCATGTGGGCTTCAACTTCAGCAGCAGTGCTATAGCCAGCATAATTCATGTCAAGGCTCTGTGATCAGCACCTTCTGAGCTGAAAAAGTCCATGGTCAGTGAACAGACTTGACAGGGACCTCACCAGTTCATTGTTCTCCACAGGTAGTGCAAAGCCACAGTGGCACCAGTTCCCGAAGGGTCACCTCTACAAAAATCAAGAGGTAGTTGAAGAAATGCTAGCACATCTGTGGATGCAGTGACAGAGTGAAGTTGTTCCCTTGGTTGCTGTTGTCTTGAGGTGCAGGATGAGCACAGCAGTTGATCTCCCTGGCCCATCACGGAACTGTGTTCCTACAGCTCCCAGTTAGGGACTGTGGCAGTGACGCCAGTGAACCAAAGTGGAGCTGCCTGATCTAAAGCATTTCCAGGTTTTTTTCTCATTCACTGGACTCTTAAGCTGAAAGCAGAACTCAGCAGAGAAGGAGGAAGCAGTATTGACACTGAGCAAACCTCTGCATGAACCTCCCAGGGAAAAAGGGATGAACTTTGTGTCCCTGGAGAGGCAGAATCCTTTCTCATGGGGGAAGAGGACAGCTGACAAGACACTGCTCATCTGCTTCTCCTTTGGACACAAATCTGGAAAACTGGATTTTTGGGCATAAAGTACCACTGCACCCGTTTGGGTCAGATCTGAGGTCAGTCTTAGGAGCCCCTAAAAATGGAGTTTACTTTTTGTTCAGTGCTCTGATTGCAGCTGAGGGCAGGGTTCTGCGGAGGGTTCCCAGAAGGTCACTGCAAGCACAGTGACTCACTGCAGCCACAGCCTTGGGAGCAGTAACGGTCTGAGCAACGTCCAGCACAGAGATGTCCAAAATATGAATGTTCATGAAAGGAAAAAAAGACACTGAGGGTTTTTAAGGATTCAGCTGAGTAGAAAACATCTGAGCTGGAGGATTATGTTACCTTGTAAGTGTCTTGATCTTCCGTGTGCTGGTGTTTAACTGTATGTGCTGGCTCCGTTTCCCTCTGCGTTTGGATTTCCTTCTTGTGTGCCCTCAGTCCTGTCCTTTTTATAGTGAAACCTTCAGCTTTTCAGAAGTGAAGAAGTTTGTAGCTTTGTGAGGACTCCTTAAATGTCCTCTGCCTCCTTCCAGCTGCTCCTTTCTCTTTTGGCTCTGCTTTAGGGATGTTATGGAGGAGCTGGGAAGTATGACCTAGTTGAAGCCACGGGCAGATATGCTGTGTTGAAATAAGTTTTCTGGCGCAGAGGTAGAAAGCAGCTGCTTCCCCTGCCTGGAGAAGAAGGTGAAGCCAAGTCCTAGCTTTCAGAGAGGTCCTGAGGAGGATTCCAGCCTCTCAAAGAAACAGCCATCAAGCAAAACCAGTGGTGCCCATTCCACAGAGTGGTCTCATGTCTCAAGAAACCACTTCCCTGAAAGGCAGGATATGACAATGTGATGGGATTTTTTTCGGCTAGCCACACTTCAGGACATGATGTCACCTTTGTGGTCTCACCACGGATGAGCCTGACATGCAGGACCATAGCAGCCTGCCTTTCCTGATGGCCAGGATGTTCAGCAGACCAGGATGTCCTAAAATAGACCTACTCTCACTTCCCGGCTTGTAGGGCCCGTCTTTGCTCAGGTGGTGACTGTAGTCCTGTTCTCCTCCCCTCTAAAGAAAGCTGTACTCTCATCTGAGCATCTCAGGAAGCGCTCTGGGCATGTGGTGAGACCCTGCCCAGGCCAGGCAGGGCAGCAGCAGCCTGTCCTTCACTCAGATGTGCTCTGATGTGTGTTTCTTGCCATACAGCCAGGCCAGCAGGGCGCCCTTGGCCCCAGCCCAGCAGGGACTCTTCATGGGCTGGTGGATCCCCCTCTCGTACATGGCCGAAGTGCTGTGCTTGGCCCACGTGCCAAGCGAGCAGGGCAGGGAGGAGAGCGGCGAGTGCTGCAAGGTTCCAGGCATGGCTGCGATGACCAGGGCCAGAGGTGCCCCCGGCCAGAGCTACCTTCACTGAGAGGTATCTAAGGCCAGGGGTGCCCTCAGTGAGAGGTGTCTCTGGGGGTCAGTGCATGGAGTAGCTTGAGCTCTGCTGAGGTGCTCTGTGGGTGGCAGGGACGTGGCTGTGTGCCAAGGCAGGAGTGACTTACCATGTTCCCCATGCTCTGCATCACTATTAACTGTGGCCATAACCTAATAAAACACACCAGCTTAAATACTGACCCATCTAGGGGCCCCCTTGGTTTTCATTATGGGCACATCAGAGGAAGGAAGGAAAGACGGAAGGAAACCTTGCTGCACTCGTGTTACATGGCTGGTAATTAACATGGCACAATGCTGTTACAGGTTCCAATAAAAATAAAAAGTCTTTGCAGTTATAATGAGATATTCATGCATGGCAGCACCAGAGTATAAACTAAACTTTTATTGTATGCGTTAGCCATGGTAAATGAAGCGAAACAGGGCTAAATTCATTATGCCCCATCTCAGCTGCATCTCACAAATAACAGGCCTTAAACATTTTAATCAGAAAGTCCATTTCCTCTTGTTGCCAGCAGCAGTTAACCAGTGCCGAGTATTCTCTCTGCAGAGATAGCTGAACCTGAGGGTGATATAGGGCAGTGGTAAACATTTGTTAAATAATTAATATAACCTGTTTACAAGGAGTGCCCTGCAGTCACAAGGCAATAAACAGCCTCTCCCACCTTTTGTCTCTGCCGGAATGGGGAGGGGCACGAGGGGGGCTGCAACATCCAGGGGATGCTGAACTCTGTGGATGGGGAAACCGAGGCACGCGGGGCAAAGACAAAAACGTTTCAGTACCCACTGCTTCCCAGCGCAGGAATGTATAGCTGAACTGGTGACAGTGAGCAGAGTTACCTACCCTGCATTGTCTGGAGCAGAACTGGGAGTCACAGGCAAGGGGAAGGACGGTCAGCCCATGGGGATGTCACCCCCTTGGTCTCACAGGATGGCTACTAAGAGGTAGGGTCTGGAGGCCACTCGGTTGTTTCAGCAGGAGCAGGTGAGGAAGGGTGACAGCCTCTCCAAGGTTTGTCCGGTGAGGTCCCTCAGGCCTCCTTTACTCAGGGCTTGCAGCTCCTGGTGGCCTGGGTCCATCTGGGCTTTTATTGGTTTCTGGGGCTTGGGTGGGGGCCAGGGTTTAAGCGAGTTTTCCCGATGACTTTGCAGCACAAAGCCTGGCATCTTCTGCACTTTTTTCCTGGAAATTGAAGAGCGTTAGCTGAAAGGTTGTCTAGTTTGGCACTGGTTTCATTAGATAAAGCTAGACGTTTGATGCTTCCACAAATTTAGAATTAATCATAGCATAATAGAATCTGGTAGCTTTGGTTGTTAATTCTCTATTGAGTCTGCATCCCCATGTTTATTCTCATTTGTTCTGATAAGGTCCATTGTCTCTAATATTGCTTCGTAAAGGGTAAGAAATAAATCAACGGTATTTAGCTTTTCTAACCATCTGGTCTGGCTTACATCCCAAAATCAATTTTTAAGTTGGGCACAGTTCGTGTATTTTTGCCTTGTAACAGAGAACATCTCTGGGGAAAGAAGGGAAGGAGAAGTCACTGCTAATCTCACCCCAGGGATTAATCATTGTGTAGACACCACACTTTAAACGCTACAGGCTTTTTTTGTTGTCATAGCTCCGGTGGTTGGGCTGAGCTTTTGCAGGGAAGTGCCAAAAGGAACTTCTTTCTCTCTGTATTAATGGGATTAATACTTTGAACAGCAATGCATTACTTTGAAGTGTAGAAGTGCTTGGTTTAGACATGGAGTCTGTTTGCTTTGGTAGCGTTTGATCTCAACGATGTTAATCTTCACCATGTGTATACATTATAATGCACTTCTCCGTCATTATAAAACCATCCTGTGGAGTTAAGCCAATTGTTTTTAAGAGGTGTTGTTAATGTAGTGAAATAGAATGCATTTGGGAGCTACTGGATTGACACAGATGGGAAATACATCTTGTAAACTATAAATTTTTAAAAATTATTTAGCATCTCCATTGCATTCTGGGGCCATGTGGCACTGGGCATGGGATCATTCCTCAGCCTTCATTAAAACACACATGATCAAACATTTAAAGTCCACAGACGATGTTTTTGGGAACTATTATAATAATTAGAAAAGGAAAATGGGTTTAATAAAAGTTGTAAACAATTATCACCAGCCAGACCTCGTCCCTTTCTGCAAACCCCATCTGCATTGCACATCTGGGCAGGCAAAGAGGGGAGTGATGGTATTAATCTCAGCCACCCCAACCCAGGAGAAGGCATGCACGTTCAAGGGTTGCTCTGGGATGCAGCAATGTCAGAGAAACTTGAGGAGAACAAATCTGCAGAAGGAATAAATACCCTTCCAGGCAGACACCAGTGCCCTCGCCTCCTGGCAGCCCGTCACTGGGCACGTGGGACTCGCTTTCACAAAGCCACATAGGCTCTCTGCTTTGCCAGGCTGATTGAGAGGGATTTCGGCATCAGCGAGGACAAGGGGCCAGGGTTTATTCCAGGAGATGGGGTGCACTGTGGTGGCACCCAGGGTCCTGGCAAGAGCAAGACCAGAGTGGAGCAGGAGGCAAAGGAAGGTGACGGTGTCTGATGGGTGGTTCAGAGGAGTTGGTGTCCTGGTTCCACCTTCCACGTTGGGCTCTGAGAGCAAAGGCACGGCTGGAGGGACAGGGGGCTTCATCCCTCCAGGGAGGGCAGTGGCTGGGTAATTGAGCTGGAAGCCTGCTGCTGCCTCACCCTTCACCTTGGAGCAGGTTTGCTGAGGACACCAAACCAGGAGGGGTGGCTGACACCCCAGAGGGCTGTGCTGCCATTCAGCAAGACTGAGACAGGCTGGAGAGCTGGATGGGAAGAAGTTTAATGGTATTTAACAAGGGAAGTGTAGGGTCTGGCATCTGGGGAAGAACAACCTCAGGGAGCAGTATAGGCTAGAGACTGGCCCATTGGAGAGCAGAGTAGGGGAGAGGATCCTGGCTGGACAGCAGGATGACTATGACCAGCAATGTGCCCTCATGGCTAAGAAGGCCGATGGCATCCTGGGGTGTATTAGAAGGGGTGTGGTTGGTAGGTCAAGAGAGGTCCTTCTGCCCCTCTGCTCTGCCCTGGTGAGACCACACCTGGGATATTGTGTCCAGTTCTGAGCCCCTCAGCTCAAGAAGGACATGGAACTCCTGGAAAGAGCCCAGCGCAGGGCCACCAAGATGATGGAGTGGAACCCCTTCCTTATGAAGAGAGGCTGAGGGAGCTGGGCCTCCTTAGCCTGGAGGAGACTGAGGGGTGACCTCATCAATATCTATAAATATGTAAAGGGGGAGAGTCAGGAGGATGGAGCCAGGCTCTTCTCAGGGATGACAGCAACAGGACAAGGGGCAGCGGGTGCAGCTGGAGCAGAGGAGGTTCCATGGGAATGTAAGGTGGAATTTTTTCCCTGTGAGTGTGAGGGAGCCCTGGGACAGGCTGCCCAGAGAGGCTGGGGAGTCTCCTTCTCTGGAGACATTCAAACCTGCCTGGACATGTTCCTGTGTGATTTAGTCTGGGTGATGCTGCTCTGGCAGGGGGTTGGACTGGATGATCTCTTGAGATCCCTTCCAACTCCTAATGCTCTGTGGTTTCCTGAGCCCAGCTTTTGCTATTGGACTGTGTTGCACCTACCTCTAACATCTGGCAGATACACCTCTCTGGCTGTTTGGTGCTTTTCAGCTGTCAGGGTGAGACACGCGAGGTTAAAATTGTGAACTTGTAGTAATGGCCAGACTCTTAAGTTACTTAACTGTGCCAATCATGAAGTCTTTGGGTACTACTCATCTTTGTGAGGGTACAAAGCTGCTGTGTTGAATGAAGCAGTCTGCTGGTTCTGACAGCTGGAGAACTTGATTGCACTGTGCTGACCATGAGCATCTATCTTCTCAGTAATGACAAGTTGCAGTCCCAGATTACACCCAGTGGGGGAATATTCTGACACAAAGGTTCACGTCATTTAGGTTTGATACTCGGTGCACAGCAGCCATGATCTGGAGTGCTTCCCATGTATGGAGAGGTACAGGGTGCTTCTTGTGGATGGAGAGGTGCAGGGTGCTTGCACTGGCCTCTCCAACCCCACATCCCCCCGTGCTCCAGCAGTACTTTGTAAATCCCTGATGATGGGCAGTGCCGTTCTTGGGGCGGTGGAGGTTTTTTGTGTTTTAGGGGAGAGGAGATTGAAGATGATGTGGGAGGGAGGGAGGGAGATTCCAGTGATCTGGTGACAAAGTTGCTCAGGATGTAGATGCTCCAGCTGCAGTGTGTGTACTGCTGGGTATCAGATGGGCTTGTCTTGAGTCACAGCGTTCAATACTTGATACAAGTGTCAGCATATTGAGGAGGAAGCTAAGCACCAGACTAGAGCCGAGTTCTGGCTGGCAGGAAGCACCTCTCTTTAAGGTGACTGCCATGCAGGGGAGGCTCCCGCCTTGGCCAGTGCAGCCAGTGGGACTGTCCCCTTCCTTTGCTGGAAAGCAGACACGAAAACAGAGCTGTTGGGACCAGCCAGTTACCGGCCACCATCCAGACAGGCCACTGGCAGGGTTTGCATGAGGGAGCTTTGCTGGAGCTATTGCTGGATATACCTGGCTCTGCCACCCCAAACCTGGGCTTGTTCCCCCACAGCACCCCAAGGGGCTGCAGCCATGCAGCTGGGTTTGTGCATGCCACAGGGAGACAGACAGGTCAGGAGGATACCAGCCCCTCTTCTGCTTTGACTGGAGGTTCTGCATATTGGGCTGGCCACCCAACTCTGTCCATGGGGTGGGGGGATGATGTTCCTGTGCACTGCTGTGACCACGCAGCCTGGGCAAGGTGCTCAGTCCTGATGGTGGGCGAGCACCCCAGAGGGAGCGGGGTGGATGCCTGTGCCAGAGCGCTGTGCCAGAGCGCAGCCCTGCTCACATGCACTGCGGCTGGGCAGTCTGCTGGCTACTGACCTAAATTGAGACTGAGCAAAGAGAGCAAGCAGCTGCCCCACCACTGTTGCTCTGTTTTCAGCACAGATCGAGCCTCCCTAATCCCCTCGGATTTTGTATCTACCAAAACAGCTTGGGCCCATCAGTAAATTGCAGTGGCATATGGTCCAGGTTTATGAGTAATCTGGCACACGCTTAAGGCAAGGAGGACGTCATCTTTCAGCAAATACAGAAAATATTGTGGGGCGCTTTTTTTATGACTATATTTAATATAGTTGATGAGAAAGCTGTGAGATGTTTACCTTTTAAGCCAGTCCTATCCTTCAGCTGCCGGTTGAAGCAGCTACGTAATGGGAAACAAACATAAATAAAGGGGGAGCCCCCTTGTCCAACAAACAGTTCACTGGTGGTTGTGGCCCTGTGGTGCCTTTGCGGGGGAGAAGGTGGAGTGAGCTGGTGCCACCAGTCACCCCAGCCCCGACATCTGGGGAGGGATGGACCCAGTGTCACGGCGGCCACTTGGGAAAGTCCTCATCACTTGCACACAGGTGAAGACGCTGCTCTGGCTGTGGCATCTGCTGGAGGGAGAACACAGCCTCCCTGTCGAGGGAGAAGGGTCAAATGCAGTTCGGGCTGCTTTGGGAGAAAAGGGCCTGATCTGGGCCCATGTTAGCTGGCGGTAGGGGATGTCCTGGCAGCAGGGTATGTCCTGGTGCACCTTGCAGCTGCCTCATGCTAGGGTGCTGAGAGACGCTGCCGCTGGGGGCTTAGACATGTTCCAGTCCTGCTCAAGTAAATCTGTTTGCCCCAGTCTTACTTGGCAGAAGATGAAAGCTGCGAGTGGTTTTGGACACCGTTAGCCACACGATGTAATACTCTGGCAGTGTAAGATGTTTTCTTCGGTTGCACAGACATGGCCTGTGGCTGCGGCATCAAAGGAGTAAGTCATCTCCCAGGACTTTGTGTGTCCTTTCCCATGGCTGGTCAGCAGCCCGGGGATGGAGAAGACAAGGTGACTGGCTCCAAGCCGGCGCTCTCCTCCCGCACTCAGGGCCCATTGCGTATGGGCGTACCAGCCTTGCAGAGCAGGCAGGCTGCAGAGTGCTTCCCACATCAGTCCCCAAGCACTGAGCCAGGAGCAGGGCGAGATGCTGTGTTCCGACTGCGCTGCCAGCGGTGGCACCGCTTGCTCGCAGCTGATAAAGAGATGGTCAGCAGCAAGTGTAGGATTGTGAAGCCAGTGCTGTGCATGGCATAGTGGTGGCAAGCAGCGGCTCTAAGCAGCGGGGCCAGGGCCTTCTGCCACTGCCCACATCCCCCTGGCATCCAAAGCTTCAAGGAAATGTTTGTCTCTAATCAAACTGAAGAGAGGGATGACCCTTTTCTCAGGGTCTTGAAGGGATGAGTTTGCACCGGAGAGTTTACATTTCCTGGGCTATGGTGACAGGAGGGTGTTTGTCCTGAGAAATGTTCAGAGCTGTGAATGCCTGGTGCAGTGAAGCAGCACAACACAGCGAATGATTAAGAGGCACAGTCTGTACCCCTTGCATCTCCTAGAAGCCTCTCTTGGTATCTAACCTGCCTTGTCCAGCTATTGGACTTGATCTGTTGCGCATGAGTTTACTTTTCACTGCCCTTAGTGCGTTTCATACACCACAGATCTTTGCATCTTTTGGTCAATTTCAACTTTGACTTAGAATCCCAGAATCCCCTGAGCTGGGAGGGACCCCTAAGGCCCATTGAGTCCCAACTCCTGGCCCCACACAGCCCAGCCCAGTCAGAGCATGGGACTGAGGGCATCATCCAGACACTTCTTGCCCTCAGCCCAGCTTGGGGCTGGGACCCCTTCCCTGGGGAGCCTGTGCCAGCGCCCGACCCCCCTCTCAGCACAGGCCCTCTTCCTGACACCCAGCCTGACCCTCCCCTGGCAGCTTCACACCGGCCCCTCGGGTTCCATCTCTGGGCCCCAAAGAGAGGAGAGAGATGGGCGCTGCCCCTTCGCTCCCCTGGGCAGGAAGCCACAGACCAGGGAGGGGTCTCCCCTCAGCCTTCTCCAACATGCGCCTCTTGTGTGGAGCAAGGGACTTACCATGTGGTGCTGTGCAGCACGGTGTCGTGGGAGCCTGCCACTCGTAGAGTTATGAACCCTGTAGCTGTGATGGAGCCTTGCAATCCCACTGCTGCGGTGGTGGGAACCAGAACTGTGGCCCCAGAGCTTTTGCCTCCATTGGCATCGGTAACTACACTGTATAATGCAGCTGCAGTGGATTCACATAGGAGAGCCACCTGGTTCCACTGTTGTGCCCAGAGTTAACACAGGGAGGGGGAGAGTGGCATTTCCAAAAGAGTGTGGGAGCTGCTGGGTAGTTCTGGCCTTTTAGAGAGTTTTTAATAGGTATCATTGCATGGAAAAAAGTCTCTTTTGTCAGACTGTCAGCCCAAGCAAGCCTGTTGCCCTTGATGTTCTGTTTTTATTTCACAACTTGATGACTCAGAGTTTGTGTTTGTGGCTGTGCACATGCGCAAAGCATCCTCCTGCTGCTGCAGGACACAGGCTGGGTCCCTGAAAGCCGAAGGAGTTAACTGCTTTCCAATTGGGCTATTCATGCTAATAAAGTACCTTGGAGCTGGTCCAGCAGGCAGACACCTGGGTATTATTTGAGCATCTGACACCCCTAGAGAACCAGAGCCTTGATGAGCTTTATACACTCAGAGAAATCTTGGAAAAGAAAGACGGCTTTCCATAGAAAATGGATTTTCAGGGCCAGCTGAAGGACATGATGTTCAAGATCATTGCTTTAAAATAATTTCAGCTGCAGTTAATGTGAAGCAAAGAAGAAAAGAAAACCCAAGACAGTGAAAGGATAATTAATCCCGAGTTTGAACTGCAATTTGAAAGGGCTATATTGTGAAGTGACCCTTTACCAACTTATATCTGAACTGGCTCTTCTCATAAAACCCGTTTAGTGATGAAATGTAGTGTTGTTTTACCTTGATAACACATGTTTGTTCTCCCCTGGTATTAAAGAGTGACCTTGAATTCAAACATTTCCTAGAAGAGAGGGATGTTGCTGGGGTTTTGCAGCAAGCCCCCAAGGCACCAAGCATGTTCTGGCAGCAAAGTTTTCTCTGGGGCCAGTTTTCCCCTGGACGTGCTGCATGGCAGCCGGCTGTCCTCAGGACTTATCTTGGGGGTGTCCTTCATCCTCATTTCCTGCTCCTTCCAGCTCCCCAAATAACCCTAACACATTCCTTTGTCAGGATAAGTTTGCGAAACACACTTCTGACAGTGCAGCCACCCCTTTCGGGAGCTGGGGTGTCCCTGCTCCCCAGGGATCCCACCCCATAAAGCTGCTTTTCTCCAAGGCAGCTCTTAGCTTCAAGGAAACCTGGCCCAAGAGGTAAAGTTCTCTGGCTCCAGAAGCCAAGAGGTTTCTCCAAAAGCCGAGAGATGCTTTTTCTGAGGAGATGTTCCAGTGAGTAAGGCCTGTACAGAATACCATGTTTATTGCTGGGCAGTTCCACTATTATTTGAAAAATAGATATTTCTGTCCTACTTTTTCTTCCTCAGCTTACAGAGAAACTCAGTAAAAAGCATCGAGGCCAGAGCTTTAATGCGATTCACATTTTGGACATCATACTAGTACAATAATGCATTTCACACTGTTGTTTCCTAATTTGCCTAATCAAATAAAAGGAGATCAAGCATTACATAGCCCAGCCTCCCCGTTCCAACAAGGTAACACCGAACCCATCAGTTTTGCAGTTCAATTAATTTCCCCTACGCAGGTTGGCTAAAGCACATAATCTAATCAGCGCTCCCCTGGTCTGTCAATAGGCACAATATATGCTGGGTGTTGACAATACCCTGAGCAGCTGTCCGAGTACCAAGGAACTGCTAAGCGCACGGATAATACAGAGGGGGTTTAGAGGGAGCAAGAGGGGGTTTGGAAGGAGCAGAGGTGTCTCGGGCTGCTGCGTTAACTGCTGCTGTGTCAGTATGTGGTGGTGGTGCAGGTCCTTTGCTGTGGTGCCCAGCTGCCTGGTAAATATAGTGCTGGGTGCCTGCAAATGCTTCATGCTTGGTCAGAGTGGGCAGGTGTCCCCACGTCATCGGTGGGTTACCCCTGGGTAACCCCCAGTAAGGGGCATTGCCAGATCTCAGCCAGGTGCTGAGAAAGTGATCCAGTCCAGGAGGAATCTCTCCATGGCCAATTCCAGTCTTGGAAGTGAAATCCAGAAATTAGGCAAGGGGCATACTTGGGGTGCATCTGTTTCTCTACAGGCATGATGTTAGGAGGAGGTTTTCATCTCTGCTCAAGCATCCTACGCAGTGCAGCAGGTAGCTGAAGGCTCCTTTGCAAGCTGCTTGATCCACTTTACATCAAACAAAAGCGGTTCTACGTAAACAAACCATGTGCTTGGGTCAGGCATCCCTCTCGTGACTGTAGAGCACATCTTGAAAATAAGCTGCAGGACTGTGGCCATTGCAAAGGCTTCTCTCCTACAACATATTGGAGGATTTAAGAATACATTTTTTAAAGGACAGCCAGCAAATGGGTTGCGTCAGGGGCTTTGCTGTAATTGATTATGAATAGGAACAACATTTCAGTAGCTGTGACGTCATTGCAAGAGATAAAAATTGTTAAAAAAGAAAAAATATGCCAACATTTATTTTAAATGTATTTGTTTCCTGGTAGACTTGTCCCCGGGTTTGTAGAGCACATCCAAGTGTTTCTGTGCAGATGGATTTTGCCTCAGAAAGGTGGATTTGTCCCAGTCACCGTGGTGAGAAGTTTGTGCAGCTTGCTTTAGTCAGCTTCTGCAGCAGTGTGGGTGTCTGCGTGTACCGGGCACGCTGGGTTGGGGTGAGCTGTGCTCAAGCACGTGCCGCTCTGGGCACAGGGAGCTTCTTGACGGGCAGTTCAGGCAGTTTGTGCCATCCTGGCCCACAGACTTGGCCATCCCTGTGCTTTATCTGATGTCCTCCTTCCCCGGGACACCCAGGGCCGCATTCTCCAAAGCTCATTGGTAACAGGTCCTGGTTCTGGCTGCTCAGATGGCTCCAGTGTACTGCTGGCACGCTGGCTCCAAAAGCCAGACCAGCAAACCTGTCGTGGGCAGACGTCTCTTCAGTCAGGGGAGCTTGGCCCTGCAAGCGATGTGTCTGTCCTTACAGACCCCATTGCCCAGCACCCCATCGAGTCAGCTCCTACAGGAACACAGCTGAGGCACGCTGCTGCCCAGTCCTGGGGCTGGGGGGTGACTGTCCTGCCTCTTTGTTGTCAGATACGGTGTCTTTGTCCATTACACAGGACCATAGTACCGGGCAGATTGCTGCTGCAGCTGGCACCAGACCTGCTGGGTAAGGGCAGGCCCGTCCTTCAGACACTTGTCCTTCATGTCACCTGGGCGAAGGCTTCCCTTCACCACCTGGTCCAAGCAGCTCCACCAAGGCAGCAGCTCCAGCCACAGGGAACCAGCTGGGAGCAATCCTATGGATCTCACTCAGGGAAAATAAGCTCATTTACAAAATACGGCAGAACAAGCAAATGAAAAAAATAAGTGTGAATTAAATAATATGACTTTGGTGCAAACATGTAGATCAACTGTTTGCTTTTCCATAGGATGCAGAGCCATCCTTGTAACGCGGCACGAATCGTCGTAACTTGACTGCCAAAAAATAAAAAAACATTAAATATAGGCAATTTCTTGTATCCAAAGTCCCTCATTATATTAAAAAAATTATTGCAGCAGAAAATTTACAAGTGCATCACAGGACCCACTTGAACCGTTAAACAGATGGCACCTACACAAGACCCAAAAATATATAACAATTTTAATTGAGCCAATGCAAAACAGATTTGTCGAATAAACTAGTACATGCCAGGTCTAATAAGGCTCTTACTAGAAATTTTGACATTAAGTAATTTTGTAACGGCACAAGAGGTATTTAGAAGATGCTCATTAGCAACTGTATCATTTACTTTGCTTGCCTACTGTAATCACTTAAGTCCTTGCTCAGTACATTTCTACCTGCTTTAATTTCTCTTGGTACAGTTTGTCCCACTCCTTTCCACACTGGAGGCTTGCCATTTCAGTGGTGCAGATTCAAATGCAGCTTCTTGGGCTGGATCCTTTGCTGCTTGCTGAAGAGTGGCAAAACCTCCCCACCATCTTCAGGGTCCGAAAGGGAATGTCACTCTGGTACGGAGAGGAACCATTTCTCATGCAGGGCTTGAGCGTGACTTGGACAGCGGGTGATGATGTTGTTTATGTCCGTTGTGCCAGTAGTGTCAGGCTGGAATTTGTGACACAGAAGGAGAAGGAAACCTCTGCTGCCACAGGCAGCTGTGGGGACAGGGCCTGCAGAACCTGTTGCCTCACCCGGCGCAAGCAGAGCTTGGAGGGGAGAGGCCAGGCTATGCTCCTGAAGGCTCAGAGCAGTTTTCTGCTGACAGTATATTTGTGCAGGGAAGGAGGCTTAGACAAGCTGCCCCCAGACCTCTGTGCTCATATCTGGAGACAGGCTCAGTGTTTAGGCCAGGTTCTCGTTGTGTCGCCTGCTGCCTCCTGACTCCTCATGTTGGCTCTTGGCAGACCTTCGGGCTCTGGCCTGCTTCCACAAGGGTGGTATATCTGGATTAGCTCCCAGGAGGAAGTGCATGCCTTCCCCAGCACATCGCAGGGCACCATGCAGTCTCGGGAAGCGTCTGTCAGCACGTGAGAGTGTGAGGAAGAGCTCAGGGCCAGGGCCTGCCCCCCACACTGCACACAGAGGTCCCCAGGCCCGGGGATGTTCCAGTGAGCTGAGGGCTAAAGGCAGGGGGTGACAGCACCTTCACTACTTCCCCATGAGATAGAAAAAGGCTGATGTTCTGCAGCAGAGCAGTGCTGTTGTAGTCAGGAGGCATCAGCCAATAACCACAGGATAGAATGTTTCTCCCACCCAGAGAACACCTCACCGGTAGCACTCGGCTTCTTCCCCCTTGGCGCAGCCTGAACTGTGACAAACAAGAGGCCGATTTCCCACAGCTGCAGAGGGATCTTGTGTCCGAAGCGGCAGAACTCAAACTCCCCACTCGCCCCCTGCCCATGTGCGGGGAGGAAACAAAAAAGGTAAAAGCTACCCTGCTTGTGGCTTTCACCCTTTTCTCCCAAGTGTGTCAACACGATTTGAATGGTAAAGACATGCTTAAAAGTAAAAACAATGAACAGTGCCGTCTTATGTCACCACGAATTCCAAAGAGGCTGGATAACTGTGTATTCCAGGTCTATCAGCATCACAGGGAAGGATGTAAACATGACTTGCATGAGGTACCGTTTACTGAGACGGTAAAAAATCATGTTATCTTTTGCCTTGAAAAAAAACCCCAACTGAAACACCGCAGCACACAGGAGGTGGGATTGCACCCACAGCATGGGCGTGTTAGGATGTTGTAGTGCAATGATGTTCAGTAAACATCAGCATGTAAAATGCACAGTTGTGGTGTCACATTAAGGACAGTTAGAATAGGAGAGATGCGACACGGTAATTTCCTGCAGCAAAAATACCAGCAGGAATTTATACCACCCAGCCCGTGCTTCCATGTAGTGCTCATGACTCTGAGTGAACCTGCAGCGTGGCACTCGAGAAAATTCCCTTACCTTTCACCCTGCATCAGCCTGACCCGCCTCCTCTGCTCTATGCCAGTGGATTAATGTCTGATGAAAGCTCTAGTTCTCGTTACATTAAAAAACAACCGAAAGGGAACACTGAAAAATGCATTTTCATTCTTTCTTTCATATTAACTCAAGCCAATTAATTTTCTGCTATTAGCAAAATGTGTAAAATAAACCCAGACAAGTTATATTTAGGATTGTCCACAATAATATTTCCCATTCCTCTCAGTCTTGCTTTGTCTTGGTCATAGCAGGAGCTCGTCAGGGGCTGGTTGCTGGTGTTTTCATCTCTTGATGGCCACACACACGTGTGTGCTGCTGTACGCAGTCTGCTGCTCAGTATGAGCAAGGAAAAGGTTATTCTGGAGTGCTGCTTGTCTCATGCAGACAGAGCTTTGTTTAAATGGATTTCTTGAGAACAGCATTCACACACATCTGGGATCTCTGGGGAAATGACAGTCACAGAACATTAGGGGTTGGAAGGGACCTCGAAAGATCATCCAGTCCAACCCCCTGCCAGAGCAGCATCACCCAGACTAAATCACACAGGAACATGTCCAGGCAGGTTTGAATGTCTCCCAGCCTCTCTGGGCAGCCTGTCCCAGAGCTCCATCACCCTCACAGGGAAAAAGTTTCTCCTTACATTCCAGTGGAACCTTCTCTGCTCCAGCTGCACCCGCTGCCCCTTGTCCTATTGCTGCCATCCCTGAGAAGAGCCCGGCTCCATCCTCCTGACTCTCACCCTTTACATATTTATAGATATTGATGAGGTCATCCCTCAGTCTCCTCTTCCCCAGGCTAAAGAGGCCCAGCTCCCTCAGCCTCTCCTTGTAAGGAAGGGGTTTCACGCCTTTCAGCATCCTGGTGTCCCTGTGCTGGGCTCTTTCCAGGACTACTAGACTAGTCAAATATGACTTCCCCTTGGTAAAACCATGCTGACTGCTCCTAACAACCCTCTTACTCTTGATGTGCCTAGAGACAGCTCCAAGGATAAGTTGTTTCATCACCTTTCCAGGGATGGAGGTGAGACTGACCAATCTGTAGTTACCTGCGTCCTTCTTGCCCTTTCTGAAGACTGGAGTGACATTTGCTTTCTTCCAGTCCTCAGGCCTCTCTCCTGTTTCCCTGGATTTAGCAGAAATGATGAATAAGTGCCCTATGACTTCTCTCGGCCCCCTCAGGTACATCCCATCAGGACCCAAAGAGACCATAAAGGGTGTGAAGCTTCAGGTGGTGTCTGCATCTGGAACAGGTTTCAGTGCAGCTGGTGGCCTGGGACAAGGATCGATTGAGATGGTATTTCCTGCCCCCTGGACCTGAACGTGCTGCCCCATGGTGGCTGTGTCTCACGTTGTACCTCTGTGGTACCCTGTCAGCATGCTGGCTTTGGGGGCAAGGGGTACACCCATTACAAAGCTCCTCCTGAGGCAGAACCTGTAGTTTACCTACAGCAAAAGCCAATGCACACACAGTGCCTGTGCAGTTCAAGTCATCTGCAAGTAAGTGAAGTAACAAACAACTCAGGAGGATCGTTGTCCCGCTGCCATCTCCAAGCGCTTGTACTTGCCTTGCAGCAGCTCTCTTTAGGTTTCATTCTTGTCTTCGCAGTCTGTAAATGTTTACAACATAACAATCCCAAGCATGTTGTTTCAGGGAAAGTGTCTAGAGACCAAACCAGTGTCCCAGGTCCTGACTACAGGGTCCGATCTGCAGGACAGAGATGAGGACACAGGATGGGTATGGCTGAGGCTGCCAGGGAACGGCCCTTGGGCTCCACATGCTCAGGACGTGCAGTAACCGCTTTGTACAGAGACCTGGAGCACAGTGTCCCGGAAGCTCTGCACCTTCCTGAGAAGGGCAAGTTGCTTGAGCTCTTTCTCCCATCTCTTTTTTTGAGAGATCAGAGGTTTCCTAAAGTTGCACCCATGAAGGGTCCCACTACCCAGTGCCTGTAGCTCCTCTGTTACCTGTGTTTTGAGGATCTTTATCCAGGATGTTTTCTAGATCAGTGTTACGCTCATCTGATTTTGCAAGAGACAGTGACTTTCCTTACACAGGCTAAAAGAGATACCAACAGCATTGTCAGGATATGGGCTTTTCTGCAAGGAGATAGCCAAGGTTTGAAACTGTGCCAGGGATGTATTCCATTACCCCCCTGATCATGGTTTTCTCAAGCATTTTGATCTCTCATGCCAAGGAAGTCTTACTTCGTGTCACTTTGAATCAGTGGATTTTAAAGTATTATTACCCTATGCCTCTTGCCCCCCAAATTATTTGTGACAGATATTCCACTCTGTATAATAATGAAACTCTTTGGGTATGATCTTCAGCAAAATGAAGAGAGTAGTGTACTGTGATATCATGCCAATTAGAAGGGGAGATCAATGTAGATACCTGAAATACGTTTTTGCTGGGTATCAGCCGCTCTGTGAAAAACTGCACCTTCCATGGGTTTTAATGAGTATGGATAGAGAGCTACAGAGAACAAGAGATGATTCCTGGGTTTCTATTCCTGTGGCTCTATTTGTGAGCAATATTCTTTGCGAGACAGCAGATACATGTGAGGGGAAAAATCCACTTCATCTGCACGTTTTCCTGTTATGCAACATGCTGCTCAGAATGCAAGCTGACAGTGCCAGCGACATCTCAGCAGTGTTGCGCTTACGTGAAAGATGGGGGAAATAAGTAAAAGGGAGCAGAGTTTATTTTAACTCGGTGTCTGATGAGCTCAGTGTTTCCGCCTCTACCACCTCAGCATCATGAGGGGCGGTGCAGAACCTCACCTGTGTCCCAGCAAACCCACCTACTTCTGGCATCTCATCCCAAGTTAAGCTGGAAGTATGTACAGGTTTAATTAGTGGCTTGAGATAAGCCAGGGACTTGCTGGTGGTTGGGCTATGTGGTTCAAAATTGACCTTGCGCGTGCAGTGGGGCTAAAAGGTCCCCACCAACACGCTGGCTAGCCCTATGGTGAGGTGCGGGAGCAAGAACCCCTCTCTGTGGGCTCTCCGCTCTGTTTGCATGGGTGATGCTGAGAACAGCACAAGCCACTGTCTGGCAGGTTCTACCTGTGTCATAGTTGGGAGCCCCAGAGTTGCGCTGTGCAGGCTCTCTTGGCATGCCATGCGGGGCCACGGGACACTAGGGCCATCTTTCGAAGCCAGTATCGAGGGCAACCGGGTAGCTGGCAGAATGAAGGTGTGAGTTGTGAAGAGGGTGGGAGGGTTGCGGTGGGGAGGAGAAGGAGGAGGAAATAATCACAAAACTTAGGTAATAATTTTATTTATAGTCTAATGTGCACACAGGGTTGTGTGATGAGGCTACCAGTGACATAAATAAACTCAAGCAAAAGACGTAAGCGAGTGGATATATGTAAAGACTTCTCTGGGCAGTGCTCTGGATTTGGACATTGACCAAGAGTCTCTCACAATTTCCATGAAGAGCACAAAGAGATAATTAAACCAGGATGCTTCGCACTGCTCTTTCCATCTTGCGCACATTCATGCCCACCGAATGTGAAATGTTCGCCTTTTCCCCTCCAACGTGATGGTTGTTGAACTTATTTTTAGTGTCATTTGATGAGCCTCCCTGCTCGCAGAGAGACATCCCACTGACCCAGCCACTGGTCATTGTCTATACCGGTTCCCATCAAAGCGGGCGCGCTTTGTCAGGTTTCGAGTCGAATATCCATTTTGCATCTGAAGTACAGTATCGAAAGTGACTGGATCATTTGAGCCTTTTTCTTCAGCTGCTCCCTCCTTCCTCCCCCACAGTGTTTCCGCTCACGCTAACATAATTTGGCATCGTCGACGTGACACGACACTGGTTTTTCTAAAAAATTATAATACATACATGGCCAATGTTTTGTGATGGCCGGCGCTCCCCTACATTTTGCTGCTAAATTGATGGAAGGAGGTCTTTTTCCCCTCCTGAATCTTAACCAATGCTCGGTGCCCCCTTGAAAACCACGTAATGTACATACAGTAATAGGTCATTCAATGTCAAAAGGCATAAAAAAGATGAGCAAAATCTTCACAGGCTGCTGCTTGCTGTTGCCTTTAATTATATTAATTAAACTTCGAAATTCTCATGCAAAGAGAGTTGCTGGCTTGTGACGCTGAAGAGCCCTTGGAGATTTGGGCGGGGGGGAACCCTGAGATACCAGCTTAGTGGCTACTGCTTTTTTCAGTCTAAAAAAAAAAGAAAAATACATAAGCCTACAACTGCTAGGTATGTTTATAGAGGATGATGTTTTATGCGCTACTGAACTCTGAATGCGGGAAAGGGGGAAAAAACCACCAGCCACAGTGTCAAGGTCTTGAAGCATCAGTCCCTCAAACTCTGCTCAAGATCTCTGGTTACAGGCTGTCTTCCCATGGAATAACGCTCTATTAATTTTCTTCCTGTCCCGGATGCATAATGAAAGAAAGGTGTCTTCAAAAACTAAAGGGCAAAGTCTTGCTTGCTACCAATACCTAGAGGCATCCTGTCTACATTTTGTCATGCGTGTGCACTTTTCAGTGTTAGAATGACAAGATTTCCAGTCAGAAGGTTCCCGTAAGGCACGCTGCGATGGGCGACTCGCGAGGGTTGGTGATCTGACATCGCTGTAAGGCACTCGGTGCTGGCGCTCGCTTAGCCTGGTGGGAGTTCTTACGCTCTGCCTTTGGCTAGTAGTCCCTGCTTAAATAACACACGCCGGCTCTGCAGCTGAGAAACTGCATCTCCGCTTAAAGCACATTGCGTCCTGAGAATCTGTAGTCCTTAAAAAACACAGAATAACAAAAATAGAAAAACATTATCGCCGTGGGTGCCTGCACTCTCTGCGGTGTGGTGTGCAGGCGCGGGGTGAAGTCAGTGCTGCTGCTCTCGTCGCTGCTGCAGAGCAAGGGGCTCATCGCACAGGGGTGAAATGCGGGCGCTCGGTATGGCAGTGGTGGCTCCTGGGAGCAGGGGATGCAGGAACCTTCTGAGTTAGGGCTGGAAGTGGTCCGAAAGATGCAGGGACATGCGGGGCGCGCTCTGCTTGGTTGAGAAGCAGCATTGCAGCTGTCTTCCCTCCTGCATCCTCTTCTCCTCTACTGGGACTGAACTCGGGTGAAGTTGATACATCGGCCCTGAGGGGCACAAAGAGAGAAGCCGTTATTGGTGGAGTAGCAAATGCAACCAGGATTTTCAAATGCTCAGTACTACATGCTAGAAGGCAGCTGTAATTGAAATTCAGCTGTTTGTAGAAGTAACATGGCCACGGAATTCCTTTTAAGAATGGAAATTACCCAGAGCGAGGCACTGCATTTGACTTACAAATTCAGGATGCTAGGAAAGAGGGATGACACAGACGACGCGTTTCGAACACTCTTAGGTCTTTTGTGAGGATCATTTACAAATTCTCGGTAACTGCAGTGAGCAAACTCAGACCTGTCTGAACCCAACAGAGACAGATCTGCCCCACAGACCTCCCCGAGCCGCAGCCTCGCACAGCGCGGGGTGGATGAATGTGACTGGTGGTTAGCAGAGCTGCTGCTGATTGCAAACTGTATTTCATCAGCAATAACCTGAGCTCCCCATCTATAAACTCTGTTCTTACACACTTTAACATCCAAAGGATGCGCATCCAAAGGAAAAGCAGTTTCTTCTGGCATTGTATGCCTGTAAATGCCATTCTCCCATAAAAGGCCCAGGTTACTCCTGACAGCTTGTGGTGTCGCTGAATGAAGCAAATCCACAAGCAACAATCACGACCCATTTTTATTAATTTGGGATAAGGTCTAAGAGTTGCAGTTGCTTCTTGGAGCTCATTTAGATGCCCAAACTCTGAATCAATCATGGGTTTTTCAAGTAGGGCATACTCTGAGCAGAGCAGCTCCCCACTCCAGGCAGCTCCACAGCGGTGCCTCTCCTTTCCATGATGGAAGAAGCTAGCATATGTCAAGCCTTCTCCATCAGGAATTCTCCACCTGGAGAAAGTAATTCTCCAAGGTAGGACAGGGAAGTATGAAGGCCTTGCATGGAAGGGTGTTTGGTAGGTGAGTGAATGCCAGTATTGCATGCTCTGGCGTGAGGTTCTGTGTTGGTTCTGACATCTGCCCGCTCGAGTGGGCCCAGTACCAGATGGTAAGGACCCTTGGCCAGGGACTGCTACTGCACCCACGGCAGCCCAGTCCCTATGGCGGGGGAAAGCCTTCAAGGTGTGTAGGGGTGCAGGTTTCACAGAGGTTTGAGGGACTTTACATGAAGGTCTCTTCAAAAGGATGGAAGCAGACCATGTTTTCTTATCTCTGTGCCCTGCAATTCCTACTCGAGGACTGGCAAATCTCCATGTCCATGAAGCAATTTGTAGGAGAACTGTAAAAGATTATTCCAAATGAACCTGTTTGGAACAGGCAGCTGCACTCACACTCTGAATCTTCGTTTCTTTGTAAAGATGCATGGTCGGGGGAAAATAACTGCTTTCTTCTTACACCTATGGGATTGTGGAAGTATCAAAGTAGGGCTGGATTTCATACTCCTTTCCTTATTCTGCTCTAAATGTTTTACTGGTTAACGGGGAGGGTGGCTGCTCATGGTTTTTCTTGGCTCTATTCAATCAAGTAGAAAAAAAAATCTCGAAATTCTGTTAGCAAAGCCCACAATGGGTGCAGGGGTCAGCCCAGCATCATGGCTGCATCTGTCAGGATGCTGTGCCCACAGTGGGGTCGGAACTGCTCACAATGAGAGCTGTTCCCTGCCCTTGCTTGGGGCCACTGGCAGGAGCCACCTCCGGAGTGCCCTGCGGCTTGGGAGCATCCATCCAGGAGGGGTAGGTGGCTCCTGGACAATACGGGGAGGAGGAAGGAGAGCGTAAACCTGGTCCACAATAACTGTGGGGATTGCAAAGCCATAAATAAAATGTAGAGGTGCTGTCTGAGGAGTTACCAGGTATGGCTTTCACTGCAGCTAGGAAAAGGTGATGTGTTTTGTTCTAAACAGGTCTTCTGTGCCAGCATCCAGTAAGGGTTGGAAGACCTTCCTGGATACTTGGAGGTTTTATCTTTATACCTGAGGTAGAGTTTCATCCCCTCTGGACCTACCCTGGCCGCTACTTTATTGAGTTTGTTTGATCTGTTAGCAGACAGTGCTGTAGCTGCTGCGCATTCCTGTCCTGGCAACTCTCACTTCCCTTTCTGAGTTAAGAAAACCAGAGGATGAGGGAGTTCAAGGCGAAGCAAAGCCTTCTCTGTGCGATGCCATTTTCTGTGTACAGCGTGATGCTCGCAGAGGACAGAGCTGAAATCAGGATGTTGGAAATACACTGAAAGTGCTAATTAACAAGAAGGTCAGGAACGCTGTAGTGTCATTAACGGAACAGCAAATACTGCACAGCAGCGTGGTAGAGAACAGCTTTTGCTTGTAGGTAATGGGTTGTGACAAGGTGCCTGGTTCCACAATACCTGCACATGAAATGCATTAAGAAGTGGTTTTCCAGCCAAGGTAAAGGGCTGTGAGCTCTCCCCGTGCTTGCAATTCAAGTCTCACTTGCACAACTGCCATATATACCTTTCAGATTATTATTTCTTAGCAAAAGTAGACGTGTGAGTGTCAGCAAACCTCTCCCCTGGCCTGTTCACCATGGTTGGTTCTATGTGTGTAATTCTTTGCCCTGAATGCTGGCATAGAGGGCTGCTCCTTCCAGGGTACAGCAGGGACAGGAGGTCCCAAGAGAGCAGTGCCCCACTCATTGCCCGTGGTCTCTTCCCCATAGCCCAAGGACTCACGGGGATGAAGGAGAACAGGAAGGAGCTGCTTGGTCAGGCAGACCCCGTGCAGCCCACCTGACAGGCAGATTCACGCCATTCCCCGGAGAACCACAACGTGCCCAAGCAACACCAGCTGTCAGAACACTGCCAGTCTCAGGCACTGAGGGGTAGTAACAGACACACTGTAGCTTAAATGAGATTCTGAACCATTCTCATTTTAAACGGGCAAACTGAAGTGGGCAGAAGATAAAATGCTCATTTTCAGATAAAAGGTTAATTTTCAGTTGTCCAGGACTTAGCACTCCAATCTAAACCAGTATGAACTGTAGGTCAACATCAACTAGAAAGCCAGGGTGCACGTGATGTAACCAGTACCACCGTCTTTGTGCAAGCTTGTTTTGAGAGAAGGATGCAGGTTTGTGTGAGTCGTTCCTGTACATGAACTCAGACCTTCCTACGTAGTGATGCCCATTTCATCATTACAGAAAGCTTTTAAATAAAATAGAATTTTCCATCTGATTAATCTGAAATTCACAAAAAGGGCTATTTACCTAAATTAAAGCAAAATTGACCAAACAGAACACTCCCCAGTCCATATCTGACCTTCACAATTAAAACATGCTTATTCTATGTAACTAATTATACCAGAGCATTACCATCCTGGCAGCACTACCATGATCCACCAGTTTGGTGAGTTAATGTTACAGTCACGTGTCCGTACTCAATTAAATGATCGATACAACCAATTTGAAATCAGATGTATCATGCCTTGTAAACCACTGGATCATAAACCTTAACAATACTAACATGTAGTCGGTATAAAATTGAACTAAATCAGTGGTTTAGGACTAGCCTAATTAAACATTGAGTTATGCAAGCATTCCCTGGTCTTTATGTAGAATATGGGAGTTGTCTCCACACACCAGACTCAACAGAATAAACACAATTAGCTCCTGAATATGCACCACAGGTGCTTCAGGAAAATAACGTGGCAGGTACTAAAAAGAAAAAAACAATCAAAAAAAACCCAAAACAGGAAAGACATTTATGGTGAGGGTTGTTCTGTAAGAAGCAGTAATTTCTCTTATCATAGAATGACAGAATGCTTTGGGTTGGAAGGGACCTCAGAGCTCATCTAGTCCCACCCCCTACCATGGGCAGGGACACCTCTCACCAGCCCAGGCTGCTCAAGGCCCCATCCAACTCGGCCTTGGACACCTCCACTGAGGGGTCAACCCCACCTCCCTGGACACCCTGTGCCAGGGCCTCACCACCCTCAGAGGGAAGAATTCCTTCCTCACATCTAACCTAACCCTGCCCTCTTCCAGCTTGAAGCCATTCCCCCCATCCTATCCCTGCACTCCCAGGTGAACACCTTAGATCAAAGTAATTTCTTAAATTATTGACTAAGAATTCAGCCAGCCATGGGCTGGGAAATTTCTTCACCCTTCCTGTCCCCTGAATGCCAGGGTAGGACTGGGGGAGCTGGATGCCCACCCATGCCATGGCTGCCGGCTTGGCTGGGGAGTTTTGCTGCCTTGAGTCGCGTCAGAATATAACTTTTCCTATTATTAAGTACCATCTGGAGTGCCTGGAGCTTGTTGAGAAGCATCTTTTTTAGTCTATGACACACATGCAAAGGAGAGACAAACACACAAATGGATATATGGGCTTTGTTCCTTGTACTTTGGATGTGGACTGGGTTTGCCAGACAGGGACAACAGTCCTCCAAAAGCTGTAACTGGGCAATAGGACTATTTGCTTTCACCTCCTCCGTGGCAGGCTTTTTGTACTCACAAGTGAAATACTATGGGAATCTGTAGCTTCTGAACCGCGGGGTGGCCCTGCTGCACAGAAAGGACTTTCAAAGTGAGTACTTAACCATGGGTTGGGTACAAGTGCTTTAAGATTTCTTGTTTTCTCTCCTTTACTTGTTGCACCGTTGCCTAAAGAGATGCAATTAACCTAAGACAGGTTCTCTCCATAAAAAACCTTGACCCCAGCATCCACTTCTGGATGCTGTCACTGGAGTCCCAGTGAGATGTGACCTCCTTTGAGGCTGCGGATGCTTCATCATCACAGCCTTTCTCCACACACTGCTGAGCTGACAGGCTCAGGCTGCCAATGAACTGTCATGCGTAGGGCATGGGAGACTGACAGAACAGAGTACCCTCAAACTGGGACAGGGTACAAAATCATTCACTAAGTCCTTAAGTAGCTGGCTGCCCTGGGCAGTCCAGGATCTCGGGAGGTAGCTAAGGGACTGCTTTCACTCCGTCTCTGCTGCTGCTGGCTGGCTGGTGTGTGGCCTCACATCGTGTTCCCAGCAGTTCACAGAGGCAGGTGAGGCAGGCTGCAGGCTTGAGGAGAGCAGAGATGGGATGTGATGGTATCCAGCTCCTTAGCATTGCCTGTTCTTACATACTGTGTCTCTCAGCCGTATCTTGTCCTTGCATATGACTAAATTTCTTTGCCAGGCCAAGTACCTGTGTGTAGGAGAAGGTTCCCTATGCACTGCTGAACTGTTCAGCATTAGGACCGTAAGAACAACTGCGTTTTCCAGAGGAGCACTTAGAGCTCTGTTTTATCCAGAACAGTTGTATTACCCCCTATAACGTACAATGACATAAAAGATTGGCTCACCTTGGCCCTGGAGGATCAAGATCCTCCACCCTCTGCTGCTGATTGCCCGTGGAAGCTGAGAATTGCTTGCTTCTACCCCCAGTCGCAGTGACCCCATAAAGAGAACGTACCCTCTTGAGATTCATCATTTATATGGCTCATGTGAGCTCTGTGCCCTCCAGCCCAATTGATCAGTGCCCGTACAGCCACAGGGAAGGAGAGGGTTGTACAGTAATGTCACTCCCGGGACATGTATTCAGCGATGTCATTTATGTTGGCCCTGTCTTCACAGAGCTCTCAGAGCATCTTTCATCTCTGTGATCGGCACACCCCTGTTAGCCCAGCTTTGTCATTCCCTGGGAAACTGTCTTCTCACAGCAGCTCTCCAGGAGAGTCTGCCCAGGCTGACCGTGCAGCTGGGTTCAGCAGATGGGAACATGGTTTCCCAATTCTCTTCCTTTTTGCACGTACTTTCCCCACAGTCCAGCCTGCAATTTGCCTCTCTCGAAGGAATCAAAGTTGAGAGTATCGGGTTCTTGCCCACAGCCCTTTCTGCAAAGGGCAGGCCCGTGTAAACCTCTTCTTCTACACTAATGCCAGGGAACAAGCATGTTCCTGGTGTCCAATCCTCTCCAGAACCAGTAACTCCTGGTACAGAGCAAACTGGGGATACTGAACTCTGGTGCATGCTTCTGACTTGCACGCTCATGACACTTGTCACAATAAAAGGGCCTTTTAAAGGAATAAAACCAGCAGAGATTGAGACAAGGTGCTGGGAGGCCAGCATTGGCAGCATCCTCAAGTCCTGTGCCAAGAGCTGACAGCAATGGCTGCTTGCCTCAGCAGAGCCCAGGCCCTCGGAGTGGAACACCACCAAGCCAAACCCCACTGTCTTTCAGCCTTCAGAAAGGGCCATCCATGCTGTCCCCTCGTCGTAGCCAGCAAAAGCCACATTAACTGGAGCTGGTGTCACCTTGCCCCATCTCCTGGGCATTAAAATTCTACTGGCATTAACATCGCGCGTCTTTACTAGCTCCCCGCTCGGGATGTATTTCACTGCTATAACTGTTATAATATTACACTCACCTCATAAATATCCGTTGACAAGCTGGAGCATACAACTGAAGTTAAGTTTATATATATATATCTATTTTTAAAGATAGCTGATTTATATGTTTACTCTGGAGAGGGGTTGCTAACCTCCCGCATGCCCTGTGTAGCTCTAAGCAGTGTTATTTAAACAGATCTCCCCCACACTCGCCCTTTGTCCCTGACAATTGAGTAATCTCTCATCTGAGACCCGAGGAGCTCAGAACATGTTAAGAATTTGGAGCTGGCTTTACACTTCTGCTCACAGAAACCTGTGTGCTCCTCTGCCAACCTCGCAGCACTCAGCCTCATCTCTGCAGATGTGCGTTGCCACCAGCATGTTTATTTCATATAAGGCAAAACTCATTTTAAGTTGTCAGAGCTTCCTGTCCTTGCATGTGTCATGCTGTTGCCCACAGCAGCCCACCCACGGCAGGTTTCAGAGGCTGCTAGTCACCAACTGCCATCCCAACATGGTGCCACCAGGCAGCCACATCAGTTGCAAGGGAAGAAGCCCCAATCGGCATCCTGGAACCACGCTAGGGTGGAAGATACTTAGCACCTGGGAGATGACTTGCAGTGCTGTACGCTGCTGGAAGTATCATTTTTCACAGAATAAATCAGCAATGAATCTCTTAGAGGAATGTTCTTGAGCTGGCGTTATTGCTACAGAACCCATCGCTACTGATGCAGACATCAGCATCGTTTCTAGGGCTGCCCAAGGAAGCTTCCCCCCCCCACCAGTCACTTACTGATGGCTGAAATGTCACTGTCAGAGATGAGGCAAGCTCTGACCCCAAGAACAACACTGGATGGGCTCAAAACCCTCCTGAAGTAACAACAGTAACAACAGATAAATGGTGCTATATATTTTTACACTAAGAAGGATGTGGGTTTTTTCACTCAGGCAATTCTTGCCAGTAACTTGCAGTGAGTGGAAAGGCATCTAATTTGTTTCTTATCCTCAGATTTATGTAATGTAGCCTCTTTAGCATGTGTGTGTGAACCTCCTGGTGGTTCTGTAAATCAACTTCCAAAAGTCACATAATCCGAATTTCAACCCCAGTAGCTTCACAATGAAGATAGGCATTGTCTGTCTCAAAGGAGGCTGCTTTGAGGAGGATGTGCCAGCACAGTTTCAGATGCCTCAGTAGCCACATGCAACTTCAGCCGCCCTCCATGCCCTGGTCCTGTGTTAGTGACTGTAGGCAAGGAAAGCGCATGTGGAGCGACAGTGCAGAAAAGGAAGGTGGGACTCATTTCACTTCCTGTCTTTCTGCATCAGAGAGATGCTGTGGTTCGGTGTATCAGCCCACAAAGCAAAGTTGCCAGTAATAGGTCCAAAATAGGTATTTCAGTGATGCTCCCTAAATATACAAAATGTGTAGTGGACAGGCAGCAGCAGTCTGTTGCTGCTGAGTCAGAGAAGTATTTCTGGCAGTACCGTGCACAGCTCAGCTGTAGCCATCTGCCTCAGATTTTTACCTTAATATAAATAATATGCAGAAAGTAGTAATTTGTGGAGAGAAACACCCCTGGGTATCTGAAATCCACTCACTGGATAGGACCAAGTTGCTAAGTTCTGGTTTGTTGGTACTTCTTCAAGTGATGGCATTCAGGGCATGTGTTTTGGTAAATCAGGGGGGTTGCTAAGCGTTTGGAACAAGCATTCAGCGATGCAGAGTAAGCCTGCCCCTTTAAACTGCTGCTGTTGGCATCTGGCAGGGCTTGGTACCCGCTTCATGCACGTCTTGCTTCGATGTAAATGAAAATACTCAGTGCGCTGCGGTGAGGAGTTGAGTGGTATTATCTGCAGTATTTTTAGTATGCTGGCAGCTTTGAGAAAATGCTATTAAGAACAGCTTTTCACCTCACTAATAACGCTTATTTTGTAACTGGACATATGGACATTTTGTCACAGTCGCTACAGTGAACAAAATCTTCAGAGTACGTGTTAACCAGTGGTGTAACCTTGGAAGACCCAGGGCTGGGGGCTCTGTGGCTCAGAGTGCTGCCTGGCGGTCAAGGAGTGCTTCTGCCAAGACACCCGGTACTTGACGGGGAATGTGCAGGGCTGTTGGACTTCCACAATTCCAGGTAACTGTCGCAGCGTCATCTGTAACTGTGCTGGCACATCTTCCTCAAAGCAGCCTCCTTCGAGACAGACAATGCCTATCTTCACTATGAAGCTGCTAGGCTTGAAATTAGGATTATGTGACTTTTGGAAGTTGACCTAGAGGACCACCAGATTGCGTGGGAAAGACCAGGAGGTTCACACACACATGCTAAGGAGGCTACATTACATAAGCGCAGCACACACGGAGCTCCTGCTCATCGAGGCAGACGGAGCTGCGCAGGCGCCGCACACGGTACAAGCACAGGCGTGTGCTTGGTGGGGCTACTCGGAAGCGGGGTGAGCATCAGGGTGAGCTGCAGCTCTTGGCATCATCTGTGCTCCCTCTCCCTCTGCTCTGTCTCGGTAGACACCATGGGGGCAGGGACAGCCAAGCAGATGATGGAGGTATGTGGAAGGGACAGGAAACAAGCGCTCGGCGAGCGGGACCATTGGCCACCCTGCCTGGGCAGGTTTTGGTTAATGGAGGGAGGGATTGATCTTCCTTTGCCAAGTTTTCTGTGACTGCTTTATTCAGCAGTTCTCCAAATAAACTCCTGCCTTGAAACAGAGTGGTTGTGACAAGCTGCCTCTCCTGCGAGTTGGCCTTCCAGGTCTGGGAGAAGAGAGCACGCCGTGCTGGCTGTGTGGGCCTTAGGGGAGAATAAACTCTGTGCATTTGTAGCATCTGCTTCAAAAGGAGGCTGTGGCAAATATTTTATTCAGCAGAGCTGGAGGTCTGCTGTCTCTAGAGGGCAGGAGTTTGTTGTTTTCCTCATGCATGGCAAGCGCTGCTCATGCAGAAGGAGAGGATGTGGAAATGGCCTGAAGAGTCCCTGTTTTCCTACCATGGGCCCTTTGGAGCAAGGACCCTGGTACGCTCTCCATCTGACCCCTTGGCAGCAAGCCTCCCTCGCTTGCAGCACTTCTGCCTCCCTGGAAGTACACCATGGCCTGGCGAGGTCTGACCCTGCTGTCCTGAAGGACACGTCCTTGTTTTCCCATCGCGAGTGCCTGCCAATGGAGGGCTCTTCTCCTTCAGATCTAATTATGCCTTGGAAGGCAGAGCTAGCTTGTTCTCACTGCCAGGGGGAAAGTGATCCCTGCACTGGCGGCTGTCCCAGCGCACACCTCACCCGGTGCTGGCGCTCCATGCACAGTTTCTGCTCTCATCATCCCCAGTGGTACATGGAACTGTCACTGGGAGAGCTCCCTCTCCTCCAGACAGAAACGAAAGGGGTGGGATCTGAATGCTGACTCCAGGTGAAGCCTCAGGGCTGCTCCTCAATTCCTGTTGTAATGTGTGTGTCGCTGCAGCAGGTGGGGTGCTGGAGAACAGGAGAGGTTTTTCTCCAGAAGCATCTTGGCTCTTTACATTCACTGAAACTTTCTGGGATGAATCCCTGTCAGGGGTAAGTGTTACCGGAGATCCCATTTATGTTATGGGAGGACCCTAGCCAAGCTGACAGCAGGCCTGATCTTTAGTGCCAAATGTTTTCCTCGCGTTAGCATCATAAATGACTCCTTGCATCTTCTGCATCTTCTTTTTTTAAGGAAATAAAACAAATACGCTGCTCGATGCATCACGTTTCAGGCCTTGTGAGATCAGCAGCAGAACCCAATTTCAAGCCCACTGAAATGAACAAACATTAAAGCGTCTTTTCACCTACAGAAAGTATCAGAAATTTACAGTTCCTAGAGATGGCACCTCTGAGGCAAAAGTCAAACATCTCTATTATTCTTCCTCCCCTCTGTGCAGCCACTCAGAGTTGCTGTTCATCTTGCTCTGCAGTTGGAGGTAAGGACAGATAAACCACAACTGTCAGAAGAACCACTCTATTCCAACTCCTGTTCTCCTCCGTCATGATCTCAACTCTGCAAAGTCCCCTTCAGGCCTTTCCTGAAGTCCTAACCCTTCCTTCAGGAACATGTCCCACTCCCTCCCCGAACCATTGCCTTTCTCAAGCACGCTGTTGCCTTCACATGGCTCATGTATATAAGCAACAGATGCTCTGCAGCTATGAAGTCCCTAAGCCATCTAGGGGTTCATGTGCTCAGCTTGTAACAGAGCAATGACGTTGCATTCATACCCCAGCCAAAAACCTGGCCCATTTGCTTTGGTGGTACCTGACTGGCTGATGACAGCCACTTGTAAAGAGGAAGTCACCCATTAGAGAGCATTTAGGATGCTGTGTGGATTAGTTTAAAATAGCGATACCAGCGTTATTATGAGGACAAAACCTCTGATCCAGAAATTCTGTGGGAAGATTACAGAATCACAGAATGTACTGAGTTAGAAGGGATCCACAAGGATCATTGAGATGTGTATCTGCAGGAAGATGGGGACAGGGTTTAAGTGTATCCTCTCAGAGGAAAAGCAGAAAGGCGCCAGCACAGCAGGAGGGTGCAGCTCTACCCTGGCTGTGACCTCTGAGGCTGAGATGGTCTGCGGCTGGCAAGGCAGAGCCCAGGCAGGACCCTCACCCTGGCACACCCCGTGCCTGCTGCTTATAGCGTGTCACAGCCCTCTAGATGCCACTGTGACCCAGCTGTGGCTTCCCCAGCTGGAGCCGGTGTGGCAGCATCTGGCTGCTGGGTCCTTGCAGCACTGACAAATGCGGTGTGTGCCACACTGACCACCAGGCCCAGTAAAGGATGCAGGTGCCAACCTGTTTCCCCACCCCTAGACCCACATCAACTTCCCCAGTACCATGGGTACAAGTCAGTGAGTTGCTTCTCCTCCTGCAGCAAAAACCCCGCAGCCCATCATCAGGCTGCTGGTTCAATTCAGACAGATTAGTAATTATAAACTTCTCGGCTGTTTGGACATCCCTACCCCCAAAAACCCCTCTCTGCTCAGTGCTACAAGTGGCAGCTCCAGGACAACACCTAAATCCTTCCAGAGAGCCAAACCCTCATGCAACACTTAATTAAAATGACTGCAGAGTGTATTTTCTTGTCTAGCCTGCTCCACATCTATCTGATACAGACCTTACAGATGATGAGAGGAGCATCTACAAACTGCCTGATTTATGTTCATACACATCTCTGCTGGTCTGCCTTGCTCTCAGTTTAGAAAGATGTATATTAATTGTATGTCAGGTGTATTTCAGTCGGCACTAATTTATGGCTGCTGTTGGTAGCATCGCTGCCAGTCACAGCCCTCGCATTGACCCACGATCCACTGTACTCAGAACACAGAAAAGATGGCTCTAACCTGTCTGTTACAACAAATGCTGATTCCTGATGCTAATGTATGGGGACAAAGATGAAATGCCAGTGCTTGTTTCCACATCTGTCGTGACTGTGAATTAGGAGTTGGTGCCTCTGTCCAGGAACACAAACTGTTAAAGGTGAGGGCTGCGTGTCTGGGCCCCTCACATACAAATTTAAAGCTTCATCTCCTTATTTCCTGCTAGCAAGGCAGTTCACTTGGATGTACCAGTGTCACAGTCACCAGCTTCTGTTAAATTTCAGGCATGTTCTGATCTCATGTGCCGTGCAAATAGTTCCCATAAAGTCAGCAGCGTAAAGCTCCTGAAGTAAGATCAGAGCTGGTCCTCAGATTGTATTGTGACAATGTGGTGTCTATCACAGGCTCCTTTTCAGGACTACCAGGCAGTTGGCCCATCACACGTGGTGCTGGCAGCCGGCAGGATGTTGCACCGCAGAGAGATACCACTCGAGTGCTGCAGCAGCTGCGCTCCCTTCACTCTGGACTGGGATATGTGGGGTGAAGGCTGTTTTCCAAAATACTTCTTCCTCACTGGAAGTCACTCCTATAGATGTGCTTTGTGGAGATGCTAATGTTCTCCAGAAGCTAGGAGAAGTGTCCATGAGGACACAGTCAAACTGCATTTACTCTTTTCCCTGTAGGTTATTTCCCAAGAGCACATTACCAACTGCTGCTGGAGAAAGGATTTGGTAGGGGTCTGGTTATGCTCTGAATCCCGAGGAAGGGCTGGGTGTTCATGATCTACAAAGCAACCCACAGGGATTTGCTCCTGTCGCTGCCCACACACTGTCCAGGTAGGCTGACCTGAAAGCCCCTCTCATTGCCTCTCTTTCCTCTTAGGAGCTGTCCCAAGAAACACAGGGAGTGGGTGCACAGTGCTGGATTTTGTTGTGCTTCAGTCTGAACCCTTCCCCCTGCTCCCTTCATTTACTTTGATCAGTCTAATCTGTATAATGAGTTTGGGTTTGGGCGAGGCTTTATTATACATATGCCTAAAGATCTTGGTGTTAAGTGCATTTTATAAATTAATAAATAAATTTGCTCATTTGTTGTAGAATTTCTATTGTTGACTTGGGAACAGTAAGCTCTTGCAAATCTCAGCTTTCACCTTGCCAATCACTGTATTCCTGTAAGTGCACTGCAGCTACTTGGAACCTTTTCTGGGTTGGTGTTGGCATCCTTTTGCTAGATTACATTTATGCATTAGTACCATCTGTGCCTGCTGTACCTTCTGTGAGTTAGCCCTGGCCAAATGACTGGCATTTATCTGGAAGTGCACTGAGGAAAAAAAAAAAAGGAAAGGGGGAAAGAAAAAGAAAGGGGGGAGAGGAAGAGAGACGGTGAGGATGGTACCTAGAGCTTTGTGCTTGCTGCTGGCACTAATGGATCTCAGGGAGCAAGGCACTGGTGAGCACAAACACCTGCACTCACATCCTTCATTTCAACTGCTGCTGAGGTCTGCCACGTCCTTCCTGAGCCTCTCTTTTAAGTAAGAGCTGCTTCCTCCTGCCACAGTGCTGAAACAAATTCTCCCTACCCTTGTGTTCTAAAGGAAAGACAAACCAGAAGACTTAAGAGGGAAAAACTACTGCAGCCAGAGGGATGGTTTTGGATTACTGATGGACTTTTTCCAGTAGATCATGTTTCAGTTTGGTCAAAGAGACTTTGGACCAAGTGATGCTTTTAATCTGCCAGATAGTCTTGAAGGTTACTGACAGTGTTGATCACACAAATGAATGCAGATGCCACCATGCTGGGTTCATCCTTTTGCTTTCTAGTCAGAGTTATCTGCAGGTGAAAACAGCTTTGGTGTGAAATAGCCTCCTATGGCTTCTTTCCTGTCAATAGAGGGAGAGGTGAGCGTTTCCTTCTGTTACTGGCTCTGCAATGTCTCTCGTCTTGGTCAGCATAACAAAAAGTGCTCGTGGTCCAAAGTCAGGGGGCAGATACACAGCAGTATCATGACCTTGTCTGGGATTCACGGAATTGGAGCACAGGCGGTAGCTTTACTGCTGCTCAGAGCATCAAGCAGCCAGTCAAGGAACCAGCCCATCTCCCCCTCCTGCCTCATCCTGCCTTCACTTCCTCCTGCTGCTGCCCTGGAGAGAAGGGCGGCTGAACCGTACACCATGAGCATCTCTGCCACAGGAAGGTCTGCGCACAGCATGGGGAAGGGAGCTCCTGGCAGATCCAGGGAAAGCCTTGTGGGCCAGCTCTGTCGGGGCAGACCGCAGTTGGATTGATTTGTCCCAAGTACATAGGTAGAAAGTTCTTAAAGCTGAGCTAACTGTCTGCTAAGAATTAAAGAGAGAATTAATCTGGTTTAAGATTTACTTTAACAACGTCAGTCTGTCAGTAAAAATTATGTGCCTTACCCAGCCTAACCTACATCTGAGAACAAGCAGACAAGCTTCTGGCAGAGGGGGTAAGAACCCACCCCTGAGCTGAACACAGCTCCTACTGAGGCTGATGAATCAAATGCTCTGCTCCAGAGGAGGACTCCTCTCTCTGTTTGCCCGCACAGTGCCAAGATTGATGGAACTCTCTCCTCCTTGTCATTTAAGCATCCCCTGAAATTAGGATGACCTTACAGTAGACCCTCAGCAATAACAGATGTTGGAATACCAGTGATTCCACTGGTGTGCTGTCCAGTCACAGTGTATTTTCAGAGATCTGGTACTGTAGAATAGAGGTTGTGATTCACGTGTACAGCGTGTTCCTTCAGGAGTTGCCTCCAAGGCCAGATCTTGCCACTTAGGTGTTTGTATGTCCTTGTGCGGGAGCAGAAGTCCCATCCTTTCACCATAGACTCTTGAAAGTTACAGGAGCATCACCGTCGGGATGCCCTCTGCAGTGGCACGAGGCCCCTCGGTCTCTATGGGACGGCTCTGGCCAGTAGCTCCATGCCCTGTGGTGCGGCAGTGCCAGCAGCAGGTTCTGTGAGCAGGGAGGGTGCAGAGAGGCCTCTGGCCCCTCGCCCACCGTGGGGGCACTGGCCCCTGCCCACCCAGAGCCCTTCCCTGGAGGGAGCAGCCCAGAGAGCACAGCCCACTGCTGGCATCAGGCTGGCTACAGACACCAGAGCAGCTGCTGCATGAAGGTCAGGTCCTCAGTGTGCTCTTCAAGGCACGCTGAACCAGTCTGTTCCCCAAAAGTACCTGTTGCCATTCTGTGCGCTTTGTGCTGTTGGCAGTGCTCTTGCTCCAGATCTACATCAAGATATATCAGAGCAGAACTAGAGCTAGTTTAGTTTATATTATAAATAATACTATTTTTTTCTTCTGAATGACCACTCTCTCACTGTGGAGTCTTTCCTGCTAAGAATATTTGGAATTTAAGATTTGCTTTTCCTTTCTTTCCGTATGTTCTGTGTTAAACATATGCTCTGCTTTATATTTAAAAACTAGCAGCAGACTGAAAAAAATAGCCCACACCCCAAAAATATGTTTGCTTCATTATCAAACCTTCAGGATGTTTTTCTTTTTTTCTTTTTCCTAACACCCTGTGTAGGAAACATCCTTCAGGAGAATTTTGGAACATGAAACTGACTTCCACGAGCTAGGGAGTGAAGGGGTGGTGCTGGTCAGGGCTCAGAGCTGTGGCTGCTCTGTAGCGGGGCTGACACACTTGGAAGCCCCTCAGTGGGATTTAGGAGCTGGGTTTGTGGGGTGGCACAGGAAGGTGTGTGGCTAAGCCCCCGCTGCAGAGCAGCCCTGCAGGCCGGCACGGCGCGGGCAGGACACAGTGAGCACAGTGGCTCTGCGCTGAGCTCGCTCCTTTGTCTCTGCTGGAGCTGCACTCAGAAACGTGGCAAGAGGAGAAAGTTTTAAGTGATGGGAAGGAAATCACACGAATTCTCCTGGTCTGGCTCAGAGCGGCTGCCTATGGCATCGGACTGGTTTAACTGGTAAAATGAAAACAAACTGTCTCCACAAACAATCCTCTTCTAAGAGGAGGGAAAGGGTCCTGTGTGTTCAAGCCAAGGTAAGATTTAAGAACCCTGTGATAACCCTGACTGGTGAATGGAGGAAAGGAAATGGGGTTTGTCATTCGTTATATAAAACCAAGTTATGTGGCTGTTGCTATGGCAACGCCTTGTTTATTATCCAGCAGAGTAAACTGTGAAAATGTGCTGCTTGCCAGCACTCCGAGTACATACCTTTCCCCCCTTGTTTTACGTCTTTCTCATTAATGTTTAATTAGCTGTTTGGGGGGGGGGTGTGTGTGTGTGTGTGTGTGTGTGCCCAGTCATCCTCCAGCTAGGTATGAATATTTTAAACTTTATGAAATCACTGGTAATTTAGAACTTGTCTCTGAAATTACCTGGTAAATGACCACAGCAACATTTAGAAGTAAAAAGCAATGAGGTGTGCACAATTACCTTCTAAAGCTGGGCACACACACATACTTAATCTTGAATTTAATTATAATACAGGTAGATTGGTGCCTTTTTTAAATCCTGTCACTGGTGGGGATGACAGCTATTTCTAGTTGAAACCATAATAGAACAAAAACCTGCACTGTCAAATTCTAAACTTACAAATAAAAATTCTCTCACAAAAATAAAATATAGGTTTAATTATTGTGATTAGTTGCATATTTCAAATTATATTTTCAAACAAGTAGTTAAATTAGTAAAGATAGCTTTGTGAACCATCTTAAAATGGCTTATTTATATTTAACTGCAGTTAGCAAGGGGCTGCTCTAAGCAAAATGATTTTCTTTGATTTTGAAATGATGGAAGCATGTTGGTAAGTGGTCTTGTACCAGCTGTAATACAATTTAATCAAGCCAGCCTGTTACTAGCGTATGTTAGGCCTTACTGAAATAAATAGACCTATTAAACCCCACTTTGCTTGTCTAAAAATCCTTGTTTCTCATCGTAGCTTTGCAAACCAACTGAGGCTTCAGAATTGCATACAGCACAGAAGGAGCAGAAATTCAAGGCCTACTGTTCTCACATAGCGTCAGATTAAGACGAGACACTGGACACGCTGCTCACGTTACTCCCTGAAGATGAGGACTGAGCGGTTTCATCTAGAGCTGACTCTTACTTGCTGTCATGGACAAATTAACAGCCCAGAGTTTTGCCCCCATTCTCTTTAAAGGAACAAACTCTTCAGAGAGGTACGAACAGGCTACTTCAGCCGAACAGAAGCTGCCATCAGTGAGGTGAGTTTTTCCTTGACTGACCCCATGAAAATCAGTGGGGCCATATTAAGACTCTGTTAACATTGGAAGGCATACAGGATATTGTCAGGGTGTTTAGAACACATGCAATGTAAAGACACTGGACATGTTTGTTAGGAAATACATCTGTAGAATGTGTCAAAACCAACCCCAAAACCCAAACCAAAATCCAAACCCCCAGCAGTGACATGAGAGGTAAGCAGTGTGGTCTGTCTCCACCACATCCAGTCTGATTTCAAAGCAAAATCTTTTTAAAGTAAACAGCCTTCCTGCAGCTCTTGCAACCCAATTGCCACAGCATTATAAATTAATGGAGACGATGCCAAAAGGCCCCTTAAGTAGAAAATGTCAGCCCGCCGATGTTAAGCAAGAGATTTACAGAAGGACCGAAGCCTCCAATTCCCACTGAAAGGCTTTACATCCCATAAACCCCTTTGAAAATCTGGGTCCTAAGGCACTGCGATAGCAGTGTTTGCTCAGGGAAGTAATTTTCATTCAGACCAGTCTGACTGGGGGTGGACGGCTGCTGCCTCTCTGCACACCCGTGGCCCCAAGCGTGTCCACAGGGCTGTGCTCAGGCCGAGACAGAATTGGGCTCAAGCCACCCTCTACACCCCTCTCACCTCCCCACCCTCTCATCGGAGGTAGAGCAGGGGTCTGGGACCAGCTCGTGGGGGTACGGAGCATATGTGCTGCAGTACGTATGCACAAGAGGATGGGTTAAGGACAGAGTGTCAGCCTTAATTGGAGTAAGCTGTCAGACCAGGGATGGGCTTGCGTGTTTGAACGCCTGCCACTTGGACATTAAAACAATCACATACCACAGCTCCTTCTCTCCCAAAGGAAAGTGCAGATTAAACTCAAATGATGAGGTTGATCTGGAAAGAAGTGGTTTTAGTTATGACTACAAGAGACAGGCTTTTTTAAAAGAGCTTCTCAGTAAACAGCTGATCTGAGCAAAAGGAGAGCCCCGCAGTTTCCATCAGGCGAGGCACAGAACATGCACTTGGGAGGTTTGTGAGTTTCTCCTAAGGCTCATTAAGAAAGGCTTCATTAATAACGTAATTTATAAACAGTACAGAAACTGGAGACGCTGGCTTGGGTAACAAATACGAGTTACAAAGTTGTGTTACAGAGGAAACAACAGAATTCAGTTTGGACTGAAATCCTACCCTTGCACCACAGAGACCAGATAAAAAGCTTTGCCTGGATCCAGACCTTCAAAGGCTGAAACCTCGGAAAGGTCCCACCCTGCAGACGAGTGTATGAATTCAGCTACATGTCCCCCAAAAGAGCCAACTTACACTTTTTTCCATAAAACTGCAGCTTTTGAAGAGGCTGGTTGAGGTGAGAGTCAAATGGATGGGTAACGCTGAAAGAAGACCAAACAAAAATCCCTTCGCTGCCCAGTTACAGATTTGCACTTCGCTGATGGCAGTGTTTGGTATTTTAGGAGAGCTTAGCACAGACTTGTAATTTGCTTGGGAAGATCCTGTAGTCTGTCTCGTGTTTGCTGTGAGTGAAACACAAGCAGGAAGGAGAAGCGATGCGTCCGGGGGAAGCATGAAGATGTGCAGCTGAGCTCACCCTTTCCACCAAACCCGCTGAAGATTGCAGTTACATCTGCAAAGCCAGGACAGACATCTGTAGTGTACTGCAGGCCAAACACTCCTCTGATTCTTCATTTCACCCTGAGTTATTGTTTTGGATGGAAGCAGTGGTTATTACAGGCATCCAAACCTCACTGCTGGAATGTGTGGTCTCCCGGTGTCCTATTAAAGTAACAAGAACTGAGAAGCTGCGTGTGAAATTAACACCAGGAAGCACTCAAGAAAACATTTCTGTAAATGACTGAGGTTTCCTGTACACCAGCTCTCCTTCCTGTGCTGTCCTTACGCTGCTGAGAGCCCAGTGAAGAAGCCAAGTCAGCTGGTGGTGCTGCCCATCGGCAGCATTCCAAGTGGAATAGCCAGGGATGTTCCTCTGTGTCGGACAGCTGCCTGCCAGGACCCAAGCCCAAAATCCATATGTGGCTGCACTCACCCACCCGCCCTTGCTTAAACTTGTGAATGAATGTGTGCAAGAAGTTTCCTCAGCTGGGGAGCAGTGCAGGGAGGGCAGACATTACATACCCGCTGTCACACCCGCTGTAGGGTGGCAGCCTCTCAGCGCAGGCAAGGAAAGAGGTGAAGGAGGAGCACTGGCCCAGTGTTAATCCCCTGGCCTAGTACAGCAATCCACCCGCTGTATGCTCATCTTGATGAGCCTGTCTTAAGCGTAGCTTCTTGCCAGTCGGAGTGTTTGCTAAGGGAAAGCCTTTGCCATGATGCTCTGGCCCATGTGTGCTCCCCACCTGCAGCACAGGTCACCAGCTGACTCAGGCAGCGCCATGGGACAAGGCTGAATCTTTAGTACAAATTCCCAGAGTAGAGGCACGGGCTGTAACTGCATAGCAGGCTTGAAGGTTTGGGGAGAAATAAGTCCTTAACATCATTAAAAAGACAAAAACCCCTTTGAGATCTCTCTGAGAGGATGTTTTTACTAAGGCTTTACTACTGCATGTACAGATCAGAAAAGAAGTGTTTCTGCTCTTTATCTCTTTCTTACTTCTTTCACAGACAAGTGATTTGGCTATACCTAATTAAAAAGAAGAAAAAAGTGGCATAAGCTTAATTAAGATTTTAATTTGGTTACAGACTAGAGGAATAAATCACTGCAGACTTGATAGTGACAATAAGAAAACGCAGTGCCTATTCTTTCTCTGTAGCAGGGATAGTAACATATGATGAGGAGTCCTGAAGAGGGTAAAGGGATGAAGAGCTGCGGTTCCATTTTGAGCCCCCCAGGCACGGTGCAGTTGCAGCAGACTGATACTGCCCTCTAGTAACTCTATGTCTTAGGAGGAGTTCTGTGTCCCCTCCTGTGGTCTGTAAAGACAGCTCCTCATGCATTTCTGCCTCCGCTGAGCTGGCAACACGGACTGGGGCAGGCGGAGCGGGAGGCTGGCTTTGGCTTGGGAGGGGGAGGAAAAGCAGGCAGTAAGCCCCATGCTACATGCATGAACACCAAGGAATTAACCAGCCAGCTGTTTTGGGATGTGATCTCAGAAACGGGCATGAGCTTGTCCTGGCTTGATACAGTGCTCTGAAGCAGCAGGAGCTCCCGCTGCATGGCAGCACGTGGGACTGTCAGCCAGCACCTCACCACATGGCTTTGGGGAGGCTTTGAGAGACGCAAGCACAGCTTTGGAGCAGGTACTGAGAACTTCGATGTTCATTACCTCAGTCATTTAGTTGGGATGGTTTTAATTATCTGTCTCGGCCCACTGCCAGGGAAGTGATACCCCGCAGGCACCTGCTACAGCCACATCCAAAAGGAACCCCAAACATGTAGGACCATGGGAGTGCTGCTCTCTCTCAAGATTTCTGGGGCAGGGCACGCCGGAGTTCTGATGGTGGGACACACTGCAGCTCTGCAGGTCCTCAGCCTCAGCGGTTCACCTAAGGCAATGTTGAGCTAGTGCTGCTACCAAGCAATTCAGTGCAAGTCCTCCCCTTTCTCTCAGTGTGTCTTTCTGACCAGCACTTAAAGGTCCAGATGCTTCTAACAGACTCAACCTTAAGTTCACACCTACAAAATCTGGATCACAGCACAGAAAAATTTGCTTTCTCAAATACAGTTGTAATCACTAATTCCAGTGCTAACTAGAGCCAGAAGAACTGTTAGCATTTCTGGTGGGGTTTTGGAACATGGACACATTCTTTGGAAACATAGGCAAGAAATTGGGAACATGTGAAACACTGGATTTTTTCCCAAGCAAAACAATGGCTTTCCCTTCCGCAATTCCATGATTTTGTACTGGTTGTGGACCCGAGGACGCAAAGCAAACCCTTCTCAGCTGCATGGCCTCATCACTGCACAAACTTTCTTTGAGGAGCACCTCAGCTTGTACAAATCATATGAATTTTTTAACTAAAAGCTGCATTAATTTTAAAAAGTAGTTCTGTCATCACATAGTGGTTTAAAAAGGGAAAAAAAAACCAAAACAGGGAGAGAATGTATCTTCACTCCTTGGCTAGTAAATGTTCTGAAACAAGTCTTATTTTCAGACTTTGACCATGAAGTTCTCAATTCTAGATACTCCTCCAGAGGAATCAGCATAATGTTAACAAGGAGAAGTGACTGCTTTATTTAAGGGCTACTTCTTTCTTATTTGGGATGCTTAATAAATTGAGCATTATGGAAGAATGACTATTCATATTACAACCATTAAAAACTTATCACCCCAACATTAAAAGAAGTGCTGCCATAGGAGAAAAAAGTTCTGAATTTTGCATTTCAAGGATTAAGAGGGGGAGAAAAAATATATGTGTATCTAAATACAGAGAAAATCATCCTTGTGCATTCCCATCTCCCTCAGCATTCAGTCCCTGGCAGACAGCAAGGTTACAATATTTTGGTTATGGAAGTAAAGGGCAGGTTTATTCTCTGGTGAATACCAGGCGAGCGGGTAGCCGGGGAAGGCAGCTCTCAGGGCTGCTGGCCGGCAGATGACTCTGGCACAATACACATGCAGTTTAATTTCCATAGGCCGTTAAGCTCTTAAACACATTAAGCATATCCACCACTGCTGGCAAAATCTTTCATGTCTTCGCCTGCCACTTGCGTGGTCACTGCTGCTGGCCGGGCTTGGGGCCCCACTGGGAACTGACCTCCACGTGTTCTGCATATGCAGCCCCCTCCTTCCCTTCCAGGCAAGGTTTGTGTGTGCACACAGACATGTACACCAGCGTCTGGCCTCATGAGGACCTGGCTTTTTCCTTTGGGCACTTCTGAGCCCATTCAGTGAATGCCTAACTCTGCAGGTCTGGTCTGCCTGCTATCCTTGGAGGGCAGAATTAACTCTGACTCTTATCTAGGGCTTTTGGCATTATCAGCTCAACTGTCGCTGTTGAGCTCCTGCTCGGGGATGTGTCTCCAGCAGTGGTATGGATCGGTGCCTGGCTGGTTACCACACTCCTACTATGTGCTGCAGAGTCATGCCACAGCTGCCAGAGATGCAGGTACTATCAGTACCCCCTCTTGCCACACCCCCTGATGGCTCCACATTGGTCTCTCAAGAACAAGCAGTTCTACACAAAGTCAGCTGGGGCACCCCAGTCCCTCGATTCCTCAGGAGCTCCTCAACATGGATGCAAGTGCCTGTGCTGCAGCTTGTCATTCCAAGAAGACACCCTGACATCCCTTTCTGGCCGGCCACTTCCCCATGGCGCTTACAGGTGAGGTGACACCAGTGGAAGTCCTCTTCTGCAGACTGCCGGGCAGCACTTCAGTACTGCAGCGTGTCCCCTCTATCACTGCCAAGCACCATCACCTCGGCAGTGGCAGGAAAAAGTGTGGGGCTGTGCTTGGGCACACCGTGGCAGAAACCTGTCCTGAACACCTTGCCATGGCAGTGGCTTGGCTCTGGAACGGCCGGTTCTGAGTGGGGTCAGGACGGCAAGCGCTCGGCTGGCTGACACCCCCTGCTCCCCTCACGGGGCCTTCCTGCCGCCCCTGAGCCTTACTGGGGGACGGGATGGAGACAACCCGACGGCTTCAGAGGTGGTGTGGCCACTGCAGCTAAGTGTGCAATTGCATTTTCAACGTAATTAGGTGCCTAATTGTGCGCCTAGGCCTAGCTGATGTATTTGCATGTGTATCTAATGAAGATTTATCTAGAAGCTCTCTGGCCCCACTGCCTTGCTCTCCAACCTCACAGAGGCATTCATAGAAGTGAGGGATGAGTTTGAGTGGTTGCTTTTCCATAGCTTTTATTTTAAACTCAGTTACCTTAGGACTTTCTCCAACACTTCAAGCTGAGGGAGCAATGGGAAAATTCCACACAACAGTGTAACTGGAAGACAAGCATTGTGCTGTGAAACAGAAGTAGGAAAAAAGACAGACACTAGGGGAAAGGCCTTTCCATGCAGGGCTTAAAACAGTGCTGAGCTTGGATTTGTCCAGTGGCGTGGATGTCACGGGGCAAGAACTTACACTAGCTATCACCATGGTTAGAAGGATCTTCTTTCAGTAACTGCTGTTACTGAAACAGGAGCTGCAAAGGCAGCAGTGTTTGTTGTGAAACAGGTAATGTCACAGGTGAATAAGAGTGTCACAGCACTACAGTCTGTGCCCTATGCGAGCAACACCCCCACAGTAGCCATGAAGGGCTATGGTCACATTCTTTGTTCTCTAACTATAAACCTCCTGAAAAAGTAAAAACAAAAACAACCACCAAAACAATCACAGGTTTTTCCCTGACATTACATTTCCTTTTACTCAGGTAAATCTTCAGCATCCTCTTGCAGGATTTTTCAGCTGCCTTTTGCCACAAAACTGGCTTAACTCGGACGACGTCATGTTCCCCAAGCCAACAGCCACACCGCCAGCCTTGTCAGGTAAGCAGCACTGTGAACATGGCTATTATTTTCCTTCAGTGAAACACTTTTTAACATAGAGTATCCAATCATTCTTTATGGTGTATGATGTCAAAAACACTTACTGTACAGGCAGAGATCTGTGTTTCTTTTGCCACAGACAATAAATCTTTAGTGTCTTCTCTTGATACGCATCACTCCTCTTGATCTCAAGAGGCACTATTCGTCTCTCTTTCCCTCTGCCTCTTCTAACAAGGTCACTTTCCAGGGATGAAACAACTTTTCCAGAAGGTACAGCATTCAATAATTAATATCTACTGATAATAGCTTCCCAAAGCAGTGCCGTAAAACTCTAATGCAGGCTTCTTCACAAACTTACAGCATGAAGAACCCTTAAAATAGATCTGAGTAGCATGTCTGAAAAACTCATGCTACTATCAGCCTCAAAAACTTATAAGGTACATGACTTATCTTCCTGCTGATAGCAAGAGATCTCCATCCACTCGTGCCAAAAGGAGAACCCCTGCTTCCCCTAGCACCAACCAGCACCACTTCACTACGAGTCTGAGACCATGAAGCTGTCATAAGGCGTGTAACATAACCTGCTGTGACCAGCAGAGCACAAAGAGCTCCTGTTGCTTCCACGCCAGCACGTGCAGGTTCTGTAGGCACAGAGTGCTGGGCTCCTCAGGAGGGCAGCTCTCGCTCCATGCAGGCTCTGCGGCACAGGCAGTGCCCCACAGCTGGGCAGAGCTCTAACCAAGGGTGCAGCGAGCACAGAGCGCTGCTTCCTGAGGCTGTTACCGTGTTTCCTTTACCAGGCATCTCATGACTGCCAAAACAGCACTTCTGGGCAGCTTCCAGTGAAAGCAGTGTTGACAGAAGCACAGAAAATGCTGTATCTCAACATGTATTGAAACAAAGATCACCAGGAAAAGGGGAAGGTAATCTGATTTCAGTTTGGTTAGTCTGAAAACTTCTAAATTCCTGTACACGAAAAAAGCAAATGCTAGGTGCAGGAAGGACTTGCAAATGGAAAAAACACAAGTGCTGTGCTCTGCTAAGATGGAAGGGATGCAGATCTGTAACAGGCACCTATTGAGAGCCACCTATATGCCCAAGTCCTAGATATGCATCCACAAGGCCAAACTTACTGGGATTTGCTCTTTGTTTCTTCCCCCAGTTCTCGTAAGCAGAGTGGGAAGGATGGTAACTAGCTTGAAAATACCTGGGCACGTCTCATTCATTTGGAAGGCCAGAGTTACTACCAAAAATACCACGAAGGAGCTGATATCATGCCACTTGCTCTCCAGTTAGTACCTACATCCATTAGCACTTTCTTTTCCACAAGATGGTGCATACCACTGTGCTTTTAAAGCAGTGAGATATGAGAAACTAGATCCAGAATTCAGAGATTTCACAGAATTTTAGTTCACGTAATTCTCGATCTATCATGTTCTCCTGTTCCTTTGCACGCCTTTCCTGTCCTGTCTTTACCTTGTAAATGTTGTTACAAGAGGGAAAAAAACCTCACTTAGTTGCCATCATCATCTTAATAAAATGCCCCACCGAGTTCATTAGCCACCTATGATCCCTGACCATCTGCTTGGGGTGCCTCTATGTCCTGTTACCAAAGGGAGCCAGTGTCTGCCACTAATGCGTGGCAGATTGGTTGTCAGGCCTGACCCCGAATATCATTATGAAAATGACAGCACGAACAAAAGGTCACTCTCATCAGCTGTGGAGGCTCAACACGGACTTACTGGGCAGAAGCCCTTGTCTGTAGGTGCTATTACTGTATCACTGCAGTGAAATGAAGTGAATTACCGTGAGTAGCTATGGCTCGACTCGGGCACATACCCCACATCTGGGGTAGCCACGCCAAAGCTGTCCAGCGGCAGGGCAAGTGGAGCAGCGCGTGCTGGCTGAGGAGCCAGAAGCAGGGCAATGAGGCGGCCCTGGCATGAGAATGTGCCCATCCTCCCAGAGTGGGCAGTTGTTCTCTAGGGGCAACATGCAGGATTTACAGGTGATTCAGAGACCTGCCCCACTTTCAATGCTTGGGTTTGTTGGAAGAGTCCTTTCACAGGGAAGAGCCCTGAGGCTTTTCCAAAGATTTTCAGCCCCAAGTAATCAACTGCCCCTTCATTTTACAACCATTCCAAACTTTAGCAGGTTTTATGTTGTACTACAATGTAAAATAAAATATCATCCATCTACTTCGGCACAGAGAGATATAAAATGTGCTACTAGCTACCCTGTGCTTCCCACCTGCATTTACCCTCTCTGATCAGACCATAATACTTTGCATCCATCAAGGAAATCTCTATTTCAGACCATTAAGAATTTCTGTTGTTTCCAGGGAGGACAGAAAGTTCTAATTCCAAGATAATCTAATCCTTTTTAATTTGATCAGACTGATTTTAATGGCGGGATTAGGATTGCCCAGATAAGTAACAAAGATAAAGTAACACCGTTGGAGAAAGCTACAGCTAGAAATGTCTATCAAAAATAAAGTAACCTTTATCTGTGAAAGAGAAATGCTGAGCCCAAGAGCCCAAGCAGTGCTGTGGCAGTCAAAGTGCTGACCTCAGCAGGTTATGTTAAACATTCAGAGGTCAGGGAACTGTTACTTACCATCCAGTTAGCTGTCCAACAGAGGGTGCTGAAGGAAGATGGTGAGTTGAGCCCATTTAAACTTAAGCGATTGATTTTCATTTAGCATTGTCTACCATAGTTATCAAAAGTTGCAAAATTAATTTGAGAGGAACAGAATCATATGCATCCATATATAGTTAGTGACATGAAGCAGCATTAATAACTCCATTATGTGTAATTGAATTAACTTTTCTTTAAGACTCTGTTTAAATTACGTGAAGGCTATGACACAAGCCATTAAAAAGCAGCATATTCAATATTAAATTTAAATATTAAGGCTGAGGGCGTGCTGTTGTGTCACACTGTTCAGGGACAAAACTCTAATTTATGGATGGATGTCAGCCTGAACCTTAAAGTATAATGGGCTTTGGCAACCTATGGCACAGTTGCAGCTTTTACTAGGTAACAAGTTCCCCTGTAGACACAGCATACAAACAGACAGAGATGAGAGGCGTGTGCTACATGAGGGCACACTCCATGGACAGTTTGTTCAGAAGATACTACAGCTTATGAAGACTCACATCATTCTGAACTGTAACTCAAGTGTTCAGGGCTTTTCATTAATCTGTTATAGATCTAGAGTTCGTAGTGAACTGACAACAGGCAAAAACTGATTTCAGAACAAACAGAAGTTTGGGTTATGGGAATACAGTAAAAAGGTCAGAAGCAGTAAATGTTTTTTTATCATTTTTCTTCTTTCTCTCCCCACTGTCCACCTCTGACGCACAGTTGTCACATGCAGCAGCACGTCTGCCATAGTAGTTCCCAACTTTTTATCATCTTGTTCATTCTTTGATTCCACAAGACCTATGCACAAGACCTGTGCAATCAGTGTCAAGATAATGGAAAAGCTCCCTCACTCCGCCTTCTCTTTGATGATGTTTTACTAAAGCTAATGAGAAAATGTGCATGCACAAACCGATCACAGAATCACAGATTCACAGAACCCCCTGAGCTGGGAGGGACCCCTAAGGCCCGTCAAGTCCCACTCCTGGCTCCAGACAGCCCAGCCCAGTCAGAGCAGGGCACTGGCAAGAAGCAGCCAGATGCTTCTTGCCCTCCGCCCAGCTCGGGGCTGGGACCCCTTCCCTGGGGAGCCTGTGCCAGCACTCAACCCCCTAGAAATTCTTCCTGACAACCAGCCTAAACCTCCCCTGGCAGCTTCACACCATCCCCTCAGGTTCCATCCCTGAGCCCCAAAGAGAGGAGACTGGCACCTGCCCTTCATGGTCTCAAATTATTTTGGTTCCTCTGCAGATGGGACTCTGAGAGAGAAATACCTTAGTATTAGTCAAAATTAATTCCATTTTAAGTCTCCTTGAGGAGAGACTGAATGGAATTCATTGCCAAAAATGAGCAAGGGTTGTGCCTAACAGTTTCAAGATGCAACAGGGTACCTACAAAGGACGTGAGGAAAGAGCTTTCAGATTAATTCATGTGTTTCTCCACAGATAGAAGTCCCTACCGCTGCTTTGTTAGTGTAGCCAAGAAAAGTGGTGATCTCCCTTTTCCAGGAAGAACTGGGAAATTCCTGGACTGAGATGTTGGTAAGTCCTCCCTGACTACAGGCCTCTTTTTTCTCTCTTCCTAAAAACCAGCTGGGTTCAGCTCCCAAGTAACTAAGTGGTGGCCAGCTGCCTTAACATGTTTGCCTTTTGCTTTGGAAAGCAAGGAATGGGCACGGCCTAGCAAGGAATGGGCATCTTCCCATCACTCACAGAGCACTTAAAACAAAAGGGCTCCTCAGCCCTGGCTCTGTTCCCATACATGGGATTAATCATGTACATGATCTTCTGTAAAAAGCGGAAAGACCACAGAAATTTATAGCACAGTGCGAATCTGCACAAATTCAAATGCCAGGGCCCTGTCACAGCATTTTCTTGTCTGGTTTATACACTCAAATCACAGGTCAGTGTTTCCTCCTGCAAAGAGCACGCTGGAAACCAGTGAGGCAGCGTTGCTGGGATTTATCATGTAGCACACAGCTGAAGCTGTGGATTCTTGTGCTACCCATTCTGGCTGTCCAGAATAACAGCAACTTGTTTAAAAACAAGCAAGGGGAAAAGTGGAGGCCTGAACATTAGTTCCTCAGAACTGTGAAAGATAAAACCTGGCAACGCTTCTTTTTGCGATCTGCATTGTCTGAAGGGACAGAGGGGTGCCTGCTGTGCGTTAGCAAAACACAGCTTAAATCTGCAAGTCAGAGATTTCCATTTGAAAGAGAATCTAGATGAACACCACTATAATTGAAATGGAATAATATACATATCAACATAAATAAAGGTATAGCGTGAAAAATTAACTTCTGTGCAAAGTGTTTTTTCCATTCTTATCACATTTTGCTAGAGCCTGTGATGCCTCTGTGCATGCAAATGCCTCCTTCCCCAGCTATCTGTATGCATATATACATATAAGAATTTCTTCATACAGAAATGTATGTATGTGTAAATTGTGTGAATGTAAATATAAGATAGGCCATATGTCCCAAAAGTCCCAAAAGAGCATCTGATGTTGATATGTAGACAGTGTGTTAAGGACCTTCCTAATTAATAACCCAGATTAAAACCTCTTGGCAATCAATTAAGATTAATGACAGAAGTCATTCTCTATCCCCCTACGCCCGCGTCTCGGGCTGTGAAAAACCTGGGTCGTGAAACTTTAATCCTGTTATCTGCTGCCTCCTTCATTTGAAAAGCCTACAGATTAACACAGCAGACATTATCGAATTTACAGCCAGCCACTCGGACAGCTGCCCTACTTTCGGCAGTTAATGGAAAAGGAACTAATCTGGTTAGGAGCATAGGACTAGTTCATAAATCTGGACACCCAAGACAGTTAAAGCCATCACGTCTCTCCTGGAGAGCAGCAACCAAAGGAACCTGTTGGCTTCCTCGCTGCGGCTTCTGGACAGCGGACAGGTCCCTCTGTAAGATGGACTAACGAGATGCTCAGTATTAGCGTAAACTGCATGAGGGCTGTGCCCACCCTGGGAGCTACTTCATGACCAGCTTTGGTTGGACAGACACTGCCTGTCTTCACTGGGAGCCAGGTAGCAACTAAAACCAACAGGTTTTACTGCAGCCCACTCCACAGAAAAAGACGTTGAAATTTGTTTTCTCCCTTTTGAACTGCCCCCAATGAAACAAGCAGTTATTAACAAAACCTGCACTACCAAATGAAATGTTCTTTTTTGTACTGCTTGGAGGAGGGTATTGAACTGCTGTAGCAAATTCATGCTGCACCCGTAAAAGATTGACTTTTCCTTTCTTCATAGGTGTTACTCCCATGCTGCCAGCACACCAATGCCGGATGGGGTGTATTGGTTGCATTACGGGCAGGCTGAAGCACCTATTCATCTTCCAGATAGCTGGATGTGAAGTAACAAGACCGCAAGGATTCTCCTGTCTGCATGCTCTGGTGGCAGCTCAGCTTTTTAAAATACTCCACTTGATGTAAATTCCTTGCCTCTTGTCCTGAGTGCGGGTCTCTTGGCTGCCACTAGCTGTTTCAACAAATGGAGTAGGTGTTCTCTCCAAAAAGGACCTTCTTCTTTCAGGCAGGCCAAGGGATGATTGTTTCTCTGAAATTGAGTTCACTGCTTTGCTCAACCAGATGCTTTTCTTTGTGTTTGGAGACTGACCTCTGAACACAGTCTGAATAGGGCAGTTTGAAACAAATACCCTTCAAAAGTTTTCTTCTGCTTTCTTTAACAGGGATTTTAATAATTTGAACAATAACACAGGTCCATTCCAGAAGTTTATGAAAAGCTTTGGCTCCAGTTTAGCTCCCAGATCTATACAAACAAGTTCCCACTTGAAAAAAATGACAGAAGGAGTATTTTGACAGAAAACAGTTACGAAAAAGAGGTGCTCTGACTCCTTTCTAACCTCACCCATTCCAGAACCAGCTCTGCATCTTCTCTGCAGCTACTTAGAAGATCCAACAAAACCTCTGCTACACGAATGATACCGAAGGGTTTTTTTAAAACTCTCAGTCAACTATTTCTTGAGGATAACGATTTCCATGTTCAGCTAAAATATGCTGTGCCATGCTAACACTGAACAAGGAGCTGCAGTGAATGGAGGCCTACGTTGTCACATCAATTACTACTAGGAGTGGTTTGATTTTGAGAAATTTCAAACAAAAAAGCACACTGCATTGTAGAAGCCACAGTAATCTTTCTCTAACTGCAGCTTGCTATTTCTCTGTGCATTTCAACTATTTGCAGTGATGAGAAAAGAAGCCAAATCACCTTTATCTTCTTGAAAGAGGTCCTCCTGAATTAGAAAATGGGCAAACAAAAAGTTATGTTGATAGAAAATATGGGAGGAAACAGAAACCTCCGGCTGTCACCACTCTGGCCCCTGTTCCCATGAGTTACCACCACTGGCTCATAGCAGTGCTGGCAGAGGGGCAGCTCTGCTGCAAAGGTAGTGATGAGCTGCCCGTCAAACCCCAGGAAAGCACGGTGAGAACTGGCAGCCAGGGCACTGTGAGGCACTGCAGTTAGTCTTTTGTTTCAAAACAGCAAGATTTCTCTCAGTTTTAAGGCACTTAAAGCCTCCTGACAAGTGCTGTTGCCCTTCACAACTGACAGCCTGAGCTCGTGACTTTCTGCCTGTGCCCAGCGTAGGAATCACCAGAAAAGCACAAAGGGAGCAGTAATGTCGGCCTCATCTCAGAGACATAACACTGTCACAGTGCTGCAGCTGTAAATCGGGTGATGCTAACAGAGTTACAGTGCAAAATACAATGCTTCTGTAGAATGTAGAGATGCTCACAAAGTAACAGGTCCAAACACATGACTGTATTAATTCTGCAGCCATTATTATTTAAAAAAAGAATCTTTAACGCAGTAAATGCTAATGAGCTTAAAATTAAACACAAGTAAAAGTTTCCTGCTTTTTATCGTGCTGTTTTGTAATGTAAAGAAGCTGACAGTATTCAATGGTTCTCCTATAGCAATTTTTCTGGAATTAGCTATAGACATTTCTTCCTTTTACTAGTCATGAGTATTTACATCCTGACAGGACAGAATCCTAAATCCAAGTGCCACAGTCTGTTCGTGGACTTAAAAGACATTTGCATGTGTAAATATGCTCAGGACCAGAATGTCAGCCACTATCAAACTGCACAACACAACAAGGTCATGGAAAGAATTTGAGAAACCCTACTGATTACTTTTAGTTGATAAACTGCAAATCAGAAAACAAACACAAGGACTTGGGAGAAGAGAACAGGACCCTAATGCAGCATCATGGACCAGTGTTGAGTTCTGTTCTCCTGTAACAACCAACTAGCTGGAAGAACTGTTCTGGTGCGGCGGTGACAGCAGCCGCTCCTCCGCAGTGACACGTCAGGGCGCTTGCACTCACCCTGCTTCCAAGCTGAGCATAACGCTGCAGATTGAAGATAGCTGTAACCTCAGGTAAAACCCTGTTCTTAACAATTAACTGGTTTATCAAACTACTCCATAACTACTGTGGCTCATTCTTTTTTTCCCCTTTAATAAAAAAAAGGAGAGGGAGTATAACTAGGAGTATGAGTGCAGGGTAATGCATCATTTATAAATTATCTTGTTAGCGCAGAAAACAAAAACATGGCTTTGAAAACAAAATCTCCTGCTGCGGACTCCACTATGTTTGATGGGAGCCCTTCAAAAGAGTTCATGGCTTAATGGAGGCTGTTTATGTGGGGACTTCGATCTGTACCTGCTGTCCCCTGTCACTCCCTGGAAACTTGGCGGCAGATGTTGCAGCATTAAGTTGTCTCTGAAGTGGCTCTCTGTCCTCATCTCCCCACCACAACAGAGTCAAACTATATTAGATCTCTTTATTTGTGCCCGAGGCATGTTTGGGAGCGCAGCTGTGTCCACCCCCACTCTACCTTTAGTGTTTCAGCCCCCAGGCGGCAAATGTGAGACCAAAACTGCTTTGCCACTCTTCCCTACATCTGCTGACAGTCCTGCAGCCTCGCTGCAGGCTGCTGAGGACCTGTGCCTCTGCTCTAAACAGATGTCGGCGACAACCTGCTAGCTCACACCTGTGCAAGCCTCCCTAACCTCACCGATTGCGAGCTGAAAAATTTATGACTCAAAGGACTTCCAGCCACAATCAAAGCTTCTTAGCTCAGCCGCATGCAGCCCTCAAACTGGGCCACCCTCGGCACTATCTGGCACCATGGCAGAGGTGGGAGAGGAGACAGAAGGAAGAAAAAGCTCACTCAGCTTTGATACTTAATGCCTAAATTTCAGTTACTTGATCAAGGACTTGAATTCAGCAGTGAATTCTTCTACAAATGGGAACTACCAAGTTCTTAAACAGTAACAGAAAGAAGACAAAGACGAGACAAAAGAGCTGTGTAGTTGCTGTTAACCATAACGGTGCTTCCAACCTAAGTATGTGCACGTGTGTCTCGCTGTATGCATATGTGATCGTTCACCTGCTGACTGGCACCCACAAGGCTGCAGCACAGCATCTCTACCAACAGCATGTCGTCAACCATCCGAGATCTACTTTTTTCCAAAACACAAAATACTGTGCCAGGCAGAAACTGCACTCCTGCAGTGTTCTCACAGGTCACACTGTAACGACCACTGGATTACATTTCCTTCATCAGTACAAATCCTACTCCTTTTCTTCAGTGGGGACATGGAGCTTATTTTCTAAGTTAACATGTTGGTTAGTGTCTCCCTGTCAAGTCCAAAGAAGGTGGATGCCTCACTCCATAAGGGCTTCACAAAGCCCTGGCACACAGTTTTTACAGGAACTACCCGTCCTTATCAGAAATTCTCAAAAGAGGTCCCAAATGACAATTTTTAACCTGTTCTGGCACCATTTCTTCTGCATTTCTACTGGCGTTGAATCTGCCTGTTAAACTGTATTGTACCGTCTATTTTGTAAGTTTATGCTGCACATAACATGCATCATTCATGTGAACAGCAAATAACCTGTCAACATAAGAACGGTAGCACAAGTATTTGACTGTGCTCCCTATTTCCAGCACTGCTCTGTCATTCTTCTTCTTCCAACACTTGTTCTCGTCTTAATTAAATGTCACCCTTCTTTCCCTTTCACCCTTCTTTCCCTTAGAACGGTATCCAGCTTCATCCCAGGAAGACAATCTAAACACCAGTTATGTCCCATTCTCTCAAAGGTAACTCCCTGCCTTTAACTCCTCTAAGTCTTTCATGCCACCTTTGCAGGGTATGTTGCAGAAACAGCATTCTCATACACTACTGCTTTGTGGCATGAGAGAACCTGATCTATTGTGGCCGTCTGAGGCCAGTCTGTTGAGCAAAACCAGCTAGCTCATTAGGAGGAAATAATTTTCTCCTACATCTCTTCTGATGTGCCACAAAGAGGAAGCTGAATGGTCCCAGTAGATTTGGAATTCCTTGGTGACAAATACATTCCTGAGACAAATGCTAAGACTTAAAGGAATACTTTCTTGAGGAATAACAATCAGATATACACAGTTTAGCTTCTCTATAAACGGTTCAAATTGTAACTCAGTCCCCAATCATAGCAGTCTTGGTAGTGGAGGCTCCTTTTCCATAGGTCGCATGCAGTAGAAGGAAGGACTGTCTGAGAAATACGTATCCTCACCTTTTCTTCCTGTGGAGGCTGCCTTTGGCATGACAGTGCAAAGCTATGTGAATCAACTTGTGTTGAAGTTATTGGTGATCACTTAAGTTTGATGTGCTTTGGTATTCTGATTGCCAGACTCTACTCTTACAAACAGCTGCTTACAAGGAAGATTCGATTATTTGTTACGGAGTCTACACTGAATGAAATGTCCACAGTGGTTTTGTTGTCCAGCTGAACACACACAAAATACAGAATCCTTCACTCTGCTTTCAGCTCTGTTTTCTGCAACGTTTCTGGGCGGGTGTGATGCACCTACCAATGCATCTGCTTCCCCAGCGCATTACTTTTCCTGCTGTGCCACTGTCTGGCAGCAGTGCTGTCTTCAGGTAAGGTCACCGCCAGCCTAGCGGATACACGCGCCACACACATACCTCATCTCCCTGCTGCGGTCGCATCAAAGAGACTCTGTCATACTGCCTTCGTAACAGCGCCCACAGTGCATCAAGTCGACCCTGGAGAAACAGAGCAAGAAGACTCTCAGTACAGTGAAATCAGTCAACAGGGAACACAGCACACATGCTACAGTACAGAAATTTACTGGCAGAACTGAGCACCAGTTGCTTTGAGCCCTATAAACGAAGTACAAACTTGGGCCATGGCACCCACACCACACAACTGTGGTGCTGCTCTCTCCCATTAGCAAATGCTAGGTGTTGCACACTCATCTTCCGTGGGAGCAGCATGGCTATGAACTAACCTAACCCACGTTTACTTCTGAGCAGTCATGAAGTAGTATGTTCATTTGCTAGTATTTTGGGCTGAACTGCAACATGTCCTCCCACACAAACATATTTGCTCTTCCAGCGTGCACACAGCAAGTTCATCCTTCCCAGGGCCCACCAGGCACATGGTATGAAGCTGCCCTGTGCAGGCTGGAAAGCCCTGCATCTGGCGACCGCAGCAGGTTCACTGTGAATGCTCAGGCTGCGCACTCAGAGCAGGCACAGCAGCTCCAGCAGGTCAGAAGCGTCCTGCTCCACATGGGTGGGCAACAGACTTAACACACGTGTGTGTGGGCCTGTGCAACAGGTAGGTCTTCAAGACTTCCCAGTGGTCAGAAAGGACTGGTAAGAGTTGTGGAGACAGAATAGATGTGTCCATACTGCCAGCTAAACCTGCGTGTTCTCTGCTCTCAATGTTAATGAACCTGTCATCAGTTTTTAAGAAGAGTTTGTTACAGGTTTGCAGTGACCCATGGCATCTGCTGAGGAAAATGTCTTTATTTTATGCTGTTTATTATGCTTGTTCATCAGACTCTCTGCATTATATTGGTTTATACAGTTTTTTTGCTTTTCCTGTCTGGTAGTAAGTATGTATGTTTAAATCAGTATTGCTCAGGCTTAACGGGATATACATTGAGATAGACCCAATGCCAGCAAAGTACTCTTAACTGTACAATACGCCCCTTTTTTGGCCAAGGATAACAGAATGTGGCAGTAATGACTGAGTACAGCATTTAGAGCTAAAAACTGTTACTGCTGTTCATCCCAACTAGGTATTCACTTTGAGAACAGTATGTCACACTTTAATGGGAATACTTGAAAAACAGTATACAGATCAGCACGCATATGACTAGTAAGTCAGACAAAATCCAGCCCTTCATACAAAATTACATTGTACTGAAGAATAAAAAAAGATTACCTTAATTGGCGTATACCACTTCGCCTGAATGGCTGGTGAGGTAGGCTTTGGTTTAGGTGGTTTAGGATGAAAAGGTTCTTCTGGTTCTTCAGGGAGTTTCACCACAGCATTCTTTGCTTTTTCTAATCTAGCCCCTTCTTCAGTGGATCCTTTATCACCCCAGCGAACCTGAGCAAAGCCAGAGGTCAGACATGAATGTGCTGTATGCAAAGGAGAAGGAAACTGCTGCAAGTAACAGAAGCATCTGAAGAAAACTTAGATTTGGAAGAAGCTCTGAATAAACCAGGGGGCAGGTACTGAGGAAAGCATTCCCTCTTCATTTTTGATGGCAAGCATTCTTAGTTAAATACGTTTGCAATACAAGTCTCAGTGGCAAAAAGTTTAGAGAAATACCAGAAAAAAAATTCTACCATGTATCACACAGGCAGTATAGGAGGAGACAGGAAATCTGGGAAATCTGCTCTAATTAGTGATGCAAAAGTATCACCTCCAGTGCTGATTTATCCTAATACCAGACCTTAATCTGGTATTGATGAAAGTCTAGATTTTTTTTGGTCACCCAGATTTCCTAATACAGCATGTCTGTTGAGAACCCCAAATTGCATAGGTGATGCTTGAGCAAGTTTTAGCAGAAGCTCCTTCAGACTGCTCAGATGTTGAAGTAGTTCTGCAAGAAGATGGATACTGGAGAAGACATGAGTGATGCAGTCTAACCTGCATGATAAGTAAATGTAAAGCATGTAGCAGCAATGTGTATTTTATCCTGCCACAAGTATATAAAATATATACAAAGGGTTCAAAGAGAAAGGAAACCTGTATTATTGCTGATGGTGAGACAAGCCTGGATTTCCACTGCCATAAAAGGTTGTGCTTATTATGCCATGAAGAGGAAAGACAGGAAAAACCCTTTCCTGAAAGATTACTTGCCTTGCTACAGCAATCTTATCTACAGTAATCTTCATTTAACTTCGTGTAACTGGAAACACCACAGAGCACTTTGAGCAAGGATGCTTTCTGTATTGTACAAACAAACTCATGGTCCCAACTGAGCATCGAAAAGCTACACCTGGAGTTCGAAGGCTTTTAGTGGAACTGATCTGGATTATTGTCACCAAAGGACTTTCTCAATCATGGCATCTGCTGCACCCAGCCTGTCAGGGGACCTGGTACAGCTACACGGGTAATTACCTTTGGGCATCACATCGTGGGGACATGCTGACAGACACAGCCCACTTGTGTGGACTTCGTTTCAGAGGCCTCCTGACTGGAGAGGCTAGGCGTGAGAAGAGAAGCATCCAAGGAAGAAACGCCAGAGAAATCTGACCCTCCGTCCTGAGGAAGCTCTCTCTCGCTACCTGCCCAGTCAAGGACTTCAAAATGGGCAGTAAAACATGGGAAGCAGCAGCTCTCCACTGCTCTGGGGCACTAAATCATTTTACTCACCAGGAAAAAGACTTGACCCTGATCTTCTATCTGCTACCAGGGGACAGAGGGGACTGATGCAGACCTTGCTAGGGACACTAAAGTGCCAGGTAACTATGCCATAGGATGGGAGAAGGAAGCAACACAACTTTCTCTTCCTCAGAGTACATAGGCAAGCCAGAGTCTAGCTCCCTTCAGAAAAATCAAGTACTCTGGAGGAAAACCTTGTCATTTTATCACCACCACCACATGATTTTTATCACTGTAATCTCAATGTGGAAAACAAAAGCAGCAAAGCCTGCTTTTGGTCTGTAAAGTCTGGTCTGTAAAAGCATAATGCACCTTGGTAAAACACAGACTGTCGTTTCTTAGGAGGGGGAATGTGTTGAACCTTTGTTATTTTCAACTTTACTGTTTGGCTTGCTTAGTGATTTCTTCTTCTCGCTGGGGAACCCTCTCTCTGCAATATTGGAATGGGCTTTCATGTCCAAGTAGGCCCTGCTGAGTCATTAAAATGCATCTGTATCTTTCACTGTGATCAATGGTACTTTTACAGTGTTTTTTATGAGGTTGTTAAAATGTATTTTAAACACTGTTAAAACCATTTAGAGATAGATGGTGGATTCCTTACTGATAAAATGACCTTCTCCTTCAGATGAAAGCGACTTCACCCAGAACACACCAGAATTTGTGGAGTCTGACAACACAATGTACTGCCTGTAATGGGTGGAGTCTAGAAATTACATCATAAAAACTTAAAGCAGTGCCAAACGACAGCTCTAGGAAGAGTGAACAACACTGGCTGAATTATTCTAGGCTGTCACAGAGGGGTGAAGTTTGTGGGGAAGGTGGGAGTTAACGTGTTAACTGCCACGGAAGGCAATGTAATAGGTGAAGAGAACCAGGAAGACAAGCACGAAACAGAAGTTTACTGGTTCGTTCTCTCCCTTTCTGTGCACAAGGAACCTGCCACAAGAATCAAGTTGCCCTGAGAATGGCCAAAGAAGAGAGCACAGAGAAGCACTAAAAAACCAGACGACTGCATTACCACATGAACTGAAAACAGAACAAATACCAGTCCAGCGAGTTGTCCTTGGCAACAGAAACCACATTTACTATCAGGTAAGGAGTAACTTCCCTCTGACCCAGTCACCTTCTTCATCTCAGACTGTGTCTGCTGTCCCTCTCATTCCACGCTTGCTCTGCCCTGATTCACCACATGAGCAGCAGCTCTCTCGAGCCAGGCAGAACTACCAGGTCTGATACTGCCCTGAGCAGCCCTGTCAGCCAGCACATCCCTCGGCCCCGCTGTTTGAGATGCTGCAGGACCGAGTGCTGGGGCATTTACAGTGTGGCACCCAACCCCGACATTTGTTAGTGCTCTTGCACCCCAGGAGAAGGAGACACACACAGCTTCAGAAAATGAGGTGCTTTTCATGAGCCTGTGATTGTTGTCAGCAATTTCAATTGGGCTAAAGGCTACCTCTTCAGCCTTTAGTCCTGCCCAAAATCCCTAGCACAGATCAGAATTCCCTAAGGCTATTGCTACTCTCTCTTTTTTTCAAGGGGAAATACTGGATTTTTGTCATGTGATGAACGTGCATTTCTTTATGCACTGATGTTAATGGCATTCATGAGGGTTTTCTGTTTCACTGCACAAGATCCCATTTACAAACTAATGATTTAAACCCTGGAACCCCTCCTGGAGGCTCACGATGGCTCCTGCTAGAAATCCAGGCTTGTAGCTCTGGAAGATAGTGTCTAGTTTGCCGCTGAGAAGTGCTACACAAAATGTGTTCTTTTTCTAAAATCAGAGTCTCCTCTGAATTAGCAATTCTGAACTGCCAAGGGAAACACATACAAGCAATAAAGGTCAGAATGTGCATGTTTTTCTGCTGCATTTAAAACCACTCCAAAGCAGCTGATTCTTAGGCCAATACCTTCAAAGGTTCATCAGGATACATCAGCATGGCCTACGTGGTTATTTCAGAGCCAGTTTTCTAGATGGAAGTTACAAACTGCAGAAAACTGCTTTCCACATTCTATAAAGGCTGACTTGACTATAAAATCTGACATAAGGACATGCCCATAAGGATGCACATTTTTCATTCTGTTTTAATTAACATGATGCTATCGTGTCTCTTCAAAGAGAGGCACTGTTGTTGCTGTGAGCTCCTCTGGGATCAAGCCTCTCCTTAGCATCACCATTGTCAGCGCATTTAGCTGTCCCACAGTTGGAGGACTTATGTTTCACTGTAATTTCTTCCAAAACATTCAGAAAAGGCTCTCACTCTCTCATTAGCTTGATGGAAAGAGCGTGTCTTCAGGCAGCTATTTAAAGTTCCAGTCAAATGGAACTACTGAAAGCTGTTCTTTCATGGGCAAGGTCAAAATTGTTCAATACGGTGAAGAATTTTACTAGGCTTATGTCACTGGGAAGGAAGCACACATTATGCCCTTGTATTTTCAGTGCAATTTAAAAGTCTTTGTTTCCACCATTTGCAGCCTCAGAGAGATTGTGTTTTAGTGAATTGGCATCTATATCATACAGACCTCCATCCTTTTGATTCCTCCAACTCCTCGTCCACCGTAGTAGGAAGCATCCACTGTGGGCCATTTCTTGGTAGGCAAGGGCTCTTGTTCTTCTTCCTGTAGATAAATTGAAATAACATTTAACTTCACAAAGATACTTCCTCCCCTCTCTCCCCCTTCTGTCTTTTTATTATATTTCACTGGAGTTCAGAGATAGTAAGTTTTCCCATGTTAAGTGAGAAAAATCAGATATTTAGGTTTCCAAAGTGTTTACCAATTTCCAAACAAAATCTGGTTGTGTTTGGAAGTATTTTTAATGTTTTGCACAGGAAAAGCACTGATGCTGACAGTTAGTAATGTCCTGGATAGGGAATCTAACTGTATTCTACTGACAGGCATTCATTTGCCTCATCCTTTTCTTTTCCACTCACAAAAATTAGCAAAGCACACACAAAGAGATTTGCAGCAGCTTCTCATGCAGAAAATATAATGCCTTCAAAGAGCCAGATCATCAGCCCCACTCATTTGGATTCAGGAGACTGTGCTCGGCAGATCTGCAGATAAAGGTTACACAGCCGATCGCAGTTTCCTAAGCCAGCCTTTGTCAAACTCGCTCTTGGCTGCCTAAGCTCAATGAAGTGTGCCTCATCGTGGACTTAACTGTCAGAGTACACTAGAGCACACTCAAGCAGTTGGCTACATCAAGACCAAGGGACAAAAATTCCGGAGGCATCAGAAGATCCTCTAGTGCACTACTGCCCATAAGAGAAATTCCATGGAATGCCAAAGCTGTGGTAAATCACTGTTTAAGTCTTACATGAATCTTTAGACTGTTACACAAGAGCTCCTCATTTTTTGTGCTTTCTCTGCAGAATGGGAATAATAATGTTCTGCTATCTTGGGATAAAGCCCTTAAATATTTCTGTGGGTTTGGGCTTAGTTTATGCCACACTGAGATGACTGAGACAGAACAGAGATTTGGAATTCGGCCATCCCGCTCTCAGCTTACGGCTTCCCACGGGGCAGTTCTGTCTTCTTCAGCAGCTAGGACAAAGGGATGGGTTCGCAGCACAGGAAAGCAGAGAGCAGTGGCATCGTGTAATCTGTGTGAGGAGCGGAGCACCATCATACCATACCTCTTTAGGAGCTGGTGGAGGTGGAGGGGGATCTTTGATGACCTGAAAGAGCCAAACATATAAAAGCATAAGGAATTGCACTGGCAGCATCCAAACACCAACAGAACATTTAAAGAGTGAACAGTTTCCATCTGAGTCCCCCACATCTGCTTGCAAACTGGCAACTGCTGCTGCCAAGTCCCTTGGGTATTGATTATCAAGGCCTTCTGGAAATTAACACCATCCATCTAATAGAAAATAACATCAATTGACTGGCAGACACTCTTTGGGCAGACGTGTCTGCCACTTTGCTTCCTGACCGGATAAGACTCAGTCTTTCAAAGTAATAGCCAGTGATGAAACCCTATGGAGTTAATTAGCAAGCCTGGGAGAAAAAGCATCCCAAGGTCTCTGTGAGGTCTTGCATAATCTTGGGCCAAGATGCCTGCTTCCTTGTGCCATGCTGCTGGATGATTTCTGGCCCAATGACAAGTGTGAAATGCCTTCTGGTAGCTCAGGCTTCACCTCTAAACATCCAGATCACTTCCACAGATCTAACATTTCAGACCTAATAATTTAAGGATGTAGCTCCTTGACTGCTTGGTGTGGAGTGCCTGCAAGCGGGAGTTACACTCACAGGGCTTCTTAAAATCTTTCTGGAATAGACCAGCTCTTAGGATCATTCACTCAGGCCCATTTTTCAATCACTTTCTATATTTTTTCCCACTCCCTTTCTCACACACACATTGTAAATCTCAGGGAGTTCTCCAGTACTGACAGGAATCCACAGGGAGGGGAAGAGGAAAGCGGTGACCCTTTTAAATGATTAAGATGAAAACTGAATGCACAGCCATCCTTCCACAAGAAAGCAGGCCTGTAAGCTAAAAAGAAATACTTGTGTGATACTGAGCCATTTTTTTGTGCTTGGCTATTATACAGAAATGACTGAAAAGTGCCCCACGAATATAAAGGAGTTTGTTTCTGCTGTGCCTTAGTATTATACAATCACAACCAACACTGTCCATGATGACAAACACCGAAATGTCCTAGCACAGGACTTAGTATCTTAGCTGAAATGTGTCTTGCTTTATTTCCATGCAATTAGTTATAGCACTCTCATTTACTCTACCACTGCCTGTAAATAATGCCAGTGCATGCATGTATAGCATCATACATAAAAGAAACATATTTTTATTGACCAGTAATCTTGCTTTTCTTCTTGATTTACATTTCAAGTCTCAGTGCCACAACACAGTTACCCGCTACAGCCTAGACAAGCTATGGACTTTCAGCACTGAAACAGGAATTCTATCAAATAAGAGCATCACAGAATTGTCTTGGGTGGAAGGGACCCTTTAGATCATCAAGTCCAGCCATCACCCTAACCCACGAACCACCACTAAACCATGTCCCTCCGCACATCTACCCGTCTCTTAAACCCCTCCAGGGATGGACACTCCACCACTTCCCTGGGCAGCCCATCCCAATGCCTAACAACCCTCTCTGGGAAGAAGATTTTCCTAACATCCAATCTAAGCCTCCCCTGGCGCAACTTGAGGTTTTCAAAGCACAAATCCATTTATTTCTCAATGAAATAAACTAAAAGACTGGAAATGGTAAAATGATACTTTAATATATTGAAGGGTCACCTTATCTTTCTTAATTCCCCTTCGTACTTCTCTTTTGCCTGTCTCTAACAATTATCTCAAAAAAATGTATTTTCCTGCCCAGACTGCAACCCATACAGGAGGAAAGGCCAGGGAGGTTGTGGATTTATATAAATACATATTAAAAGGTACTACCACTCCAGTTTCTACAGTTCTGCAATTCTTAAGTCTCACCATCTCTCCTGAGCAAAGACTTCATTTCCAGAACCAAAATTTGCCCCAGTCAGTCACAAAAAACTCTCACTGATTGGATCTACCTGGGCTTCAAAAGTTGTGAGTCGATGACATTCTTTGTTTGACTCCCTAAACACAGGAGCTAATCCTCTGCCAGCTGCTAAACCCCCTTAAGTTATGGGGTAAGCTTGATTTGAAGCTAACCAATACATTAATTAGCTGCTATTTCTAATACTGCACAAAATGAAACTTGTTTCAAACATGACAGTGGTGTGAGAAAATAATCTGCTTTCACCCCTGCTGACAGAAGTGGAATGTAAATGCTTGCATCCTTATGCTTCCACAGACTCCTCACACACTCACACGCACTCTCGCACACATACACATTACTTTCAGCCTTGTGTGATGTCACGTGAAATCAGCAGAAAGCCATTTTTAAAAAGAAAATCTGAGGGACCCGTGGAGCTTCGGCAGAAAACAATACCAACGTGGTGTGAAACTGCACGCACTGAAGATCATAATACTGCAAATCAACTTTTCCTCAACTTGATTCAGATTAAATACAGAAGACAGTGAATAATGCTGCTTGTTTTATTAATCCCACATAGAGATGGATTACTTCTTAATTTTGGGGTTTTTACTATCATTGTCACCAGGCAAGGCTGCACCTCGTTATTTAGTCGCAAAGAAGGAAGACTTGAGTTTGGAGGAGAGCCGGTTTCTTAAATTAAAAAAAAAAGTTAGTTGCTTCAGGCAACAGTCCTTTTGATCTGCTCATTAACACTTCTCAAATGTTCGCGTGATGTGGGCATTAGGAAATGTCAGCACCAGAGCCTGAAGCCAGCTTGATGCAATCATATGTTCTGATATTGAGGGAAGAGTGAAAGAACTGTCAACAATGAACTGCCTTTAAAAAAAGGCGGGGGGTGGGGCGTGGAGAATAAGAAAAAGGAGTTCTCCTTCCCCAAGCTCTACGTGTCCACAGACCTCATAGCAAGAAACGCTGCCAGGAGGAAGGGGAGTGCCCCAGATCCCGGCGCTCAGTGCTCTGCTGGCATGCAGCTTGCCTGGCTCTGGATGCTCGTGCTGCTCTGTCCACAGTGGCTTTGCCCCTCTCTCATCCATCTGATGCCGAAGTATGGGATGGTTACACAGCCTGAGGGCTGCTGCTTTCTTCCTGCTCTTTGTCCCATGAAACCAGACTTTGTTTCCACTTTGCCAGGGAACTCAGAGGAAGGGAAGAGGAGGTCCTGCCTGGTCATGATGTGCTGCCTGTCTTGTCAAGGCCACTGGTAACAAATCCCAGAACTACACAGCCAGCAGTGGCCCCAAAAGCTGTACGAGCACCTCAGGTGCAGGAGAGAGGACTAGGAGTGGAGGCACAGTGTAGCCATCTGAGAGAACGCACATCCCAACAAAAAGGAAGGAGTCAGTACTTGGTAGTAAGTGCAGTGCAACAGTATGTGGCTTTGGAACTCAGTATTGGAGCAGCAACTCCTAAAATTACCTTTTTTTTTAAAGAAACGAGTAATATCCATGGGAGGTGGGCGGAACTGAGAGGGCACCTAACACAGAGTGCTGCGGTTTTATTGCTCCCGTAGAAGTCAGGCTGCTTCTTAGTAATAAATTAGCAATCTGCAGCTTAAGACTTCTCTACCAACAGCCTTCCTGTATCAAACACTATGTCCCTGTATCAAACACTATGTCCAGGAAGGATGCTCAGGCTAGGATGCTGTCTCTTGAAGTAAGCACCAGGGAGGAACAGACTTCAGCAGGAAACAACTCAGAACCAAGGACTGTTTTCTTGCAGCTCTCTGCAGATGCAGCTCCACACAGGTTACCCCAGGCAGAACCCTGCCAAATGCTGCGGTGCATCCTGGGCACCACAGTGGTGTCTCTGCACTCCAATTTGTTATAGAGGGCACCTATTTTAGTTAATTGGGTCCTAGCTTAGGTATCCCTCCACAGCTCTGCATGATGTGTTGATGCACACCCTTAATGTATAATACATCCTTTCACTTGTAAGGGCATATGCTGGTGCACCTAGTATTTTAATAGATTATTATACTGGCACAGCTACCAAAAGGGCTAGAAACTAATCCTATAGAACTATACATTTTGCTTCTTTTTTAAATGTAGATCTTTAACACAAAAAAAAAAAATCAGAAAGCACCTTACTGCTTGTCACTGCAGAGCTATCACTGGCAATACCTGCCTTGGAGACACTGAGATACTGCAGTCCCTCTTTACTGCCATGAAAGGAAAAAAACATCCTGTGTGAAATTTTACTATACCATGGGAACCAACAACTGGCAAGCACTGCCTTCTCAATGTGAAGAGAATTTCAGGGGGATTTTATGAGGTTGTACATGTGTAAACCTGATGCTGACAAAAACCCATCCACTTGGCAAACAACTGAAAGTGCACGCGCAACTGAATATGATGTGATCCATTGCACTTCCAACTGTAAGAGTCTGGTTCTGGGCTCACATAAATCAGATGTGAGTGGATTACATTCTGACAGTCACACTCAGCTAGTGAAAGCAACAGAATTTCAGTGAGGTAACTCGTTCTGAGAGCTCTGACAAACTAAAGGAACAAGAGGTTTCCTGATGCCTGGCAACTCAAAAAGGAAGCGTGCATGTCTTGGTGTGGGGGAAAAAACTTGAGAAATGAGGAAAAACACAATAGAAAATCAGATCTTGAGAAAGGATGTGATGATCCCTCTCGACAACTGTGAAGGAGTAGTGAAGCAAGTGAAAGTTTGCTCATAATTAGCTGACAGAAGACACTGAAAAAAAGTTACTTGGCTTCTCTTAGACATTTAAATTATATGTTACATGTGCATTTTTAAAATAACTAGACTTTGAAACTCAAAAATGTTTGCTTTTCTACCAGCATGAGTCTGCTGCAATATTATCTCCTTCATGCCCTCCATCTCCCTCTCACCCTGACCCACATGACAGATCTATCATGATAGATCTGTCATGTGGGTCAGGGTGAGAGGGAGATGTAGCCTAGCCTAGCTGTAGCCTAGCTGTAGCCACTTTTACAGACAGAAAATGTAGTCACTGAGAAGTGTGGTCTCTGAATCAAGGTTAGCCAATTATTTTAAAACAGGAAAATACGAAGCTTGCTTCTTTCTGATTTCCAATTTTCCTTTTCTGTGGGAAGGCTCATGATAGGAGATGAAGTAAAATGGCTAACAGACAACCTCCCTGGATTTCTGATGGGACTGTACAGTGGAGAATGAGAGAGAAGAGAGTTGTCATGTTAGAGAGGCACTCGTAGTTCTTTTCTCAGAAATCTCAGACCATGAGGACACAGATGGGGGCTGAGGACTTGTTGCCCTACCATAGCCTAGGGCCTGATGGACTACACCAACACCTTTGATGACATGGGCTTTGGCACAGTAAAGTGAGAAGGCCAGCTCCTTGTTCCATAAGCCCAACATAGGACAAAGAATACCCTAACAGCCTGCAGCAATCCCACTCCCAAGTTACCAGCACTCTCATTGGACTGGATAAATACTAAACTTAAGCAATTTAAAACCCCAACTCACAAGGAGGTGAAAGGAGAGTTAGTGAAGCAGCATTGCTGACCACTACTCAAAGGATAGAATGTGCTCAGATGAAGGGGGATGCAGTGTGTGTGAGGGATTATTAAGACAATACGGGATTTCCAACTTGAGAGCCCATAATAGTCTACAAATACTGACTTTAGTGATAGTACATTTTGATTGGTCATTGATATCAATCAGTATAGCATCTGCCATAGCCAACTACCTTCAAGTAACAGAGAAAAGTCTTTTATCAAAGATTTCACAGAAGTGTAACATGTGCTGCCTCAGCAGAAAGCCAGTGAACAGCACCTAGCATGCCAATGCTGGTTCATGTGCGTGCAGGTCTCAGAAAGCCAGAAGCACTGCTCAGAGTGCAGTCCAAGGTTAAAGTTGGTCTCATCTTCCATTTATTTGCATATCACTGATGAAAGAAAACTCCCTCAACAAATGGCTTATGTCACATGTAGCTCTCTTTCCTAACCTAACTCCCCTGGTATCTCTGTTTCCCAGCACAGTATGAGTTACAGCCATGAATCACACATCCAGTCACTTTTTCTAATAGTCTTTACTCACCACTTTGCAGCAGAGGGGCCAGAACCACCACAGCAGACCCAGCGCCGCTAACAGTAACAGCACGAGAATTGCAATAAGTGCTGCTATTCCACTGGACTATGAAGAAAGCAGAAAGATTGTGTCAGCAGATGTCAAAAGTACCTGGTTTTCCCACTTACCCCGAACAGCTTCTTACTGACTGATACAAATCCCAAACAAATCATTCCCACTGACTGGACCCTGTTCTCACCACAGAGAACATCCTCACAAGGATCAAGAAGGGGGTCTTGACCTAACTCATGTTTAGCACAAGTTCAGTGACACCCTCTGCTCTACGTCTCTTCAGTTCCGTGAGTTATGTAGGAGGTAAGCAAGGATGCTTCAACAGGAACCGTGTGTCACAGCGACTGATCTTTCAACACTAAGAGGAAGGAGGTGGTGAGGTGCTGTTCCTTTTTCCCATTCCCTACATATTCCAGGGTCCCAGGTATTCCAAGGACTGAACACAGCGTGCTGCAGCACTGATGGACACATTGAGAATGACAAGCCTTTGGAAACTACTTCTTTCTACCTACCCATAAACCTAAATTCACATTCAGTCAGCCATGGGAAGAAGCCCAGCATGCCCCAGTGCAAGGCAGTGGATTCATTTTGATGTAAAACTGGTATCTTCAAGATCAGCATGAGGCCCAGTGTCAAGAAACGAAAGGGCACTCTGACTGCTAACAAATGAGCTGTTAGACACAACCAGGGAATGTCTCCTCCCAGGTCTGCGGATGAGGCATGCCGCCCTCCCATGAGTACACAGGTCTGCATGGGCTGGTGGGAGGAGTCTCTGCTAACAATGTGTATGTAGGGCTGTTACGCTTATCGCTCTCAGCCTGTACCAGCTGTAGCCCACTAAATCCCTATAACAGCGCTGTTTGAACCTGAAGCCACCATCCTAAGAAGTTCTGGACAAGCGTTACTGCTTCCAGCACTATCACTTTCAACACAGAAAGGAGCAGCCCATCTCCCACCACCTCAAACCCACATCCTGCAGACACTCTTCTCCTCACACGTGGTGCTCTGTGCTGCTTTACAGCAACACTCAGAAAAACCCAACAGCGGCCTTAGGAAAACAGAAGCTCTTCAGACTTCAGCTGGGGAAGGAGGAGGCAGCCCAGGGAATCACTGAGGTTGGAGCACAGCATGAGTAACCCTTCAAGGTGAGAAGAGCTGCACTGGAGATACACCATTGCAAAGGGAAGGTGAAACAGCTTTATTCCATCTACATGTAAATGCAGTGGCATGTATGTATTTAAGAGACGCAGGTGAGATGTGTGCCTCAGCTCCTAGATGCAGCGTATTTGTTTGTTTTCAGTGCAGCAGTGTGCGTGGGGAAGGCTGTAGCTTGTAACTCCCATACACCAACTAGCCATCAGCTGCTCAGCTATCGGAATTAGTGAAACAATTCTAGCAGTGACCCATTTCTTGCAGTTGCCCATCTGCTACTATGGAAACCGCAGTTCTTGTATGGAGCTGTCTTTGCTGCAACGTGTATGAAAGGAAAAAAAAACCCACAAAAAAGGCGGGACGATCAGAAGAACAACAATTTTTCTTGTCAATGCACATCTGTACTCATTCTGTTTCCTGTTAGTGAAAACTTCTGACTACAGAGAAGTGCTGTTGAGAGTACAGCAGAAGGGAGACAGCCATACACAGCAATTTGGTATGATCTGCTTTGCATCAGTGCTTTGTTTTTACCCCTCTGCAATCATAGCAGTTTTTAAGGGGGCACAGGGACAGACTTAATATGTCCTGCTTTCTCCAAAAGGACTGAAATAATGAGAAAAGTATCTGTTAGTCTGCAGCATCCTGCCATGACTGTACTGTCCTTACATTACCATGCTGAGAGGCTGCTTCAGCATGCGTTGGTATAAGGTGGAAATGCTTCTGAATGATAAAGAGACCCTTAAACAGAGAAACTTGATTTAGGCAGTGTGTGTTCTCTCAGTTCATTCAGGCTTTCTTCCTGAAACTGAAGGGCTGAACTGAGATTCTTCTGATTTCTGTGGTTACCCAAGTACTTCATTTTTAAATAAACAGAGGGAAAATTTCTTTTATTTTCTTTTAGGTTAATTACCTATGAGTGATAAAAATACCATTGAAAAATGCACACTGATGAGCAGAAGGTACTGTTCTGCACACTTCTATGCCTGACAGGAAAGCTGCACTAAATTCACACTTTAAATGAGGCAAATTTAAAGCAACACAGTATCCATGCACAGCATGTTCCCAAAAGCTCCATGCCTACAGAGCAGTCTTGTGTCTAATTGCACAAATTTTAACTATCCTGACTATGTAATACGGAAGACAGAAGAAATTAGTGGAGATCAGAAATGTGAGATTACAAGTGTTACATATGAAGTTAGAAGAGCCCTAAGTATGTGGTTTATCTTGGAAGCTGTTTGTATCTCTTTTCTAAGCCTATGATAAAAATCATAGCAGGATGTTTGCGCTGTCTTAGCCATAACTAGGCTCACCTGAGGTACTCCAGCCTGCGCTTTGGCAAAGACCATCTCATCTCATGAACAGAGCTGAGAGCATACACACCTTCCTCAGGAACCAGTTACACAGGGTTATAACAAAGGCAGGACAGAGTCCTCACATTCTGCTCGGTTCAGCTGGCTCCCACCAGTGCTGCTCAGGGGAGCTGGGATGGGACCTGGCTCTCAGGACATCAGTGTATTCATGAGCGAGTCTCTGATGGCATGAAAGCTTCACGATACTTGTAAAGTCACAGCAGCACACTGTGCTAAGGCATTTCTTGTCATGTATTTAGGAAAGAACACAAATTGTAGAGAAGTATAAGCCCCAAACAGACAGGGAGCAGAGACACTGCTTGATCTCAGGGCAGTGCCGGCTGAGGTCACCTGGGAGAGGATCTCCCAGGGATGTGACCTCTATGTGGAGTTCTGCATGTGGTCTAAGTCAGGAGCCCCTGAAGCAGCTAGTGAAAGAGATGGAGCAGCAATGGAAGGAGAAACTCTTAAAACAGAGCCTATGTCAGAAAGCAAAGGTACATCTCCAAGCCTGGCACATTAAGAGATGCCTTTCATGTGTTATTGGGAAGATATGTACAGCTATACTTAGTTTGCCACCTTAATAGCAAGAATTAAGGGAACTGTACAGAAAAAACCCTCTGTACACACTTCACCGGGGAACTGAAAACTTTTTGTTGCATGTAGTAGTGTTCTAAACCAGATTCTGAGTGTGTCTCAAAACAGAGAGACAGCAACTTAGGACATACATTTACACTCCAACATATTAAGAAATCATACATCATGAGATTATGTATATTCTGTTTGTGCCTGCACATGTATTTTTTTTATTTGGGTGGATTTGTACATTCTGAACATCTTGGGGACGTTGCCATGCATTGAGGTTCTCCACACTGAGAGATCATGCAGGGCTAAAACCAAAAGAAACCTGACTTTGGAGCTGTGCATTGAATGTTGTCAGCCATTTACTTACACACTCTGAAGCGGTGATTGTTAGTGAGCTGGACATGAAAGACTGCCCTTCATTCAGACTCACCAAAACTTCCAGAGTTCTGGAAAGAAAGAGAGAAACAAAAATCTATCAGGTACAAGGCAGTCAATAAAAGCACAGACGTGCTCCAGAGGCACTCACACACATACAGGCTCTGTTAACAGAGAGGAGTGTTCCAAGAGAAGGAAACAGGATCCTGGGCCTCCTGTGCTAGACCTCGGAAGTGACAAAACTGATGTGAGAACTTTGTTTCTAGAAACCTCTGATGACTTTTAAGTGATCAAGATACTGAGCAGTTGCTAGGGCTGGACCTTGTGGCTTTCAGAAACCTCTTTCTGGTAACTTCAGACTAAGCTTTCTTTCCCTCCCTTCACCCTGAAAATGAACACCACAGTGTCTCACAAGTACCGCGCTGATTACTGCCCGGAGATCATTTCAGTCTCCCCACCAGAGAGCTATCTCAGGCAGAGATCATCCCTTCTCCAGGCCATGTAGCATAAAATGCACCAAAAAGTTCTGCATAAAAAACCCCAAAGTTCAGCTGTAAAAACAACATTGTTTTGTCTGTTCCCTAAGCATCTCTTTAGTCATATGCAGACATTATGGATAAAAATGTCGGATAATTATAAATGGTCAAGACTTTCTATAAATAGCACGTAAACACTGCATACAAATAGTATGCGGTTTACATTCTACAAATTAACCCTAGAAGAAAACAACACATGGTGGATGTTAAACATAAGAAGCCTCTTCAGCTTCTCTGGCTTGGATTCCCAGGATGCAGACAGTTTATATTATGCATAGATGTAATTAAATAAGAATATAGATATCCCTGAACTAAAGTGATTAATCATTTAAACCATTCTTCTATGTCATGAGTTCCTATTCTGGCACAAGTGCTTCAGTCAGTGTGGAGCTCAGAGCTGTTTTAACTCATTTGGCTAATTCCTTTTTCTCTTTTAGTAAAAATCAAGTAAGCTGCTCCCACTAAACTAATTTTTAAATGATCCGTGTTATGAATAATTGATCCAGCAGAAAGAACAACTCCAATTCACTTGTAATTGTTACTAGAATCAGCGCATCAGCACGGCTGCCTCACCCCTCCCCCAGGAGGGCAGGCAGACCCTCCGCGCACTGGGCAAGGGCAGACCCAGCACCGCGCCCAGAGGGGCAGGGGGACAGACACCCTCCCAGCTCAGGACATTCTATGAGTCTATGATTCTATGATCTGTATTAGACTTCTGCTAGTAGTAGTTATGTAGCTACCACACTTAATGCTATTTGTCACTATAAGCTTGGTAAGTCCTGGCTGAAACATGCAAGGTTCGTCTAATTTAGCTCTTACAAAGTGATGCTATGTTTTGAGACTGCCTTTGCTAGCAAACTGAGCAAGACAGGAATGTGAAAGACATTTGGATAAAACCTCAGAAGAGCATCTTAACCCATACTAAAGAAAAGGATTGTTGCCCACCTATCTTGTGCATCTTGAAATTTAGTTGGAACCCATGAGACTGAAAAGCTTTCTACAGGAGCTAAGAGGACTGACGCCTGTGCGTACACCTTGCCATAGAGCTGGCCTCTCCTTACCTCCACTGACCAGCTCCTCTTAAACAGGGATTACCCAAAGGACAGTATCGTTACTAGAGTCTTCCACTAGAAAAGGCAACTGTAAATTCCAGCCCCACCAAAAAAAACGTTTACTAGGCTGATGTGCTCTGCAGCCCCGAGAGCTGCATTCCAGCTCCATGCACTTATCAAAGTATTTTGCCAGGGATTTAGGAGAAAACCAGCAAGCAGAGATGCCTGCAATCTGTTCTCTTAGGCAACTTGCCCAAGTCCCAGAGAGGGGCTGTGCTGAGCAGGCAGGGTCACCAGGACCCAACTTTGACACATTTTGCTTAGCTTAGGGTCGGGGTCACACTCAGCACCCAGAAAGTGACAAATAAGCAATTCCTGCTAGAGTTCATGAGCTGGTGGAAAGACATCCTCAGAAGTGGTACAGAAATCTCACTCCAGCAGAAACACCCAGGCAAAAACTCTCTGTTACAGGAACAAGAGCAAAGTCTGCTCAGCCCAGTTACTGAAGGCCAGCTGTTAGGGACAGTTACGAAAATGGGGAGCTTACCTGTATTTTTAGGAGAAGCCACAGAGCTCCTGTTGTCCTCCAGGACTGAACTCTGCTGCCAGTGAGGTGTAGGGACCCGACCCTTGTGCCCAGCAACATCTGGGTGCAGTGCTCACCAGTGCCCAGGCCCCAGGAACGGGCATTGATAACACGTGTTACTGACAGAGCCAAGCCCATGGCTCACTGGCTCCCAGGGACTGCAGAGGAGGGTTCTGAGTCCCTGGGCACCATGTGCCACCCGCTGCTGCACTGCCCCAACCTCGAGCTGTCAGGCGCTCTGACAGAAATCCCAAGCAACAGGCTCATTGAGCACATCAGCTATCAGCACAGACATGACGCTGGAGGAACTACCCATCTCCTTGCCAACCTGGTTCTGATTCACAGCTGCAGGGATGAGCCATTGGAGATTTTCATAGGAGTTATCATACTCACTCAGTTCTAGATGTCACAAAGTGAACTCATACAGATAATTACCTTATCTTCAAAAGGATGAACCTGTCAACATATAAAATGACTTCTTCCCTGAAATTGTCATGTCGATAGGGTAAAGGAAATGAGGTTTTTAATTTCTTCAGCGTGCACCTATTAGAAGGGCTGTGTGTCCTTCTGACTGATAGAAATACCATCCTTCAGAGCTGGAGTTCTGAAAGCTGGGCGCTGTATTTTTTCTACTCACTCATTCACAATCATCCAAGAGAAAGACATATACATAAATACACCTAGTGTCTGCTAGTAACTGTCCACATGTATGACACACTGCATGAACTGCAAATATTTGGGAAAGAAAATTATGTTCACCAGTGATTCTACTTTTTGGGCCCTTCGTTCCCCACCAGTGACTGCCAGTATTGTGTGAGTGTCAGGGCCCTCTGGAGACACTCAAACCAGCTCAGAGCTGTGCCAGCCTGTGTTACCAGGAGATATGTCTGCACCTTCAGGCCTCTGCTGATCCTTGTTTCTGCAGACCAGAGAACACAATTTAGAGGGTTATGAATCTGCAGTGATTTTTCGTGACAGGCTTAGGTCCCAAGGGGAGGAGCAGCACACACTTCGGTCTGTTGGTCATCTGACTGTACCTGCAAGTGTCCCTGGTGCAGGCTGTCAGAAATGCCTTAAAAATGCCTCCACAGGCACTGAAGGCCTGGTTTTATAAGGCTGTTTGGCCAGATCTCCTAGCAATTATCTATGTGATTTACATGACTGCACCCGTAGGATCTTAATTGATTTCTGAAGACTCACAGAAAATTGCCTCCCTTTCTGCTGAGAAAGAGAGGGTGAGAGAAGAGAAGGTGTCCCACCTAGCACTGAAACAAAGACCGTGCCGGCCTGAGGCCCCTATCTGATTCGTCACTGTGCTCAATGCACTGTGAATTCAGTCACAGGCAAACAGCAGAGCTGCGTGTGAGGGCAGACTGTCCCTGAAGGAAAACAGACCCTTTGACACAGCCCTCTTTTCATGGAAAGGTTAGACTGAGACTAATTTCATACCAGCACAGAACAAAACCCAGTGCTGAGCTCTCAAAACCTGCTGCTGCAGAGAGAGCATATCCTCAGGTCAACCCTCAGTGAAAACCACAAAGAATCAGTAAGCGTAAATGTTGATGTTGCTGTAGCAACCCAGGAAGACATCCTCCAAGGCCCAGTGAAAACCTTGCCGCCGCTGAGTGATACCTTCTGTGTGGCTCACGGTGTGGATTTCACATCTTGCACACAGGAAGGGTAAGCAGACCCTGTAGGTAACAATCCTGGGGTTCCAAGTGTCAAGGCCCACACAAATACCCGGGCCTTCTTGCAGTCACACCCACAAGCACACCGAGTCCAGCAGCTTCTCTATGTCCAGCATGGAAGACATGGCTGCAGGAACAAGCCTCCAGGGAAAGGCAAGTGCAGCCCTTCACACTGTTCTTCAACAAAGCAGCAGCGCCCACGTCCAGCATCTTCTGATGGCTTTTAGCCAGGATGCTCGTTCCTATCTCCAGATTGCTTCTGACACAGCACTTGAGTAAAGGGGAATCAAAGCCATAGCAAACTTGAGCTAATAAGCATATGTAATTAACATGCTGTGCAGATACTCGCAGACTATTGCTTTTTACGTACCACATGGCTAACGTGCAGTTTTCCAGTGGTCTGTACTTTTAAAGCTGTTTATTTGTAATAGGAAAACTGTGGGGTCTATTTACAGTTCACAGCCCCTGCTCATCACAGAAGGGATTTTCCTATGTTTCATCTGTGGAGTATCCCTTTTTGGACAGGAATTAATCCTGGAAAACTGGAGAAAGCTTTTTAAAATGTTCTTTATGACCAGAGCTAACCACAGGACTTTCCCAACTTTAAACTGCATCAGTCCTGGCCCACTGGCCATTCTACTAAAGAATTTACCAACAAAATGTAACTTGAGAAGACCCAACGATTACAATTCTTTCTTTACTTTGTGTCCACTGGCGTTTCATTGTTAGAGAAGAGGAATGTGGCCTGCTGCCATATGCCACTACAGCTCTGATCTAAAGAATTTCATACCCTATGAAATACAGCTGACATTTCAATCCACAGTAACCTATTTGCAAAGTATTCATTTGCTCCTTACTTTATGAGTATCCAATAAAAGACAGCCATTTTATGGCCCATTAAAAAAGATGAAAAAAAAATTAAATAAAATTGTGAAAGACATTTGCTGGAAGTAATAAATAATTTACCTCCAATTTTCATGCACTGAAAATTAAACTGGCAACTGCTCAAAAAGTTATTAAAATTATGGTGACAAAGGTATCTTAGAATCAAGTGCCAGCACTAAAATAGTTGAAATGCTGTACATAGTAGGAAAGGAATAAATAGATATATGTCTGTATTTAAAAGGGTGATTTTCCTTAAAAAAACCCACTGCCATGAATTAATATATAGCTTCATTACACAGTTAATACTGGTAAGTCAGTGTGTGTGTGTATGTGTCCTAAATACATCTATACATCTGCATCTGCATCTGTGTGCGCTTGCATGCACAAATATAGGTACACAGCACACACACACACATATATATATATATGTACAGCATAAATATATATATGTTCCACACACTGGAAAATTGGTAACCATGGCAGGAGAAGGGTTTGGTGAAACAACTGATTTAAATATCCTTTTTTGCATGCCTATTGCTTTAGCCCCATGTAATCTGCCATCTCTTGTGCACCTGCCTGGCAGCACAAAGGGGTGCCACTGTGACCATACTTCATTTTGACCAACTTGGGTTTGAAATCATTGGCCATCGTCTGCTGGGGACCAACCAAAGCACAGAGCATCCTTTCCCCTCTTCTGGGTCAACAGACACTCCAGGACCACGGCTCTGACTCTGCTTCTAGGGACATGTCCTTGCAGATGGAGGAGGCAACACCAAGACACTGAGGAAGGTATTTCAAGTCCATGCTTCCAGGTTTGTGGCTCTACCTAAATAAAAGCCTCAGCTGCACAGACACAACAAGTTCCCTAACAGCAGGGTTACAAAGCCCACCTGCCAAATGTTCCGTGCAGTTTCACTGTGCCAAGCATCATCTCTGCCTGGGAAGCACAGGAAATGGTTTACTCGAGCTGATGGGAATGGTACCGGGGAAAATTAATACTCTGCACTTCCAATAAATAGAGTTGTTTTCCTCCCACCACACAGGCATAAAAAGAAGTATTTTCCCAAGGATAGCATGATCCACACTCTATATAAATAATCTTGTTTGGGGGCTTTGGTAAATAATTAGTACAAAGTCTTCTCCCACCCCCTTTTTGGTGTAGCTCAGCACTGACATGAATTAAAGTTCTCTTAGGATCCCTGCTTGTTACCCCACAACTATCCACCTTTCTCAGGAGAGTGTCCAACACACTGTCTGTTTGCGTTTGGCTTTCCACAGTAAGCAGCCAGAAGTGCAGAAATACCCAAGTATTGCTGCTGAGAAGTGCTAGTGAATCTGAAAGAATGGGAAGCCAGCAGTGAATTAGCTCTGATCTCATGGAATCATGGGAACGTGCAGTAACAGGGTATGAAATGTCATTATTATGTTAAATTAGTCTATTAATTCAGCTCAGGATACTATGTCCACTGCATAATATTAAGCACTTAGTTCTGCTCACGCACTCTTTCTTAATGCTCTGGGAACACTGTGTGCCCTACTGAGGAACGTGAAGGACTGCATTAGAAATTACTACTGATCTTAACATCAGATCCATATGTCTTAGGAGCCAGTTAGCCTATACAATTCATTGAGGATGTTTCCATCTGTGAATAGTTCCCATTATAATCTAATTGTGTTAAAGTAAATGTATTTCTAAAATATTTTCAGAAGTTAATATTTATAACAGACATTAAGGGTAATCCAGCCATGTTTGTGGCTTCCCACTACCTGAGTTTATCTCTGTAGCTGTTTTGGAGGGGAGAGGTTGTACCCTGCAAGTAACCAACAACTGGTAACTATACTTTCAGGGGAGGGGGAAGGTGGGAGTTTTGGGGAAGGTGTTGGGTTTTGTTGTTGTTGGAACAAAATGCTTGCAAAGGGAAAAAAAAAAAAAAAAAAAAAAGCTTACATGCTGGGGCTGAAAATAAAAACTAAGTTCAGGTGACTTTGCAGAAAACAGAATGGCTCCAGGTGGGAGAAGACCTGATTTACATCAGCTCATCAACCCTCCTCACCCAGTGTTACCTTTGAGGAGCAGCTGCCTGCACTGGAGGATAATGTTAATGCCAAGTCAGTGGGCCTGATCAGCCATGAGTGCAGCGTGATGAAGCACTCCAGTCACCCCAGCACAGAGGCTCTGCTGCGAAACACAAGTGAAAAGAGTTAGCCTTGGAGATAGTGTCCCACCGGTCTGTGAGCACAAGACACTCCCATGGCTGACAAGGCAGCGGGAAGTTAAAAGGGGGTAAGCAGTTCTCACTTCTTTTTTGTTGGGTTGAGGCCATTTTGTCTGTTGTTACATCCCCTGTGTTAGAGAACTACTCAGCTCCTGTGCCCCGGGGTGATGGAAAGGCTTTAGGAAGTGCAGTGTTTGTCTGGCATGACTGATCCCTCCTTTTGTGACAGCATACTGCCTCTGTTCCTCTGTCAACACCTCCTAAGGTACAGCTACGGAGAGGTAACTACTTCTGTAAGCTTATTGTGCTTTTGCTTTTCTATAGTACTGAGTGGTGTTACCTGGAATGCTAAGTGTCTTTGTCAATATGCTACCTCTCAACTTGAGAAATCCCACTGAACCCTAATTTTAATTGCTCCCCTTTTCTGTGGACAAGGTGGTGGTCAAGCAGCATCTAGTCACAATGTAATTTTACAGGATGAGGAAAAGACTTTTTAAATGGGTCCTTAAGTCCATGCTTCAACACTTTCCCAAGCTGCCTGACTTTCCAGGGACTAAGAACTCATTATGCTCGTTGCCCCTTAGACTAATGAGTAGTTTAGTTCTGTGGTGAAACTAATCTCTTGGTTTAATTGTCACAAATGTGGGGAGGCTATTTAGTTAATGCCACCTCAAAAAGAATGTAACTCATTAGCTGAGAACAGAAAAGGCACAACAAAGCCCATGAAAGATTATTTTTCTTAAATGACTCTGAGAGATACGTAAGTCAAATCCACAGCTTGCACATGACTTCCTTTCTTTGGCAGTAATTCTCTGTGCTTGCAGCACATTTTCCAAAACTTTATCTTAATCAGTGAGGAAAAAAAGTAACAAAAAATAGTTGTTCCAGACACAGAGAGCAGCACCCATTATCTCCTTCACCTGGTTTTCAGCTCCTTGCTTGCAAGTTACAAGAAAACTCAATTCAATTACAAACACATGTTCTACAAGGAACCTGGTCAAGCTATGGACCTGTCTGGACAAACAGGTTGCCTGGTATGTTTATCTGCATGCTCTGGAAACCGTGTGGCTCTGTGTATTGGGTATTTGCATACAGCTTGTGGGAGATGTGCCTGGTGTGACCTGAGGAAAGCATCCCTTGAAGCTATGTTTAGATTCAGTTTGTAATAACGTGCTCAGCACTTCTTAGCTTATCTACTTGGTGTTGTCTTTCCATCTGGTAGAAGGAATGCAGAAAGACAAAGGCTAATTTTAATTTACAATTGTTACTGAGTTACTAAATAACGTGGTGTTGAACGGGCATGAGCGCAGATGAGCACAGCAGAGATCTCTGGTTCTTAAACATGCGTGCTGTGGGCAGTGTGACTCGGATGGGGACAGGGAAGTACCACAGTGGCTGCGGCCGTCTGCCAGGCCAACGTTGAGCTAGTGAGAGGTGAAAACTGGTGCTGGGTTAGGGCTAAATATTAGTTTATTGCCTGCTTGTTTTTCTAATGCTCACAGCGTCGGAAGTACAACTGTGTAATCTTAACAATAAGTTAGACACTTTTTGTGTGGGAATGTGAATCTGATTATCGTTCACGCCCAGCCCCCACCCGCACACATTTCCCAAGGCATTCATATGCCTCCTCTGAGAGAACTAATGGTACTGTATCAGCTCTCTTCCTATTTAGATATTTATTTCATATTTGCTCGACGAATCGGGCCAATGTTTTTGAAAGCACATTTAACTATACCATATGCCTACTTAAATCATCCCTATCAAACAAGTTGTAGGATGATGCTCTGGTTCATTCTGTTCTGTTTTCCCTTCCTTCACAATGTGTTTATGTATATTTATCCAATTTGTTCTGTTCCCCTTGCCAAATTGCAGGTTTGAGATCTCAACTATGCAGGGGCAGCTGTGCTATTGTTGATGCCTTACAAAACAAAGGTCACAGACTGAGCCTGTATCACTACAACTAATGACAGCTGCATGTTAACCATTATGGTATACGCACAGAATGATCAGGGTTCATGGACCCTCAGAAGCAGAAATAAATCTTACCTTGCCCTTTGGTAAGCAAGACTTCAGGTCTCGTTTTTACAAGTAATTTTTGTGCAAATAAGCCTCTTGCAAAATAGCCTACTGTTTATTCAATTACTGACCCAGTTTCTCCCTCCATCTGGGGGGAAAAGGAATTATACAACCCCACCATAAAAAGCCAAAACCGGAAAAAGCAAATGACAACTGAGTAGGAAGGCACGATTTCTTGTGCATGTAACAGTGCTTAGACTTTCTCTCTTCAGAGGCTGGGAAGAATTACCAGCTGTTCCAGCAAAGGAAGCTACTGACCACGTAAAGAAACAAGCTACCAAAAGAAGGCTGTTTCCAAACCAACCACGGCGACTCCGAGTACTGAAACAGCAGGGTGGGACTGTTTCAAATGCCCTTTGTTTACTAAGAGAGATTAATCTGCAGGGCTTGTCACTTCCAAGTTGTGTCCCTTGGGTGGCCTGGCACATTATCCCTTCTTTGCCAGCTGCCTTTCAGACCAAGAAGCCAAGAGGCCAAAGTTACTGAAAAGGGTGTTTTCGTGGAGCCTCACGTAGCTCTTGAAATACCAAAGAAGAGGGAAGGCAATTGCTGAAGCAGACTGATGAGATGGGGCATGTGTCTCAGAGCTGTGTCTGCTGACTGTACAGCTGGCTCTGAGGCAGCCTGTCCAAGGCTACTTCACCAGTGTGCTGTTAATTATTTAAAAGAGAGCACTGGGGAAACTACCATCACATCTGTCACCACATGCAGGCAGAACCTGTGCTCATTGCAGGACCAGATGTGTTTGCTCGAAACATGCACTAACTAGCTACTTAATGGGTTAGAATTATTAGCCAGAAGTTAATTAGTCAAACATATTAAACACAAGTTGCCTTCCAAAGACTTATTTCTTTAACACTGCTTTTACTTATTTAGAATCACTACTGACCACAGGAAACAAGACGGGGGGAAAGTAAATCCCCTATAAAGGGCCTGCAGTGCAATGCAGATTCAAGAAATCTGATCACAAGGCACCAATGAAAGCTGCAGCGCTCCAAGAAGTGGACTTAACTGTGTGCCTTGACACCAACAACTGTACCAGCATGTTCCGGGAAGCAGGGAGGCTTGGATAAGGGCCTACAGATGTTGGAGAAAAGAGAATTAACAGTGGAAAGAGGTTTTGTGTTTGTCTTATTTTTTTCCTTAGTAAAGTCAAGCTGGAAAAAGGATGGCTTTGCTGCTCCTGCAGCATACATTGTATGTGTCTCTGAAGGTGCAAGCACTGCCATGGCACGCTGCCTGTGTAACGAATTCTGAAATACTCCTGGCTAATGCAGCGTGCTTGTGTTCCCAAAGAGATGACATTCAAAAGTCATGTCTGAGTTTCTGGCTACCTGGGTCATGTCACAGGAAGCAGCTGATGGGAGTAAAGGCAGAATATGTGCTCTCTTTGGGCTAGTTGGGGCAGGAGTGAGTAGTTAAGAGGCTTTGTTAGACACCTGCCATGACAGCTTTTGTAGAACACCTTTCAGATGCTCTCCAATGAGGTAACTGGCAGGATGAGGCCTGCAACAAGGCTTTCCTGTGTCTCTGCTCTTCCTCTTAATCCTGGTTCTAGTATTAATGAAAATGAGAAACCTCAGAGCAAGACTCAAAGTGCCTTTGTGCTTCCTCTTGGTTATCAAGGGTTTGTTTCCCAAGAAGGCAGGAACTCTGGCATGAATTCCTGGGCCTTCAGCTCATTTTAGTTTTTGCCTGTGTATCTGCTGTAGAGAATGTGCAAGGCCCCTAAAACAGTGAGCAGGAACCTCCTGGTGTCTCCTGTAAGCTGCAGTGAGTTTTAGATACTCGCACAATACCATTCCACTTAATAACAGTTCAGTTTGTCAGAGACCCGTAGGCAGAAATGCACCAGACTCACAAGTCTGCTTTTCCAGTTGCACACAGCTACAATCTCTTCCAGAAGACACAACTGTGGCATTCCTTAAGCCCCTCTTGAGCGATGCTAACAGAGACACGTTTATGTTGAAGCGGGTGGTTAATTCCCATTGTCCTCAGCCTTGTACATAATGCACAGCACAAAAGCAGAGCAGAGAATTCTGCCCTAAATCTGTACTTCAGAGATTTAAGTTTATGGTATCAAAATTTTAGCTGGGGAGAGAAACTCTTGCCTGCATTTAGGCTATCAGAGGCTACAGAAAGTGGTGTAAAAAGCAGCATGTTCTAGCACTAGCTCGAGCAAGAGGAGAGGGCAGGTAGTGTGAGTTGTCTATAACAAACAGCCAGGTAGCACTATTAAGCATTGCAGGACCTGCTTCCTTCTGTGGAAAAAGCAATCAATCCTCTAGCAGTGAGATGAGCTCCCCAAAAAAGAGTTTATTTGCCTGTGTGGAGAAGCTGAGAAACTTAAGAGGAAAACACTTGGATGCAATAGGTGGTTAAGCCAGTTCCTGAAATAGGTTACTTACAGGTTGAAAGTGCTACATAAAATAAGGAGGCGCTTACTTCTTTCTTCCCTTATATCCTTATTCCAAAGGGCTAAGGGATAATACCGGAGTTATAACAGATGAAAAGGAAATCAATGATAAAGCAGAAACAAAAAATTAAAGCCTCAGAAGTGGCAGTGCAGGAAGCATGCGGTGCGCTTGGTGTCTGAGCTCCCCCTAAGCTGCCACCCTTTTTACAATGAATGCCAAACAGGCAAAGCAACTGTTCTCAACAGGAATCGTGAAGACTTGAATGAGACAGGCTCGTCCTGTAGTAAACTGGTTAATAGCCAAATAAAAGGATGTCTCAAGGTAGCGTTTGCAGCTCAGAAACATAAAGCCAGGTGCTTAGTCCTGGAGATCTTTTCCCACTGTGTTTTCTTTCTAGTGAAAAACTGCTTGCTTTTTCTTACAGTGGTAAGAGATTGGTTCCCCAGTTACGTTCAGACTCTTACAAGACTTGCTCGAGAAAGTTAATTTTTCCTGCAGTAACTCCTTATTGGAACGTCTGGATAGGAAGTACATTTGAAGTTACCATTAAACTTGTGAACTTGTACCATTGCCAAGAGTTCTTACTACTTACAGTACATAAAGAAACTCAGAATCTGATAAAGGCTAACAAATCACCTGATGCTTGCCCTGTGCTTTGTTTCAAGTGAACTGACAAAATGCAAGTCAGCTACTTTGGAACTGGAGGCAACTAAGAATTTGGGAATACAAATGTAGTAATTTTCCTTCCTACTGCACAAAAAATAATTCCTATTTAATCTTTGCTCTTTAAGTGTCACCAGCTGTTCATGTTGGACAGGATGTAGGAAGGGATGTATACAAGCTGAAGCCAACATGGTTTGAATAGAGGGCAAATACGGTCATTAAAAGACAGTAGTCCAGACTATACTGTCTCTGCAGGCAATTGGATCATGAATTCACGGTAACTGAAAGCAAGTTTTCACTTGCAGTCAGGTGTATGTTTGGATTTGTCCTTTTTGGCTTTGTTATTCCTTAAGCTTCTGTACTAGGGCAGCCCTCAGGAGGGTAAAGCACCATTTGCTGCAAGGGTGCCAAAAAGCTACTGGACTGAGAGATGGCAACCATGTGATGCCCTGATGAAAGCAGCATTCCCCTTAAACCAATACCTGTCCTGTCAGCGTAACCCACATCTTGTACCTGTGTCCCCACAGACCCAGTCAATGTGTTTCCAGTTTGGAGGAGCTTGTGTATCCTGGTGGGCTGAGGGGTAAATGCTCACTTTGTTATGAGCTAATCTTGGAGCAAACACGGTATGCATTCAAGCACAGGATGCATAAAGGTGGATGCTGGCCAGCAATACTGCAGATGCATTAAAAAATGAACTTCTGGGGTTTCCTGAACTATTTTAAGAACAATGACTTTTCAGCCTGTTGGTTCATTTTGAATAATTCACCACTTAGCCTAGACCAAACTGTCTTTTGTTTGCTTAGATGAGTATCTGCATGAGATCAAATCTGATTTGTTTCAGTAGGCACCAGCAAATCCCCATCTCTTACTGTAATAATGAAAAACTAGAACTCAGAGTTAGTTAAGTAGTAGTCATGAAAATATTCCCTACAGATATTTCAGTAAAATACTGAATAGTTGCACTAGTTTAAACTTGTTATTGTCATCCACTGATCAAATAAGGGAACTTGTAAATGCCTGCAAAGTAAGAGATGTGTATTGCTGTGGAGGTCTTTCTAATGAAAACAGAGAGGATTTCACCACTGGATTAGAGGAACTGAAGCCATCTGTTTGTCAAGCCAAGCCTAAAGATGTGTTTTCTGACTGCACGCTCAAAGAACTTAGAGCAAAATGAAGAAAGCAAAAGTATAGCGCAAGAAGGTAGACTTATAAAATTATGCCAGTTTTTCCTGTACTGGTCTTGCACAGAGAGGAGGGGTCTGTTTTCTTTCCAAAGTACGATGACTACAGAAACATCTGAAGTGACAGAGAGGTCAAAGAAATGGCTTGAGCTGTGGCAGGATGGCAAATTCAAGCCTAAGCAAAAGGGGAACTGATACCCTCAAATGTTACGAAAGACACTAAAAATACATGGCTTTTAATTGTTCAGTGCATAGAATCTGAGTCCTTTTTAGTAAACCAGCTTAGCTGCAGTGTTACGCTTGCCCCATGGGCTCTAAGTGATCCCTAAATATGTTAATTGAAGTAATTCCTTTTGGGTTTGTCTCTCCATTTTCTCCCTGCAGAGTGTACGTGGTACTCTTCCTTTCTGTATTATTTTGATACTTTCCAACATTTTGTTATGATGCATAGGTTGCCTGTGTAGAAATCCCCAGTAATTCTTACCCATTAGCTAATCAGGCACCTTTTAAAGTGCTTTTGTAAGCTGAATACATAATTTTGCATTTGAGAAGCAGCATGACAAGAAGAGGTTTTTTTAAGTGGCACAAGCACCACTGTCATGCTGTCATATAACCTAAGGATACCACATCCATCTGCTACACGGTACAGTGACAAAATAGGCTTTGAAAAGAATGCTGGGTTCAATCTACAGCTGGCATTTTGCAGGCTCTTAACTACATGCAGCCAGCAGCTTGAAAAAGTAGAAACACACAGTGGCCTAAGTCCAGGAGACCAGGAGTTTACCAACCCAACATCTCTGGTACTTCGGCATTTTATCTATTCCACATGGGTTTTCATTGTTCTGCATGTGAAAACTGCAAATTTGTTAGTGTGTAATGTGTCTCCAATTACAGAAACATTATGAAAACTGTTAAGTGAGTCTTTACCTTTTACCCAGAACAAAGCTGTGGCTTTGGAAGTCACAGAGCTAACTTTGCCTGGTTGCGTTGCTCTTAATTCCACTGAAAAGAGCACTAGAAAAAGAGCAGACCGGTTGTTGCTACATTAGCAACTAATATTAGCTCCGCTACATGAGGAATTACTGGGAGTTATCCAGCAATAGTCTGAGCTGTGCCAATGGAAAGTCAAGAGTTCAAGTATGTACATATCTTTCATAGCTGTCAGTCTTCTGCATAGGAAACTGTTTATCTCTGGTCCAAAGCTGTAATTACTTCAGTATTGGGTTATGGAAGTGTATTTCACATACTAACTTTTGGGGAAAAAAAACACGTTCCTGTGAACCCATACAACTTTATGTGCATTGTTCATGCTTTCTTTTCTACAAACACTGCTGAGAAGAAAAGTGCTGTAATTAAGCGCTTGATCTGCACTGCAATTACAATATGGTGAGTTGTCTGTTTCAATAATGCTTCACAGGCCAAACAAGCTTTTCACAGAAAAAGGGAAAAATGCAGCATGTTCAAGTAGCTTCCACTGTGCTTTAACCTACATAAACACCCCATGCATTTCACATTAATTTGGCAGGATGGGCTGTTTACAGATTCTCGGACTAACAGTACGTGGAGAAGCCTCAACAGTTTCAGGTCTTCAGGGTGTTTAATACTGGGGGCCCAATTTGCTGCTGCTGTTCTACTGTAAGGTAAGTCCACCAACATACTTGGCATAGATGGGAAGGGTTCTTAACGCAGCCGATTCACAGGGTTCCAATGACAACGCTGTCTCTCAGGGCTGCGCACAGTGCTGATCTGTTTCAGCCAAACAGCGTTTTGCTGCAGCAGTGTTGTCAGGCAGTAGACAAAGCAGCCATGTGCAGCCCAACTGGAAATGCTGCACTGCACTGTATGACATGAAGGCACATAGGGCAGTGGAGTCCTGCTGCACACCGAACAAGTTCAGCATTTCACACAGCTGTGCAAAAGGCAATCTGAGCATCAAGGAAACCTAACAGAGTTAAAAACTCCTCCCATCCTCTGCTCTCCATGTCACTCCCTTGCACGCTTGGTTTCTATGCCACGAACTAGCACTTGCTCCCCAGAGGGAAGCTTTGGCTGCTGCACAGGGGCTGTGGTGCGGCTCCTCTGCAGTGATTCACCCCACTACTTCTAACAGGGTTAATCACTGAAGTTGTGTGTTTGTGTTTTCTTTCTTCTATTGCTTCCCAGCCTTTCCCCTCCCGGTGCTGTTTAACACACAGAACAGATGTGTATCTGGGGTTGTGCTGTCAGTCTTACAGTGGAACTGAGGCAGTGGATTGTTGCTTCACTCAGAAAAGCCACCACTGCAGTCTGTGCAGTGTGCTTAGTTACTGAACTGCTGAGGCTTGCCACTGAAAAAATGACAATGCAGAGCTGTAACGAACTGCTGTGCTTCCTGCTGGATTAGTATCAGCCTGATCCCAAATAACTCTGAGAAGAACAACTTGCAGAACAGAAAGTCAGCAGCCTGAAAGCCTTCTCCCTCCCACAGGCCAAGCTCTGACGTACAGTTTTCTGATTTCAGATTAGTTTAGACTTTCACAAATCCAGACTATGAAGTTGAAGTGATCTTAAAGCCCAGGGCATGTGTGAATTTGAGAGGAGAAGGGAAGGATTAGTTCTCACAGGGCTAGAAGTAATGTGTGGCTGTGGCCAGTGACACTTAGGATAAGGCTCGAACTGCAGCTTAGCCACAGTGCTGTTAGGAGACTGCTGCCATTGTTAAATTGGTGCCTCACTATATCATTACATGTTGAGCAGTGGTATGCATCTTGACACATAATTTTAATAATAGCTTGTAAGTGTCAGTGATAATGTAATCTATTTAACAATGAGCCTAAAGATTATCCAGAAGAGAGCATATTATGTCCTATTAAAACAGCTAATCTGCATAAAACTTATGACAAGCCAGACCTTTTCAGTGTTTAATAAACTGGCTGAATATTCATTTTTAAGGCACTGTCCAAATTGGTTTGGTCACAGATGACTATTTAAAGTCCATTCCAAAGCTGGCAAATATACCAGGGAAATAACACAAGGAGGGGGGAAAGAAGGGGGCAAAGCAACAACAAACCAACCCTCCATAAAACCAACAAGAGATCGCCTGCAGCCCAAACCCCTAGTGATTAACGCCAGCAAAAGGGGTCCGACTCTAACAAAACACAGGATGACATTTGTTTCAAGTACTTACTGTCCACTTTGGTACAGGATCGGTGCAGGGCAGAGCAAAAAATCAGATTCCACTGTTTTTGGTTTTTCATCTGAAAAACAAATCACATGAGCTTAACATACTGTGCTGCTTAAATGTGCAGCTGACGCCTGAATGTGCTATAAACTACTTTTCTTTCTCACAGTACACTGGTTACTGGTTTGGTAATGTCTGGGACTTGGAAGCAAGGCAGGTCCAAGTCAGGGAATAAAGCTGTTGCTTTTTTAAAGCTATACTTTGAACATACAAACCCAGAGCTGGCTTTAAACACGAGTGTGAGCCCACATTACACTGCTTACTTTACTCAAGTAAGCTCATTCTCTTCCAGAGAGATAATTTCCTGGACTTGGGACCTTTTTTGCAAAGACTGGGAACATTATTAGGCGTTTCCTAATATTTCAAGATGAAGATTTGTTTTTAATTAGCTCCAACCCAGTGCACTGCACTCAGGGACTGTTTTAGCAGTTGACTGGAGTTCCTACTTCTCCAGTCTTTCTCATGGTTTTGAGTTTATCTGTTTGCAAATCTCTTCAACTTGGAAAGCATCGACTTGCAGAGCAGTATCCAGCAAAGCACTCCTGCGTTTGTGAAAAGGGAAGGAGGGAACAATTTTACTTCATGCATTTGGTAAGCTGGGGAAGACTCTGCTCTGTGTGCAGGGCCATCGTCCCAAACCTGCCTGTGGCAGGGCTGTTAATTTCTGTACTGGAGCTGCTCCTGTGAGCATGGGCTGTTTCCTGATTTAGGGGTGAGAGCAGAGAAGTGATCTGCCAGATAAACTTGGAGATGATTCTGTCCTGCATTTGGGGAACAGGCAGACGTACAAGTAGTTCAGGGGCAGCTGGAGGAGGAGCTGTTACCATAAATGAGCTTTTCTTATGTGCTATAATCTGCACTGACTGCTTGGCCTAGATTTGGGGCTAGTTGTGAGGTGGGGAAGAAGGATTAGCACATTGCCATATGTTTTTGTCTTAATGGTATGTTTCATAGATTATTTTTCTATCCCACAGCTACATTTGGCAGGTTTCCTTCCTAGCATTTGGTAATGGTTCTTTATAAATGCAAAAGGAGAAACATGCCAAGCTCATCTTTTTAAACCAGAAGAACTGACACGGTAACGGTTTGCTCTGAGCCCGGTCCAAAGCAGAGCCCCAGCTATTGGAAAGGGGAGCTCCAGCGTACATCCTCATGCAAGTGCCCTCCCTTATGCCTTCAAACGGTGAGGGCTCTGCTGGGAGACTACCAGAACAATGTTCCTTTTCTCGGGGCCATCTCTTTCCCTGTGACTGCTTAACGCACCCTTCCTGCCTTTTTCTCCATCCTAGCTCCACTGTTCTCTTTCACATTTCTTCTGAGACCGAAGTTCTTGGAGCCCAGCAGAGAGCTGTGGAGAATGAGCTTGTGTATCAGAGGAGGGATCACATAACATTTCCCCATTTCTCCCCTATACTACTCCCTAAATATTTACTTGTGTCCATCCCTAAGGACAAGAGGCTGGGTGCGTTGTAGCAGGCCTCTGGCAAGACCCCATACAGCAGATTGTGTTTTTACACTGCAGTGTATAATAAATATATCACTGTGCCGTTCCCCTCCCTTCCTGTGCTTCATCATTCCCTTTCCTAAAGCCAAGAAAGAAAGAAGAAAAAAAAAAAAAAGCCTCCCAGAGATCTAGTTAGAAATTCTCACATCAGATGCTAGCAAGTCCTGGGGGTTTCATCCTGTTCTGCATGGAGTTATTTCCACCCCAGCAAAGCAGGCATACGCGTGCCATACAGCTATAGAAGACTGAGCAATCGGACCAACCAGACCCCAATTAGAAAGGTTACTTAATTAGGCAACATGCTTCAGACATTCCTGAGTGGCGCTCATATATATGCTGTTAAGAGGCTTTCTAGGTAAGCTCAGCCCTGCAGCAGCTCCTGCTTAACAGCCACTTCGGCCATTCTCCCTTACCCATAGATCTAATGAACCGAACTCTGCTGTCCTTCCCTACAGCTTGTGCTCTGGCCTTCTGCGCACCTGTGCCACCCTCCTCTGCACACTCCCCAGTGGATTCATCCCCTGCTTGCAGCACGATGCACTCCAAAATCCAGTTTCCTGGGGGCTATCATTTAGCAGCATGGTGTGGCCCCAGATTTTACCTGCACCACAACCTGCCAGCATCATGTGCTATAAGCTTACTCGGTGTCTGCTGCTCGCACCACTGCTACACGCTGCCACGAGTTTTAGTGTGACACCAGCACCCACCAGCAGACAGAGGCAGCCTACGTTTGTATGGAAAATGGCTAAACTCTTGTGTTCTGCAGGGCATTCTCTTCACCAGGACCTTAATCTGCTCCATCAGACAGTCATCACTGGTGCGAATGCTGTCATGAATGTAACTGCGTTGGTGCAAGCCCTAAAACAATCGTGTAAGAAGGTACATGCTATTGTTCTGGTGTCCCAAACAAACGGAATGGGGTGTGGAGAAGTGGCTGTTCATGGTGAAGAACAAGTCAGGAGCAGCTGAGGAGTCCTGAAGACTTGCAAGCAGTCACTGAAATTGAAATTTAAGTTCTAATTGTCTTCAGGACATGTAACCAATGGCTCAAGTATTGACCCTAGCTAGTAGGAAATTAATTTTATTTGCCCAGAACTAAGCTAGTTTGTTTCCCCACCTCACCTGGTAAGAAAGGTATGCCACAATAATCAATAGGTAACCGCAGCAATAATTCTGCCATGTTCCAGATCATAGCTCAATGATGCTCATTTATGCAGCAAGTGTGAATGAGCAAGCTACAATTTAATACAGGAAACAAAGGTGATGTTTTTAACTGAAACTGAAGGGAAATTTACACAAGCAGAATTTATTTACACGGGCTGCCTTTACCCAGAACTGCTGTTATTCTTGCGAATTTAGACATTTAACAGGCAGGAGAGACTGGCAGCTTCCTTCCAGAGAAAGGAAGAAAATGTACTGGAAACACGTGTTCAATTGGGTAGGAATTTAAGACAGGCTAATATAAAAATCAGACAGTAGGTAAGGAAAAAATTAGTTGGGCTTTTTCTACAGGTCCATTTCTGGTCATTTTCCAGTCTGACTTGCTTCTAAGGGATACTGCTTAAAGCCAGAAGTTGGATGTATTTATACTAGCCGTCCACTGCAGTTTCTGGATATAAAAAATGGCAGAGGTTTCCATTAATGGAATTTTTCCACCACCATCTACCTTGTGCCAGTTCAGGGAACAGAGCAGCAAAAGGAGACTAATCCAAATTCTGGCATGAGGTTTTATCTGCCCTGCTGCAGTTAACTCACCGAGCAAGAGAAGATCAAGTCATGAATATTTTGCTGAAAATTCATTTCTCCATGAGTATACTTAATCAGGTTGCAAGAAGAAAATGGTCTGTGTTAACTCTCAATTTCATTTAGAACTTTTCTAACTTCCGCAGCATTTCACTCAAAAAGACAAAGGAGTATCTAAGAATTGTAAAATCTGGACACAATAAATACTAATAATACGTTTTTTTAAAAAAACAACCCTACCTATTTGCGCACACACACCCCCTCCCAAAAAAAAACCCAACCCATAAATCTACAGGGAAAGTGCCTGCAAAAGATGCCATAGTCAGTCTGTCTGAAACAGAATTCCTTCAGTGAGAAAGCTAGAGTCCAGCTTGGGATCTGGTTGCAGTGAGAAACACTCCTGGATCAGAGCCCTGCTTGGGACATCAAGCTTAAACCTGGTGATCTTTAAGGTCCCTTCCAACACTACCTGTTCTATGATTCTATGAAATTAATAATTTCCTCTTCAAGCCTACAGCCACTAAAATTCTTCTGAATCAGACTGTTGTCTGCACTGGAAATATTTTTAATGCTAAGTATTAATGTGTGTGATGCTTCATGTAATAATAAAGATTTATTAGAAATGTGTATTCTAAGTTTCCAAGAGGTGTTAAGCAGTTACTTACTGATTAAGAAAATTAGGGAGACCTACTCACTCTCTACAACTACCTGAAGGGAGGTTGTAGAGAGGTGGGAGCTGACCTCTTCTCCCAAGAAACAGGTGATAAGATAAAAGGAAATGGCCTCAAGTTGCCCCAGGGGAGGTTTAGATTGGATATTAGGAAAATCTTCCCAGAGAGAGTTGTTAGGCATTGGGATGGGCTGCCCAGGGAAGTGGTGGAGTGTTCATCCCATGAGGTATTTAAAAGCCAGGTAGATGCAGTGCTGAGGGATATGGTTTAGTGGTTGTTGGCAGGTTAGGGTAAATGGCTGGACTTGATGATCTGAAGGGCTCCTTCCAACCAAGACTATTCTATGGTTCTATAAGCTGATGAACCATGCCACAATACAGGGACCAAATACTGCCAGCTGTTCTGACTTGGTGTTGTTCTATGCTGTTGCAGGAGGTCCAGAAAGAAAACTGATTCCATGTCAGAGGGGCAACCGTATCTAGAAACCAACAGCACACTTCCCGTAGATCTGGTTCACCAGATGGAATGGGCAAAGGTGCTCCAAGCTAACAAAGGTAAGTGCACCTTGGGAAATAGGACCTTTGGGAGTCATGATGAGAGCCTGTGTCTTGGCCTGGGTCTTCTTACAAGAAGGGGAACTTGGTCAGTACACTCTGTGGTCATGTTGTTTTTTATTGGCAAACATCTGCTTGCTTGAACATCAGGAGCCAGACAGTTATCACCACGTTAACCCACACATCCAGCTGAGCTGTCAAACACCAGTCACAGTTTGCAGCTAATGGCAACTGGTAGCAAATTCAAACCACTGAGCAAGATGTGTAAAATAACTTGCATCCTCTTACTAATCCTCAGAGCTTTCCTGTTTCCTTCCCCTTTGATATCTTTCTCTTTCAATTTGAGTTAAACGAGGTAATGAGAAGCAAAGATAAATCCCTTCTTAGGCAATTTAAAGGCAAATCATCTCAAACTATAATACTTACGAATTGTAGTTCCATTCACATGATAGGTGCAAGTAATACCATCGGTTTTTCCACCAAGGGTTAAGCCACTTCCTCTAAGAACAACTTGAAACTCCTCTGGAGAGGAAAGCAAAAACACAAAATCCCCAATCTTTAGTGTGTTGCAATAAGTTAGACAAGGAGAATTTCAATACAGCCTGCAATAAACGAAGCACAACTTTGTAATGCTTCAGACCTGGTCAGGTCTCCTTTCTAAGTGGCCCCTGGGTACTGTGTTCTTCAGTTAGGTCACTGTAGGAAAAATAAAGATTTGGGAACAAATCTTTATCATGAAGGCAGCCCTATTAAAATGGAAGTCGATTCTAACTATGAACCTGGTCTGGGGCTGAGTTCCACAGCAAGACATAGCTTCTCAGTGAACACTAATAAATGACAAATCTGAGTCTCATAATGAGACAACTCCCCAAACCTAGATCAGGCCCACGTCAAGTGCCAAATGAAGGAAACATTTCTCCTTACTAATGTTTATCTGGAAACTGCGTAAGGGCCACACTATTTGTGAGCTGTGCAGAGGAGGAGTGAAAAACCCAGCCACTGATTTCATTGAGACCATCAGTGGTTTCACAGACATGTCAAAAGGTGGCGGTTTTGCAGCTACCTTAATTTGGTTTGGTCTCAAACTGCGTGGATTGCAAAATCCAGAGACAACAAGCCCTTTCAATTTTGTGCACACCTTCTACTTAGTAAATGCATTCCAAATTGATGCATAAAAATGGCACTTAAAAATGCTTAACTGCTTACACCCCATAGATTTGGGGCAGGGCATGAGAAACATTGCCATGAATTTATATGAACACATTGTCAGGATTTCCTGAGCTTAACGCTGTGACCACAGGTATGTGAGTGCTACAGAAGTGTCATTGCTTTGAATATCAGGGCAAGTGCAGAGCTCAACTGATCTGATCTCTCTTAAAGTTCCTGGGGTATTTTTTGATAGAGGTATTTTACTGTAGAGACCTGTGGGGAGTTTTCTTTGGATGAATATGGAAATCACAGTCCTACAATAATTTAGTATTACTCTAAAATTATAAAACCTTACCTCCAACACAGACACTGGATGGCTCCAAATATAAAATCTCAGTGCATGATTGCTTCAAAATCTATTGCAAAGAAGGAAACGTCATAAATAGGTCTGAGTGCTACTTCAGTAAGAAATACTATTTTCAAGTAAATGCTTATCCTTGCAAGGTACACGTGAACAGCTATAGGTTTGACTTGTATAAATCTGATGTAGGACACTGCCTCGATCATGTAAAAGTTCTGCACACCTGCAGAGTCAAGAGTACTAAGAGTTTGTAAGATCTGGATTAGTTTAAGTCCAGGACATAATGATATCTGATTTTGGTGTTTAAATTTCTGTCCAGATCCCTAATCTAACTTTCCATGAACTCCAATCCTAAAATTTAAGCCAAAAATTAGTCAGAAGGAGCCTGATCCAAAACCTAATCCAGTCAAAAGCAGTCTTCCAGCAGTCTGTGGGTCAAGCCAAGTGCACATTATTCCAAGCACTGTCACCCTGCCCTGTGTAAGGCAGAGCAAGAACACACAATATTGTTGACTGCGCTGCCTGCTGTCAGATGGGATTTTTTTTCCACTGCTGTACCAGTTTTCTTTGAGTCTCCAACCAGGCAGAATATTCTTCCAAATGGCTGGGGCAAAACAATACTCCTACAGGTGACTCAAATACAAGGGATGGGACATAAGCGAGAGGAGGAACTAGACACGTTTGACCTCTTTGTACTTACAAAGGTCTCAGCTGCTACTCTTGGTTTTGGCCAAGTCACATTTTACCACTCTCAAAGAGAAGTCACCAAGTTATCCATGGTTACTTAAGCAGGGGCACAACCAGCACTCAGGTGTTGATTACTGCAGACATCTTGCATTTGGAAGCAAAGCATTTCAGAAGGAACAGGCCAAGCATGTGTGACTGCAGCTGCTGCTGGAATCCCAGTGACTGTACGTTCCTCCCACTGCTGGGCTCTCAGTCCCACTGCAGGGCCCTATTTCTCACTTGTTATCCTTGTCCGGGAAGGAGATGCAATACCTGTTACTGAAATGTTTGTGCCCCTCTCTAACCAAGTCACCAGATTTCTGCTGACTCTGGGGGAATAAGTATCCTGAGGCTCACCAACAAACCACAATTTAACCTCATTCTACCTTTACATGACAATGGACCCCTCTCAGACACCTTTCATGAGCTCTATATTGAGGTTTCACTGTAAAAAGTGGTGTATTTTTAGCCATCATTTGCATGTCACACCACATGGAATCAATTCAAGTCCTTACAATAACATGCATAGCATCAAGTCCTGTTATTGTCCCCTCTCTACCTCCGTTTGCCAAAACTCTGCCTGTTCCTCAGCTTGCCTGTCAGTAAATGTAACTGTCTTGCTCTTAACTTCTTTTTTCTCTCCTTTAAATACACCTTTTGGCTTTTTAGTCTCCTCTATTTCCTAGTGATTTCTGTTGCTGCATACCCAGGCCCCATAGAAACAATAACCTATTTGTCACTGTCATCCAGCTCCATGAGAAGGGGGTAGCCAGCCTCGTTTTTAACACCCTTGGTATCGCCTGTCTCCCCACAGATCACTGTGCACAAATCACCTTTTAGCACTTCAAAACCTATTATAAACATGACATGGTATTTAAATAAATAGACCCCTTGCAGGGGGCACACATTTGGGTTGGACACAGCCAGAGAACTTTGGAAAGAATGTAGCTTCCAGTTCAGGGCAAGTTTATATTAGCTGAGGAGCTCATCTCACTTCCAAAAAAGGACTTGGCTTTTTCATTCCTATTTCAGTATAGAGAGAGTAAATGTTGTGTGGTTTGTTGGGTTTGGTTTAGGTTTTGGGTTTGATCTGGGGGCAGTGTGGTATATTTTGTGCAGAAATACAGAAGGAATAAAGCATTTTATTCCCTACCTGTAAATACATGTTTGGGTTTTTCTCCCTCTGAGGAGACAGTGTCAGACAAATAGTCCAATTTAAGGTAATGAGACTCTAGACTTGCTTTCCTATGAAGTACAGATCTAGCAGCTGGCAGCATCCAAGCCCACCAAATTCATTATTTATTTATTTGTTAGAGCAGCACTATGCAGACAGGGAGAAACTTTACAACTCCTGTCCTGTCCCCACGTGCCCACTGTCTGAAGCAGGGCCACACTATAGACTGGGGAGGGGAGGACAGAGACAGACACTGGAAAGCAGTATTTCTGTAATTGCACTGTATCTCCACATTCAGTATAAAATAGGAGCAAAACCTACTTGGATATGGTTAACTCCCTTTGGATTTAAGAATAAACTAGGGGTGGGGGGAGGACACCATCCCCATCTGAGGTAAAATATGGCCTAGATTAACTGATCACCATCGATGAACAGAAGCACATTGCAGTACAGAGTGCAGGATACACTGACTTCCTGCACAGCAGCATGGAATTCACATCTATACCTGTCGATGTGCTGTTATTGACATAAAGCAGGAAAATACTGGGTTTCAGTACTGTTCTGAGGATTGAACTATCACTGTTTTTACATCATCTTAATAATTGCCATTCTCCACTGGGCTTGAGAAAGCTGTGCTGTTCAGAGCGCCTCCGTCTCTCTGCAAGTGGTGGCCTAGGACTGTCACTCTAACCCAAACAGCTTGCACCAGGAAAAAGAGAGCTCTGAAAATAGTAAAAATTGTTTTTCTGTTTAACTAGCTCTTTTCCATCCCTCAAAAAGCCTGTTTCAAAAAAGGAAAAAAAAACCCAAACAAAAAAAAACCTAACAGCATAGAAATCTGTCCTGCCCCTGAATATCCTTCCCATCAACAACAATCACCTAGTAACCTTAAGTAGCAATAAATTACAAGGTTTCTTTTAAGAATTGACTGAAATTAAGTGTAACCAACCTAAAAGCATGTTGATAGCTCTTTCCTGGGCCTTTTGCATTCCACTTTTTTGTCGACATTCTCCTCTAAGTAACGCTGAAACAATATGTGGAACCAAATTTTCCATCAGTTAAGTAAAAGAGCATTCTTGTGAAGGGCCAAAACCCATTAGCAATGGGTTAACCAGCAAGAAGGGATGGCTTGGGACGGTATGGGAACTGGCATTCAGCTGTGACACTGGAAAACATCAAAATGTTTTCAAAGAAAGCACTCACCACTTGTTCTTGCACATGTGGAAGAGGAGGACATATTTTTGCATCTTAAAAGGATGGACAGAAACTTGTGGCCTCCTTGCTCTGCCTCACGTTCTTCCCTATCTATTTTCACCTTTTTTTCTCACTTTCAATGCAAGCTATTCCTTCTGAGCAAGCACAGTGCACCCCAGTGAAAAGCTCATCTCTTTTCATTAGGAGGAATGATGTGAAGCCATTTTGCCTTATGATCCTTGTTTGTTATTTAATATGCCTTCATTTCTCTAGATCAGGGCTGTTCCTGTTTCACCCTAACTTGAGCAGCTGCTGACAAGGGATTCTCCATGGACCACACTACTTGTCAGAGCTCCACTTCTCGAGATGCTGGTGCTTTACACGCAGTTGGAAGGGGTAAGTGTGTGGGAGCTGCCACGCGCAGCTCAGATGCAGCATCCTTGCCAGTCCCAGAGGAGTGGTCTGATGGGTCTCAACTGTAACAGCTTTAATGGAGCCATCTCAGTTGTATGGTAGGGAAGCACCTTTAACAGTGGCAACGTTCAAACCAAAACGTGGTTATAGTTTCACTTCCCTTCTCCCCCTCTCCTTTTAAAAAACTTAAAACTAATTTTAAATTATCTTGCTATGGAAACCTGGGCTGCAGAGTCAGCAAGATCAAAATGAACGCTACAAAAGTCCGTACTATGCTCCCTCTTTCCCAGTTCAGAATAATCAAAGAGAGAATGATCTGGCATCGCAAATTCATTATTTAGAAAACTACCATCATGACAAAACTTGAAATAAATCTCTATATAAGGCCATCCTTGGCCAGGATAGTTAAACACGCTGCTGACATAAAATAAGTTAAAATAAGACTATAAATTGTCTAACAGCACGCAGGGAGGAATTCAGAGAGTTGATGTCATCCATTTTGTTTCCAGAGCTCCATACCAAATATAGGGTGCTCTGGCTTCCAAAGGCTTTCCTTCGAGTCATCCCTCTGAATGCTACCTGTTCCAGAAAGAAATGCTTCCCCACAAACATAAAGGCAGGCCAGAGCTGAAACCTGTCAGCCTGGGTCCTGGCGGCTTTGGAGAGGAACTGGGGAGGAACTGCAAAGTGGTTCCTCCATGCCCGAGAAGATGGACTGGTTACAGCTGAAAACGCTAGGGCTAGTCAAAGCGGAGAGGAGGACATCAGAACCAGAGCTGGGAGCTTGCACTTGAGTACTTGTTAGGAAGCATGTGTGCCTGCTGCAAAAAGGTAGGAGTTCTGCTCCCCGAGATGGTCAGTCTCCTGCACCTAAACAAAACAGGACATGAAATTCAGGCCCCAAACATCCTCTTGTTCAACATCAAAACAACTGACTGCAGAGGAAACCCTATTCTGTAGTTCCTCCATATACAGAATTTGTTACATCATCACCACAGCGTAGCAGCTGAGCATCTAAGATGAAAAAAAAGTTGTTGTGCTGTTTTCTAGGCGCAGTTACTAAAGCAGCACCCGTGGTAACAAGCAGCAGGACTGCAGCTTACGGTCAGGGCTGATAACGCCCAGCACACCCTCTGAGGGCCAGCTGAAGGCAGAGCATTTCTCAGGAATGCAAGTTAATCACTCCAAAATACTTTCAACTGCAGAAGTTATCCAAATAAAGACGTCCAAGATGTCCCATGGGCACTGAGAACCAAGTGCACCCTTGATGTAAACCCGCTGACCTACACCAGAATTCTCTTTGGCCCAACAACCATTAGTTTTCTGAAGGGTCCCTCATAAAGCAGCTGCCATAATGCTGATCCTGTCTGTGAGCGGCGTTCTCAACCCTCATCTGCATGTGCAGCTCTACGCACACAGGTTGTTCAGTGGGGTGAGATGAGATCCCAGTTACACTTACATGTCCCATGCTGGATCAAGGCTGTGACTTCCCATACAGAAAATGGTTACAGAAGGAAGTTGAACCTAGTCCTGTAGAATCTGGCACGCACACGGCTCTTGCAGGCTCTGTCCTTTAGAGGAGTCTCTATGTACTCCACTGTTACTGTCTAAAGCTTCCTATCAGCTCACAAACAACAGCAAAGCATGCTAAACAGCTCCTGAACCAGCTAACTGGCATTCAGATATTCTCTCGAAGTCCTACCTGGTCCAGATATGATCTATCTCCATCCCTCAAGCCATTTCAGAGGCTTACAAGCCACAGATAATTTTACTTTCATACTTAGTTTAGCAAGTGCCTGCGTAAATTCCTCTGCACAGTTGTAGAAAGCCCAGCCACTTTACCAATTTTCCAGTTTGGGACCACTTTGCATCTAGCAATGTTTTTTCTGAACAACCCGATTGTTATTCAGTACTTAAAATACACACCAATCCCCATCAGTGGCCTGGATTTCTATGCCCTTCCAACCAGAAGGTTCCCAAAGGCTGGCATTAACTCCACAGCCACTTTCTAAATACATGGTTTGCCATTTCTGTCACTAATAGAACATTTAATTCAATTAGAGAGGTATCAGTTTCTGATGAGTAGGTGTCTGGATTGAAAAACAGAATCATGGTTTTTATATTTAAGTTACAGAAACAATACATCTAAGCAAATGATGACATTAGCGTAGAAGGGGCAGACGTCCCTGCAGTAAATTGCAGAAAGTCAGCCAAATAACATGACATAAAGCTCACCACTGTTTGGAGTCTTTGCAAATTCCACCTCTGTTTATAAATTGTGCTTTGCTGTAATCTTGCCCCTGCGTTATGCAAACATTCCTTCCTGTAGAAAACATGCCATCTGCATCCTCCAGTATCTCTTTAACTTGTCCCAGGATGGCCCAGCTCTGCTCTGACTCACTTTTCACCCTTACTCCAGCCTCTTAAAAAGTCCTTGGAATTTAGATGACACAGCAGTTCGGCTCCTGCAGCTTTTTAAGTATTTTGACTGCCATACACTCAGAACATACTGCCGAACAGAGCTGTTCCATGCGGTACAACGCTACATGCAGGCTAAAACAACAACTTTCCCTTCGAGTACTTTAATGAATTCCACATTCCAAGAAATTGTGAGAACAATGCAGTATTAATGAGCAATGAGCAACCCAACTGTACATCGACAATTAACGAAATACGCTGTGTCAATTTATTTCACAGCACCATTTGACTCTGCTCAGCCCCAGTGTGCGGCTCAGAAGTTCCTGGCAGCAGCTGGCACCATAAATCACAACTTATGTGGCATCTGTTTCTCCCCGAACTGCACACTGAGCTCAGGATCTGGGGTAGGTCAGCAGCACCACCCGGCTCTTTACTGAACCACCATAACAATCTAAATCTACAGTTCCGGAACTAGAAAATGGGACATGGATGTGTAAGGTGTTTGCTTCCTGGTCAAGCAATTCGTATGTCAGTGAAGTGCTGGAGAAGAATGATCTTTGAGAGTTTTCATCGGATTTGGCACACTAATATCTTCGAAGAACTGAGGATTTCCAGAGTCTCTGTTGGCCTTTAGTCCTACAGTTCAATTCCAAACATGCACCCATGTGTTCACATTGCTGCTCACTGAAAGCCAATCCCAAATCAGGCCAGCTTCACTTTTTGCAGGGAAGGCAATATGGTTCCATGAAAAAAAGTACATACTATAATAAACTGAACACGTTTAACTTGCTATTTCCAGAACCAAGTTTTAAAGGGGAAAATAAACATTCACTTTTAAAATATAATCTTATTTACTATACGCACGTATGGCAAGACACGTGCAAAACATGCTGACAGCACGATATAATCACATCCACAGTCCATGTGCAAAAATGTATTTACAGCAGCATTAGGTCCTGCTCAGTGCACTCTGAGCTTGCGCCTGGAGCACTGCCTATCAATACGCTGCTAGCCAGTCATGTGTACTCACTGCAAAATGTGTGCTCTGCGACTCAGATGGCAAAACAGCATGCACAAAAAAAAACCCCAATCCCTTAAATACTAGTCTAATAACTAACTCAAGATAGAGGCTTTTCTGTAGAGACTTCCACCCCCTTTTCTTTAGTCTCTCCCTTCCAAATGTGGGGTTTATCGTTTTCTCCAGGGATGCTACAAACACAACACCTAGCGAGCAAAATAAAACCAACCACAAGGAAAGCAGATCAAGGAACTGCAAACGTAAGTAAACTGCAAACATAATTAAAACTGGAGAATCTATGTTCACAGTGTGACACATCAAGAGAATGTGCTTTTCCTCACATCCTGTTCCAAGCACCTCTCTCTGTTAGCCAGGAAACCTGCATTCTCAGAGAGCTGCATCTCCTTTCGTTCCACCCTCAGCTGAGACAGGGCGGTAGGCATGCTCCAGTTAGTCACCTGCAAATCATTATGCTTAATTGGATAAATGTACCTGAAAAGGGGGAGAAAGAGAAGATGGTGCATGCCACAGCTCACTTGCAAGCCCATGTCTGGGTGGGCCCTGATAACAGGAGAACATTTAAAACTACCGTTAGTCGTCCTAGCCTCAGTTGTACTGGTTCACATCTCTTCTGCTGCCTGTGGTAACACTCAAGCTCTGCAGGCTGCTTCCTGAGGAGGGATTGCCTCTGCCTTTGAGTCCCTAAGTGGTGACCAGGGAGTGCCATACACTGTACAGCTGGTGTTGCAGCTTGCCCAGGCAGGGTTAGAGACCCTGTGTCAACACTGCCAGGAGCTTTCTGAGTCTGCGCGGCAATGCTACCGAGATCGTCCCTTCCCTGGTAAGTCAGTGCTGTCTTGAGCTCCGGCCCAGCCTGGAGCTGTGAAGTTTCTCAGATGAATGCGTGATGAAATGAGTGTTGTACTATTGTTTGGTTTAGCCATTTTGAGCCAGGCTAGCCAAGCAGCCTGTCTGGCCGGCGTGAGTCAAGCAGAGCCTATCAAAACTGAGTTCACACAGGTGCTTGGTTTGGTTCCTAAAATTATTTTGGTTTGTTTGTGCTGATTGGCTGGGTTAGGACTGGGCTTAGCCCACGTTTCCATGTATTTTTATTTTTCTAGGAATCATTTACTAGTACTACTGGCAGCTTTATTCTTTTTTTTCCCTGTAACTTAAAAAGCTTTTTTCCACTCTTGCTGAGGCAGTAAAAAAGAAGTGAAAGTGAAGCAGAAGGTGTTTAGTCGGTGTAATGGACTCACATGCTAATTTTGCTCAAGAGAATGAATCCATAGGTCACTATTTTCCATGCTGAATTCACTACACCTTACAGCATGTAAAAGTGAACGTGCGCAAAATCAGTTTGGTGAAAAACTCTGGCTGTACATATGCTGGAACGGTTACAGTTGTTTCTCCTTTATGAGTTGTTGCTTTCTTTTCTTTTTTTGTTTACCTAAATAGTTCTGCCCCCTTGTACTGTAGTAGGATTAGTCTTTAAAGACCTGGGCTAGGTTACAAGACAAAATTAATGTAAGTAGAGACTTTGATTTAGCTAATTACCTTTGAATAACCTTAATCATACTCAGGTTAAGTTAGCAGTACCTCCACAGTGAACCTTAGGCTCAGGATGGGCCAGCTTCTCCATATAGCAACTACTGTTTAAACTCCTTTCCAAAGTGACACCTTCCATTCCTTCACTTAGTGTCACAAGGCCTGCATCACTGTAATTGGAACTTTATGAAAAAATGTTCTTTAGAAACAAAAAACCCCAATAGAACCAAACCCACCTACCCACCGGATCCATGCACAAGAGGAAATTCCATACTGTATCTACAGGTCAGTTCCCCATCAAATGTCTCTACTCTCCTGTGTGTCCTCCTCCATGCTGATCTGCATGGAAAGCAGTGAGGCCACAGGACCACCTCACACCACCTTGAGATAACTGGAACAAAACACATGATTTCAGGGGAGACACCATTTTGATGCTTCTCTCCAACAAAGTCGTGGCAAAGGAACTACAGCAGTTAATACCCGATGGTATCTACCTCTATCTGCTGCCAAACAGCTGTGCTCTTAACTACAACTAGCTGCCAATTCCAGATACTTCCTGACACTGCTCAGCAATGCTGAGACAAAGAATGAGGGGAAAGGGGGTGGGGGGAAGGTTGCTATCCTGTCCCCCATGTAAATGAAAAGAATCCTGGAGACATATGGTCTTGCATAAAATAACCATCAGAGAGAAGCCTGGTGCAGTGTCAGGTTAGTGAGAATATTCTAATTATACAATGTAGAAGCAGTACCTCATTTGCAGTCGCTGAGTGAACGAAATGTAGATGACAAAACTGTGGGTCATAAGAGATGCGTATTTTAACAGCATCAGAACCTTTACCCCCAAATTACTAAAAACAACCCTAAATCCATCGCTTATCAAGCAATTTAAATAAGAATCAAGACAAACTGTTACTTTCCATAACAGGGGAAAAAGTTCTTTGGGCTATTTATTTTTAATTAGTAAGGAAAATTTGGCTCAAAAAAACTTCCCTAAGAAAAGACTGTATTTCACTTGGACTTGGGAGGGCTTCATTTTAAACAAGTTTTACAGCTTCCCTTATGTAACAGAACTGATAGCCATGCAAGGATAGATGACAAGTCAAATCCAAATCATGAGGCACGTGCGTGCGCACACAAACTGGAACCATGTCAGTTAAGTTGCTGGCTTATCAAGCTCTCTATTCTCCAGGAGAACATTATATGGTTTGTAATATGTCAGAGAATGTCAAATTAAGGGCTGCACAGCAGTGAAGGGTAGAGCAGAAAGCATTCTATTCCAGGCCATTGATTCCTTTTAACAACTACATGCAGTAATTCCCAAAACTATCTACTCAGTCTTGATCACATGGAAAACATAGCACAGCATTAGTTCTAAACCTTGCACCTAGTGCAGCCTGGATGTTAGACCATCCAAGGGGATTAAAGAAGATGACAGATTTAATCAGAATAATTCTTTTAATGATAACTTGTTGCATTTCTCCTCCCCCCACCTCCTTAAATGTTTAATAGTTTGCTTCCTGGATTCCCAGTGCTTAAACTGAGCATATTTTCTTCCTACAGGAAATGATCCAATTAAGTTGATGTATAATTGATAATGAACCATTTAAGCTGATTTTGCTCTTGAAAAATCTTAACAGCAGTCAGTCAGTTGGGCAACCCTCATTCCCTCATCTGCAGCTGATGGGCATCATTCAAGGAAAAAGGGGGAGCAGACTCAGCATACCCTAAGCAAGGTAGACTAGGGAGGAATTTCAGCTTTAGGGCAGAAGTCTCAACTACTTTAGAATAGCATAGTCCCAAATTATTGCTCCATAACCACGTCTCTTGCAGCTTGGCTGCAGAGACACGAGTGGCTCAGACAGAAGAGGCTCAGTAAACACTCACATTAGAGACACTGCACATCTACCTGAATGTCTAACTTCGGAGTGCTGCTGCAGCTGTTGAGTTTCCCACTCTGCAAACATGAGCTCTGCCTGTCTCATTGCCTTGCAGCAGGTAATAGCAGGAGATGCTAGTAGCTCCCCTGAGTTTAATGATTCACTAACCCCCCCAGTGCAAAGGCCAGGCCAGACCCAGGCAGTGCTGCCAGCAGTGTACCAACTGCAGAAGGTGTCACATTAACAGGGAAAGGCTGCAGTGTGTTTTTCTACAGTCTCTGCAAAAGTTCCACAGACCTAAAGGATAAAACAGTTCTTCTCATGAGATGTGCCTAGTTCAACAGAACTGTCCACGCCTTGCCAGATTCTGTTCTTTTCTGCACTCTGACATCAATCACTGTCCAACTTGGGTCACTTGCTGATTTGTTAGACTGTGAAGGCATGGCTATGGGTCTGCCCTGGGGTACAGGCATAGTGATGGTGACTGCCACCATGGTCAGGATGAGAAACAACTAGTCAGGTGTTAAGAGCTTTATAGCGTGCTGCTGCCAAGAGTGTTTTACGCAGTGGTTTGCTTTGGGCCCCACTGCTGTCACCAAGCCAATAACTTAAAGACAGCAATGCACTGTCCCATGCAGCAACTGATACAGGAATCATCTCACTGAGAGAGAAATCCCCTGGATATTCTATAGGTATCCTTCACCATTGCTCAAATGAACATGAGTCCTAGAGGTATTTGATGACTGGCTGTTCTTTACAAACAAGCAGGCTTCCCTCATCCACCACCAACAAGAGTTTTATGGAAAAGAATCTTTACAATTAGGCAGTAAGATTTTTATAGTACTACCTGCTTATACTGCTTTAGCAAGAGTCTGCCACTGGGTATGCTATGACTATTTTTTAAAGGACCTTGGATGCATTTAATCCTTCATTCAGCCTTGGAACTTACATCCTACGGGTGCTGAGGTCTCTTCTCCCCAGGTTATCTTTCCACCAGGAGGTGGGTCCTTGAGTAGACACCAAGAAATCCCATGCAAGGTACCAGATAGCAAGTGGTGCTGCGCATTTCAGTGTGGGCACTTCCACACAAAAAGCTCAGCCAGAGAGAAGCACTACTCCCTTCTTCCCAGCATCATCCCTTGCTGTCGTGCTGTCCCATTCCTCTCACAGTTACACCGTCAATTAACCACTCTCCAATTTCTATTCAGAGCGTTCCTGCAGTGAGATCTGCAGGTCACAGCACAGCCGGCATGGTACAGCTGTGGGGGGCTGTCGAGGGCAGCTATTAATTTGCTTTACTGGATCCTGTCTCTCCATACCCACACTGATGTTTGAGACTTAACTCTTATTTTGTTTTTTAATTTGTTGCAAGATGACCTAGGAGTTCACAGTTTTTCTTGGACAAACCTAAAACTTTATGTTAGGGTTTTTCCTTGAGGGGCTCAGTCAACTCAGAGACAATATAGTGTCAACTTAAATTGTTTTAGGTGATGCATCTGCTCACCTTACATGTCGTGATGAATTTAATTTTTTTTGTCCAGTATGTTTAAGGGTGGTTTTCCCACATAAAATGAACAATTCAAAACCAAGCACCCTCAAAATGAATAAGCAAGGGAGCTTAATAATTCTATTTCTAATCCTTCTGAGGTACATCACTTTAAGAAATTTTCTAACAAAGATAAAACAATTCTAGACAGAACTCTTTTTTTTTTTAACTGACAACTACCTCTTAAGTTCTGCATATATCAGTTCCTGTCATCTTATCTGATAAGTTTTTGTAGGGTTTCTTAAGTAAAAAATATATTTTAACTTCTTGCATTAAGTGCTGCCAACTCACTTTAGTATAAAAATGCGTTTAAGTCTACTTAGTACTGTCACACACTCCAATGTTACTCAAGTGAGTTACATGCATTAATGTAACTGTTAAAGGCACAATCCTTGTCCAAATCTGTCTGCAGAGACAACCAGACAACTTTCACAAATCCACACACAGAACCACAGAATCCCAGAGCATTAGGAGTTGGAAGGGACCTCAAAAGATCATCCTGTCCAACCCCCTGCCAGAGCAGGATCACCCAGACTATATCCCGCAGGAATGTATCTAGGTGGGTTTGAATGTCTCCAGAGAAGGAGACACCACACCCCCGCCCGCTCCAACCTCTCTGGGCAGCCTGTCCCAGGGCTCCCTCACAGGGAAAAAGTTCCTCCTTCTGTTCCCATGGAACCTCCTCTGCTCCAGCTGCACCCGCTGCCCCTTGTCCTGTCACTGTCATCCCTGAGAAGAGCCTGGCTCCATCCTCCTGACTCTCCCCCTTTACATATTTATAGACAGTGATGAGGTCACCCCTCAGTCTCCTCCAGGCTAAAGAGGCCCAGCTCCCTCAGACTCTCCTCATAAGGAAGGGGTTCCACTCTCTCCATCACCTTGGTGGCCCTGCACTGGGCTCTTTCCGGGAGTTCTGTGTCCTTGAGCTGAGGGGCCCAGAACTGGACACAATATCCCAGGTGTGAACTTGTGTTTGCTGAGCGAAAGAGGAAGCAGGGATCTTCCACTGGTTTTGTTTTTCAAAATGTGGCACACAAAAGCAATTTGAATTTGCTGAGCTGTGCAAACCACAGGCAGAGAAACATGCCACATGAAAGCATTGCTGGAAAAAATGGAAATAAAACACCGTAGTGATTTAGAGGGGGGTCTGTTAGGGGAACACTGCAGAAACATCAGCCTGCAGGAAAGGTAACTGCCTTGTCTAAAGACTGCATCTTTGAATCCAGTGGTAGCACACCTTGGCTCCCAGCTTCTTAAGTGATCAGTTAATAGCAGCGTTCAGAGCAACATTTCCTGCTTCAATACAAACATGTTCTACTCCCCCACCCTGACAGGGAGTCCAATTCTGCTTTTTGTACTGCTGAGGAGTTTACCTGATGCCTGGGTCAGCCCTGCAGCCTCTAGTCACCTTGCAGAAACTGATCCTGCAAGGAAACTGAGTCTGACCAAGCTATTTAATAGGCACAGAGTCTCCTCAGTTTCTCACAATGAAAGTACGGGCTCGGGACTGTATCTGGTTAGATACAAGTGAGGCATTCTTGACTCAGCTTGTTTAGACTGCTTGCTTACAGGTCAGCACCCTTGTATCAGGAGACATGCAGCTGTACTGATGCTCTCCCGTGGCCAGGCAGGAAGGTGCTGTTTTGGTTATGACAAACTCAGCTGTAACAATGTAAATGACAAAGTCTCAAATGGGGGGAAAAAATAACATAAATCATATATAAGAAAGGAAAGAATAATTTTGTTTTCCTGTATGGTACTAAACTGTCACGCAGTGATTAGAACTGTGCACTCCCAAACGCTCACAGTTCACACTGTTATGGCTTGCTCATGAGGCCACACTCCATGTAATTATCAGCCAAACTACATCAGTAAACTGTTCCTGATAGCATAGTAACTTGCCTTGAGCATTTTTCTTTTCAGCCCTAGACTTTTGCTTAGATTTATTTACCCTGACAATGCTGTTTAGTTACTACTCCGTAAAGTTGGCTATTAGCAATGCCAGAAGAGCTGGAAACTTCACGGAACAGTCGGCTGTTCACAGAAATCTGCACAGAGTTTTGAATCGTTAGTTGACATTATTCAACAGAAATGCAACACAGCATAGTGGTGCTTAAATCTTTACTCACTTCACTGGCATTTTATCTGAACTAAGAAGGGTAAAACACACTGCAAGTTTTTCAAATCTACGCTAGGTATTCTCTACATGCTAATCAAACTGGCCATGTTTAAACACATTTTGAGTATCTGTCCAAAGAAAATAAATTGCAGTGATGGCTTAGACTTCAAAAAGCTGCAGAAACAGGCATTAACAGCTCATAACTTTTTTGCCATTGACAAAAGTGCCCAGTCCTCCTGGATGCTGCTACAAGTATAAAAACAGCAGCCAAAACATTTCACCTATGAGTTGGTACAGATAAATGTAGTACAGGCTTTGAGCAGCTCCCCCAATGATTCCTACTGAACGGTTTTGTGTGGTAGTTTTGCTTGAGGGCTTTAGTTGCTGGGTCGCTGCCATTTCTGTATACAGTATATTTTTTTCGAAAAGAGTGGTGCTTAACAGTGTTCAGTTGGAGGGTTTCACAACTGCACCTTTGGCACTGCACTTTGAGCAATGCTTCTGTGTGTTGGTGACGTGGGTATTGCATTTCGATTTGTTTTGAAATTAGATTTCCCTTTTATGACAGAGTGTCTCTTTGGGCCTGTATTTTCTAGCTAACTTACAAACTGAAATGGATTTATAATCGTGGATAAAAAGGAAAACCCTGACTTTCATGTTCAATTAGATCTGCTTATCAATTTTATAATGCAGTGAGAATTAACTGTCACCATCAGTCAAAACTCCTTTGAAGAAAACTGAGTTATAACTACAGCATACCAAAAAATCGTATTAATAGAGCCACCACACATGCACTTGAAAAAACCAATAAAAAAACCTAAAAAGCCTATCCATGGATACTTCCATCCACACTGTAGTAAAACAGGGCCACTGGCAAGGTGTCATTCTCCCTCTGCATTCAACAAATATGTTTGATGTGCTTACTAGAGGAGAGTTTCAAATGCCCTGTCAGCTAATTGAAACTCAAGTTAGATTCAGTGCTTTTCAGAAAGCTGTAAACAAGATTCAAGCCTCTCAGGAGCTATCAACTCACCAGCAATAACTGGTTTTGTTTGATCCATTATCCCAACAAGTGAGACTGATACAAGTAAGACTGAAATCAGCTGACATGTTTCTTATCAGAAAGGCCTTCTAACGCTTCTTTATATATCAGCAAAAACATTTTCCACTTCCCAGACAGCAACAACAGAAGAGATCATTTTAATGGGCAGAAATGTGCAGCAAGCCAAGTGTTGAAATGCCTACTCCAGCTGCAGCCTGTTAACTGAAATCCTAAGCAGTTCAGGAGTTCAGTTGCCATTTAAAGGGGCAGACAATGCACTGAAGCTGTTGAACAATACACTTGAAGTTTGCTTTTCCTGTCCAGTCCCTGTCAGCGCTCAGCTGTTACCTTAAAACAAGTTGCTGCCATTTTTTATGTCTTTTCTTGCTCTGTGGCTACAAATCTGGTATTTATACACTGTTTTTTCACAAGTGCCAGAAGCAGCTGGATTGAGGCTTGTGCAAGCATCTGCCAAATCTTATCAGAAGACCTTCCCTTACTCTGTACACTGAAGAGTGAAGGTGCTTGAAAGCTCTTGGGAGGTTCAAAAGCAGCAGACTGGCCCTGCTACTAGCCAGCGGCAGCACAGAAGTACCTCTGCTGAGAATGAGGGATAATGGGACAACCTACGGGTTATGCCAGTCCTCTGAGTGTTTGTGTTACTGACTCCTCAAGCTGAGATCTTCAGACATCTCAGACATCATACTCCTGCTGGTTATTCATAGAGCAAGAAGAGTGGAAGAACCTGACTCCTTGGAAGGGCTGAATCTGCAGGCCAGTGACCCTTGTTGGAGGGGAGACCCTGAACACAAAACTCTTTAGTCCATTATCTAGTTTCACTGTGACATAAACATTCTGAAACAGGCTATCCTTGGAAGGTTAACGTAGTCAACTGGGGTTGGATATTTAGCTCTTATAAATAAGACTATCACTAGTGGTTTCAAAGTTGCATCACTTTGCGCAAGCAGAGTAACTGATTCTTTTAAGTCTTTAATAAGCAGTCTTTTAAAAAGTAGTTCTACGTGGGGTGTACTATTTTTTTCAGGAAAATAAATGTCACTGCATTAAAAGGTTGATTGTATCTCTTTAGACTGTGCAGGGAAGATGCTGAAATTACATTTATTTTAAGCAACAAGAAGGAAACTCAGTTGTTTCATTATGACATTATCTTCAAAAAAAAACTATTCAAAGGAAGTGATAAATTCATGACTGCATAATATCCTGTGACTAGTATCCTTTCTTTATTAAAAAAAAAAAGGAAAGGGAAATTAATTTAAGTGGGATCTCTCTCAGAAAAAGGATTTCATTATTGGTTTTGACTTGACTTTTGACAGTGAGCTCTTTTAATTGTGCTGCCGGTATTCAGCAGCAGCACCGTTAACCTTGCATAAAACACACAGCCTATAATTTAAGACAAGGCAAATAAATTAGGTGCCCACAGAAAAGGCTTAAATACTGTCAACCCACTGATCACAACAGAACTCTTCCTCTTGCTTTAATCCCTTCTTGCAAATCCGAGTATTCGGTTGAATAGCCTCATCTCCCTGATGAGAGTTTCTCATGGCGTGCTGTATAAAAGGAACTAAAAGCCTTATCACTTACTGGAAAATCAAATGGTTAAATCAAGGCTAAAGTTTGTATTTAGAATGCTTCTCTGTAGACAAAGATTTGGGCAATTCCTAAATTGCACTCATTCCTATGATCCGAACCCATTCTTCTCAACTCTCCCAGAGAAACAGTCTTGATTTTATTTTTTTTTTTCAGATATCTCTAGCAGTCGTTCCTCGAAGCATCCCCCTCAAACTCACTGCACTCGTGTGGAGTCCTCAAACTCTGCACAAGGTCTCAGTATAAATAACTGTAGGAGAGGCAGGCAATGCTAACTTACAGAACTGCTTCTCTACGATAAGGAGAGAACTTAATACATTGCAATTAGTGATTTAGGAACAGATTCTGCCCAGGAAAGTAAATGGGACCAGCAAGTATGCTGTAATCTTGAGGAAATGTTAAGCTTATTGCAGGATACTTACGGAATTGATTATCCCCTTAAGTGCTTGGAATCCTCCAGTGACAGGGAAGACTTGCTCTTTTGTGTCAGCAATTTTTTCCAGCTTTGGAGAGAAAATACATGCAAACACATGAATCATTTGGCACACTAAATTTGTCTTGCTGCTTTTCACCCTTATCATGTAAATGGATGTCTAAAAACAACTCACATTAACTCTGCGAAGAGAAGGTAAATGTGTGTTCCATCACACATGACTCTTCTAAATGGGAGGATTTACTACAACCTACTGCAGCTAACAAAAGGATATAGTGGCTAGCCATTGTGACAAACCAACACACTAAAGAAATCTTTCAGGGCCTGTATCTTACTAGTGATTTCGTACCTCTTTCTAGAGTTACTTTCCCTGCTTGCTCCACCTTCCATTAAAAATGCTTTTCAATGCACCTTAGACGGTAAAGTCTTTACCGTCTTTCTCCATTTGAGTCACTTTGAAGGCACGAGAGTAGGCCTCGCCTACATTGGGACATATAACTCTGAAATAGATTTCAGTCAATGAAACACATGGATCCTTCTTTCTTTTCCTTATCCCAATGCTTCCTGAAATTTCTCTGTAGCCACTCTGGTCACACAGCCCGTAGCTGGTCACATCTGCCTGCTGCCTTTACTGACAGGGGTTTCGCCTACCTCCTGTCCTGTGGCAGTTACCTGTTAGGGTATTTCTGATGGGTCTTTTTGGCAATGAAAGTGGTGCCCATGCACTACTTAAATCTGTGTACACATCTGAGCAGCTGCTTTCTGAGCCAGAAGAGGCTTTATACTGCCTAATATAAGTAAAATTAATTTGTGTTACTTAACATTAACTGAATTTAACCCTGTGACAAGGCACCGCCTAGTAGTCCAAAACAGTAATGTTCTTACCTGTTCTTGTACGAAATCAAGGACGCCGACACAATAAACTCTAGCTCCCAGCTCTCTTGAGGTCTTTGCCTGCCCCAAAATAGAACACAGTAAGCTTTTTTCCATTCAACAGGCAGCACCCAAGCTCTTCAGAATATGGTGTATGTTTTCACCTAGCACTCACCTCTTTCTCTGCATACAAGGGAATCTGACCATCTAGCTTGCCATCTGTCAGTGCAATGATGATACTAGAAAACCTCAAAGCTCCTTGTTTTGCTATCTGCACATTGGCCTGAAAACAACAAAAAAAATTATCCATCTTAAAATTATGCCTGAACTTTTAAATGAGATGTAACTTCCAAATGAATGTAGCATCTGAAACACCACACGCCTGATCTTCAAACCCGTCCCTCGTGACAATCCTCTGCTCCCTTTACATCACCACTAAGAAGGAAATCATCAGCCTTTTCCAGTGCTGGGTGAGCCCATCTCCAAAACACTGGGGTCACTAACTGATCGATCTTTGGATATGCTTGATTCCTTCAGGACGGATACTCCTGGAGTTGTAAAGCTCGATTCTCTTTAGATCCACCCTAAAGTTTCCTTTGGTACTCCCCAAATTTCAAATACCAGTCAGTAGGTTCCACATATAAAAAGAACGGGTTAAATCTCAGTTGTAGGGTTGGGGTTTTTTTTTAAATGGCAACAATGTTCTGTTTGCCTATCTTTTTAGCCTGCAGGCTGCAATTACAGATTTAGCTCCACAGGCATAAAGGAGGACAGCGAGTTTCTATCTGTAGCAGTGCAGCTTAGACCCTTGCCTTCAGAGCCCAAGTCTTCTAGTAAAATAGCAAAGGACACTTTAGATGTACATCCCAAGAAAACACGTGCAGTTGGGAACACCATAATTCAGATAGTCCAATATCAAGGCCATTTGTCTGTGCTGTAAACTCTCCCTAAGCATGTGCTATAGAAGGCACTATTGGCTTCCAGCCCTACAGCGCTGTGTGTGACTGTTTACCATATAATTGGTATGCTGCGTTAGCTGTTAAATTCACAACAAAAAACTGCGCTCTACTGCAAAGGACCGAGTCAAAGAAACTCCGTATGGCAATTTTCTGTGATGGCTAATCTTCTGCATGGGATTTGCATAGTATCTGGGCAGTCTTGGGACTGCTTAGGAAAACAAAAAGATTGGAGTGTAACAGACTGAGGCATACAGTGCATCCATTCGTGTTACAGGTTGTTGCTGCTGTTTTCCAGAGTGTGAGAACAGAGGATAGACTGATTGCAAGAAGATGAGTAACGCCTACCTGCTTTAATCCTTCATGTATGTATGTGTCACCTGCTGGCTTTACCTCTCCCAAATCCTTCAGACCTTTCCTGATTTTCTCTCTGAAAGCAAAAGGTAGAAAAGATTGTTAGAGAGATTTCAAGTGGAGAAAGAGGTTAGTTTGTTGCTAGAAAAATTAGTGTTTTTCATGAAGGAGATTGGAAATTAAAATCTATAAAATACAGTATTTAGCCAAGACATCATGTGGAGGCAGATTTCCTATTCACAATGGAAGCAGCACTCTGGTAACATATTTTAGACCTAAGTAACACAATATGCCTCAGTGAGTCAAAGAGCTAGAATCAAGTAAAACACCTCAGATGGAGCAGATATCACAAAGAAACAGCAGAGCCTCAGCATTCAATAGCCCAGTGGAAATTCTGTTATATTAAGTCAACTTTGCACAATTAAACCAACTTCACTTCCAATCACACTGCAATTAAAAAAGAAATCTCCTACACCAGCAGTTCTAATTCTAGAGAAATTTTCCACATCGATATCCAGGTATTTAATGGGGTAGAACACAACTGCAATAATTAAAACCTTCTCCCTTAAAAGTAAGTATCAAGAGGAAAAAGCTGCATTGCAAGACACATCTTGTATCTGTGGACAGGGACTACGATTAAGGATAGAGTTTTTTTCAATTTTTGGCTGTCACTACTACATCAAACTTACACAGGTCATAAGTTCACTTAATTTTGAGGGTAAGGTTGTGCTGTGATTTCTCATGTGTCTCTAAATCATGTTTGACTGCAAGACACTCGCTTAACCACGATGGTAAAACCAGAGAAGCTAGTGGTAGCATGAAACCAATTATTTCCAATGCAATTAATAGCAGGGGTGGAGGGAGGAGGGCTGAGATATTTGACTGAAAGGACCAAATTTGGAAGTTCTTAATACTTACACAAAGCGCCAGTGAAGGCCATGGAAGGCTGTGCTAGGAAAGAACAAGCAGAAACTAAGTAGGGAGAAAATATGGGCCAGAACATAGAGAAGCCTAACAAATATAGGTGACAGAGGAAACCAGCAGGGGTGAGGAGATGGAGGGAAAATGCATTGCAGGATGCGTGAAAGCTTTCCTTTGGGCATACCAAATGAGAAAGAATGCATATGCCGCTCTGCCTGAATGCCACCCACTAGTCATTTGTTCCACTAAGGAGCTTCCTCTGTGCTGAGACGCTCTGCTCCCAAGAACAATCCGTAGCTGTAATAAGCTCCCAATCACAGGATCAACTGATACAGTCGGGGAGGGGGCGTGACAGAGCGAGAAATGTGGCATTGCATATATGGAAGAGAACAAGTTATGTAAGATAATGCAATCTGTTTGATCCAAATATTTTACATTCAGCATCTATAGAAACAACTTGGAACTGATTATGTATGAACGCAGATTATAAACCACATACTTAGTGTTTGCCAGAAATGAGTGGCAGCACATCACAGGCCTCAGTGTTCTGCTGCCAAGAAACAAACAGCAACTGAAGTCCCAGTTTTCTGGAACAGATTTCATTTTGCAAAAATAGCTTCTGTACAATTGCTTTGGTTGTATTTATGTACAGTGTCTTGTGACCCGGTCACACAGGAGTCTCTGGTTTTTCCAGGCCTCTGCCTACAAGGGGTTCCAGGAAAATCTTTGGCAGCAGGAGCCTTTTTAGCTGCATTTAATCAGTCACCATCTTCTTCCCTCGGGGCACATCTGTACTAGATAGGCCCAGCCAGATGTGAAAAAGTTCCCTGCCCTCTGCTCAGCGTTGGTCAGGTACAAGCAAGCCCTGTGCTAGATGTCACAAGGCTATGGTGGGTGCAGGACTTGGGACAGCAGCAGGTGAGCCCCAGCAGACACCAGGAGAAGTCAGTTCAGTCACCGCTCACACCCGGCCAGTTTGGGGGTACGCACAGAAGCTCGTGTCTGCCTGAATCATTCCGATAACAGGACTCGCTTTAGTCAACCAGCCATAGCTCTCTGAATCCCCCTCTTTTCAGTGCTCTCAAAACTCTCTAGTTTCTGTAGTATCTTTTTTGCAGCCACAAAGACCACAGAGGAGGTCTGGTTTTAAACCTCATCTGTGATGCATTAATGCGGAGCCATGACCTCAGTCTAGGTGTCTGGACATTACCGTAGTTCAGTTCAGTACCAGTGATAAAGGCTGAAGGGCCACTGGCTTTGTGGTTTAAGCCAGGCAAGGGAGGGAGGTGGAAAAAGCAGAACAAAATCACCAACTTGCAGCCTGTCTGTGTTTGTGCTGAATGAGTACAAATTTAATATCTCTTCTCCTCCAGCATATGCGCAGCATCACATCTCTGTTTTCTAGAAAAGGCGCATCTAATTTTTGATAGCTACCCTGTCTGTTCTCTCTTCTAAGCTTTGTAACCACTTCAGAAAATTATTCCAGCAGCAGTGAGACAAAGCTTGCCCTGGTGACAAGCTCTCCAGCATTCTGCTCTGCGGGCTCTTCTTAGCTCCTCCGTGAGCAGGGGCTGCAGACCTAAGCCCAGAACCTCTGCAGGGGTGACAGCGGCAAGCAGCACCTGCCTCTCCGGGGAGCTCTGCTATGCTCTGCCTTCGAGAGCTGAACCTCGCCCCAGCACTGGACACCGAGGCTCCTTTGCTGAGGGAGGCTGTGCCCTCTGCACTGCAAGGCACACCAGCCTAGCTCTAGCACTGATCTTTGCACTGCCCACGTCTGTGCTGTGAGCTCACCTTGCACCTCCATGGCCTCCCCGGGACCAAGCACCACACAACAGACTGGAAACACCCCACGTAGTGAAGAAAGACTGCAGAGCAGCCCAGCTTTGCAAATGACCCCAGAAACCAACCTAAGGCAAATGAAAATGTAACCACCTCGCCTCTCCTAAGAACTGCTCCATGATTTCTATTTAGTTTCAGGCATACATGTACCTGTTTGCCTGAGTTCCAATTACACCAGGGCAACTATCACCAGTTCACAGGGGAGGTTTTTCTGTGTGAACTCTGTTGCACCAAGATGTGAGCTTTTATTTAGGCAACTCAACAGGTACTGTTTCCATCACTGCTCAGTATTATCTCCTGCTTTAAGTAAGTTTAATTGACATAATGCTGAGATCAGTGCTGTCAGCAGACGAGTGATCAGATGACTGACATTAAGGCACTGCCTCAATTCCTTGCACAGACAGTGGCACAGCCGCCACTTGCTGGTAGCCCAATAGGTAATAACTGCTGGTAGGTAATAACAGTTTGTTCTACCACAGCCAGATGTAGCTGACACCCCCATTTGAGAGGAACTACAATAAAGCTACAGACTAGTTACAAAGTACAACCCATCCTAGTTTGTCAGAGATGTGATACCATCTTTGAGAGTAAGAATCCTTAACAGAAAGGAACGGTCATTTGCCTTAAAGGAAATAAATGTACCTTCAGCATGTACAAATAAAGTCTTATACTTGGTAGAAAGCAAAGCATGCTAGAGGACTGAATCTTAAAAACCATTCAAATCCCTGGGTTTTGTTGGGGGGTTTTTGGAGAAAATTTTGTGCTCATACATTAATACTACAGAGGTTAGAACCACCTGAAATTGTTGCATAAACTTCAGGTCATGGTGGTTCAGTCAGGGAAGGGGCTAGCATTGCATGAAATGCTGAATCTCTGTTAATATCCAAGCAGTTTTAATTAGTGGTGTTCTGAGCTCTTTGGGATGAGGGACAGTATCTTATCTTCTTTTCCATGTTGCTTTCTGCATATCGATGCACTGCAATCTTGGATTGTTTCTCAGGGTATGGAGAGTATGAGTACTGGTAGGGAAACTGTGGTTCCCAGTAAGAGTGTATTTATCAGGAACTAGGTTATGTGCCTGCAGGGCAACATACTTTATCTCTAATAGACACAAACAAAACAGGTACTTGGGTTTTGCTGCAAAGAAGGAAGCATAGTAACAGGGAAACACAAGGGGGAGGGGGTGGTAAGTTTTCTTTAACAAGAAGGACAGTCACATCACCAGTGAATGGAGCTGTCTGACCCCACATATCAGCCTCCTAGGATTTGGTGGGCATTCCTGCTTTTGACACCTCTCAAAGACTGCGGAGGACTCAGTGCCATTATAATGATTCTTCTGCTTCCAACTTTAGGTGTCCTGCTTGGGGTCCAAGTGGAAAACAAGTAAATGGCTGACTTTGCTGTGCCTCACACACTCAGCAGAACATGCTCTCTGCGATGGCTCTAGTCCGGCAAGCTTCTTGAACCAAGCAGTTAGTTTCCATGACCAAGGCCCAAGCTGCATAAAGGTCTTGCTACATTACATGTCTCCGTGCCATAAAGGAAGAGTCAACGCTGCAGCAGGCTACAGGCATGCACAGCAAGGTACAGTTGGTCACGTACCAGGTACTGAAGCATCCTGTTTTTCCACCTTCACTAATACAAGCTTTCTTTAGTTCCCACACAAGTTTCACCTAAGCAGTCAGCAGTGCTACTCCAGGCCATGGAGCTCCATCAAATGCTGCAGAAGCAGGTTTACAGACACCTGAAATCCTGCTGGCCAACATACAGTTGACCAAAAGAGAGCTCAGATGATCCTGTGACATCTGGATGATGTTTGTAAGTGTATCTGAACTTGCTTCTTAAAAGTAGTAGCAAAATTGATACCCAAATGTGCACAAGTCTTTGTTTAATGTGTAGCATACAGTTTCCAGCTTAACTTCACAGGGGAAACATCCATCTCCAAAATGGAATATAACTGTTGTGAGATGTCTTTGCCATCTGGGTGTTATTTTTTTTTCCATGTATTTATTATAGCAGTGTGGATACTGTGGTTAACAGTGACTTCTGTTGTGAGAGTTATTTGTGTAGAACTGTTCATAGTCACAAAATATTTGGTGATCTGAGGGCTTCAGGCTATAGTGTGGGTTTCTTTATACCCACAGCTTTATTATGTAGGAAAAACCACCAAAAACTTTGTGCAAACAATTAGAAGCCTAAAGCTTTCAAAATGAAAAAGACTCCCTGACTTTGAACTAACTGCTGGGAACAAATGGTGGTTTCCTGACATTAGCAAATAGCAAGTAAGCAAGGGGAAAAACAGCCCTTTGAGTCCAAAATGCACACAAAAACACCAAGGCCATAGTATCCCATAATCACCCACATGTACACACCCATCCTCAAAACTGCACTGTGTTTTGTATCCTCATCTTCTGTTTGGAATGATGGGAGTTACGCTTTCTAAGTCCTTTTCCACTCCTGACTTCTTTAATATTTAAAGGGACAGCTGTTCCAACTGTATCTATCCATTCTTACCTTTGCACATATGGTCACAGTTACGAATGTGTCCTCCTTCATTCTCCTTAAATTCCTCCTAAATAATAAGGGTAGTAATTTCCCTTTTCCTACAATGCTCGCAAAAGCATCGGCAAGCCTTACATAAAACAGAAGCCCCACTAACAAGCTCCCTAGAACTCAAAAAGGTTCTTCCTATGTCTTAAATGAGGCTTCCAAGAAAAACTTGCCATGGTTTAAAGCTCGCCACAGAATGAACAAGGCACTTGTGTCTGTCTGTGCCAGCGTTCCTGTGCTCCACCCAAGCATTTCAAGTGGTCTGTGTGCTATCAGTGCTGACTCTCCATGTCTGATAAGGAATAGGGCTCTGATGGGGATTAAGGGCCTATTGAAATTGAGAGAAAGGATCTCATTGACTTCAGCAGTCCTCGGAACAGGCTTGAGTGTCCTCTCCTGACCTCTCTCAGAGCCATCTGGAAAAATGGCTTGTAACCTTGACTCTCCCCACAGAGAGCAGATCCAGTATCCAAGTCCTGGTGGGAGAATGTGAGTATTGGGCCGTTCTCAAGTCAGACCACTTATTAAATGCTAAAACAGGAGGGGCTTAGAACTAAATCTTTAGACAGCCTGTTTCCCTATTTCTAGTATGTCAGCATACATTCTGTAGTGTGACACATTTGTCTGCTGCCAATGACAGGTCTCTTTGGTAAGTCATGTACTCACTATTAGGTGTCATTTAAAGAGAAAACAAAAAAAACAAAAACCAGAAAAACCCACACAGCACACAGTAAACTGACTATGGCAGATCACATTTTGTATTGATTCTACTGGAGGGAGCACAAAAGCTCACTTCCACCCTGCCACAACTCATTAAAATGATCCCTAAATGGTTTGCCCACATGTTCAAAATGCAAAGAGTTGTTCAGAGTGGTTAGCTTCTGGACAGAAGGAAGAGAAAGAGAGGAGGTCACCATGCTTTTGAGAAAGCTGAAAGCATACTGAAGGGCTCTAGAGGAATGGCCTCTGCTGAAAAGCACCTATTCCACAGTATGGTTTTCCAATTCCTGTAATTTCAGCAACTAACCTTGCAACAATCTCTTCTCTATTTGATTTTCTCCCTTGGTTCCCCCCTAACCTGTCCTTCACCCATCCTAGCTGCTAACCCTTATTTGCTGTAGAAATTGAATCGAGCACCCTTGAATAGCGCTCTCTTTGAAAGCATCAACTGAAGGGAAGGGTTCAGACACATCCAAACATCACCACAGTGACAGAAAGATCTCACACCTTTCAAGTGACACCAACTCCATTGTCTGAAACTGATTTTGAAGTCGTGATCTGAAAATATGAAATACCTACTGTATTTGACATTACGCGAAACATTAATTTACCATTGTATGCTTTACCTAGAAATGAAAAAACACCAAAGACTTATCTAGAGACGTTGCTTTACAAAACTAAAAGCAAGAATAATTTCTTTTGCTGTGTCAAGGAAGATGCAGTCATGCAGAGATGTAAACAGTACTGGCGGTTGTCTTGCAAGGCAGTGGTACAGTTCACAGCAAGAATTTGTTTCACATCAGTCTTCTCTTTCCTTTTTTAGTAAGCTTTCCATTGCCATGCTCATAAAATTACATCCAGCTCTGCAGAGAGGCTTCATGACTGGCCACCACTTAAAGGTATCGGTTATTATTCAGTATCTGTTACTGTTCCCCTGATTACATCAGAGGCCTTGGTGGGGGAGGAGGGAAAGAGAGAATTAAAAAAGCAGTGTACTAACCTGTCTCCAGTTAATGGCATAATGACGTGTGCCTGGGTGGAAAATACGATAAACGATAATCTCATCTTGGGGCTTTTAAAACAGGGAAAGAGGAAAAAAATACATTTTAGACAAATGAAGAGGAATGTACAGATGAACAGCATTTCATTCACTTACGCATGCTTCGTCAGTATCATCTTTATCCTCCAACTTCCAAAGAACTCCTTGTGAACTACAAAGCCAGAATGAGAGGAATTACAGGCCTTTTGCCTGTCTGCTCCTTACACAGATGCTTTGAGAATGAAGTAGCTGAATTATTATTCTGTGTTGCCCAACTAGGTTCCAGATCAAGACGTGCTAAGCTTAACAGTAACGATTTCGTGCAACCCAGCTGAAAGCAAATTTCATAGGCTGTGATCTACCAGCGTGCAGAAGGTAACACATCCCTATGTTTTCACGGGCAGCTGGTGTAAGACCTCAGCAACATACTCAGGGTACACTCCATGTGGGGTTTAGTTTCCAGTTGGGGTTAAACCATGACAAATGCCTATCAGCATTCATTAATCAGGTTAATGTTACTGAAGAAGTAACACTTGTAAAGATGAATGAATGACCGTACATTTTCAGTTCACTTGTCAATGATGCAACTTAACATTATTGACATTTGGAAATAAAAATACTGGGTGAGACTTTGCCTGGAACTGCACAGATCCTGGATTTAAGATCCAGTCTTGCAGTCTGTCCATAAAACTCAGAATACAACACTGTGAGATGATTGAAATTGAATTACAACCCAAGGCGTGGAATTATCAGTCACATTAGTTGATGCAAGTGGTTGTCAAACAAAAGGAAAATACTTGCAATCCCAATAGCTGGTAATTGCATCACTGCCTACTCCAAGTACTGTGAGACTTCCCTCTTTGAGATGCAACTCTCTGTGTGTAATAACTCCAAAGCTATGATTTAGCTAATTTGTCCAGGATGGCCGCAGACCTGTTCTCACAAGACGTCCTGTTTCTCTTCCACTCTTCCCAGCACTCAAGACACTGCTGGAGGAGGACTGTACGAACACAACTGTAGGACCCCTATAGCCCTGCCAGGCACCAGCCTTTGAGAACGAAGATAATCAATGTGCAGCACTGTCAACAGGCCCATTACAGACAAGTCAAACTGGAGAGCACATGCACCAAGAGGAATTAATTCTTCAGGTGAGGACAGAAGGAAACTGCTAAGAATTTGTTCTATACCTTCTTCCTACAACTCCTCTTTTCAATTTAAGAAAGGGCAAGGGCAAGGTCAAATTACTCCATGCCCAACTCTGAGAGTGTACCTGAAGGCTCATCAGCCTTCAGAGGCACTGCAGGCGCATCAGCAAAACACATGGGGAGATGTACTGTCCAGGCTCTCAGAAGAGCCCAGCAACTGTCAGGCTGTGAAGGGTTTGTGCACCTAAGGCTAAGCGCTTAGCACCAGGACATGGAGGTGGCTTGTGAGCTGGACTGTCTGGCTCTGTGCCGTGATTGATCTTCCACTGGTGCAAAGGGTCAGTGGCATAACTTACTCAGTGGCTTTATTTTGGCTAACACAGCCAGGCCACTACATAACAATTTTGCAAAAAAGGAGCATCATTTGGCCATAAAAGGTTATGAACTGAAGGATTTACAGTGAACAAGCTGTGGAGGTAAATGTATTTTTTTACCACTCACTGAAAACAAGTGCTACTTTGGTATCCTGAGGCTTGTTTTGGTTTGTTCCAGAGCTTACAAAGTAACTTTCAACAGTTTATGTTACCTACATAGTTTAGAGAAGATTTTCTTTTTCCAGGATGAATGCAAGTTACATTTAATTATGCAAACCTAATTGTACCTCTTTATTAGCAAGCCAAGGTTAGAACTGCCCACTGCACTTCATTTTCCTTAGTAAAACATACCACACCACCTACTTCTGTGACATTGGAGGGCTTCCTTTGTTTTATTCTTTGGGGTTTACCAGGGATTTTTTATGCAAAATGCTGCATCCCAGTTATCCTCAGCTGTTTGCACAAAGTACAGTTAGTGGGTATTTACAGCGGCCTTTTCTGTGGCAGCAATCCTTGCCAGACACTGTGGCTGGTCAGTTGATTACATCCATATACAACAAACAAGCTGCTACCATTGCAAAAACTTCCTGACTGTTTCAGCTTGAATTTTGTATTTACATATATACAGATGTGTATTCAAATCGCTTTTGTTATAAAGATCTTCAAAAGAAGTATACAAGACTCCATCAGAAATGTGAAGTGTGGCTTATGAAAAAAAGTTTAAAAATTCATAAAATTACATCTGAGAGCAAGTCGGGAGATTAAGTAGTACTTAAAGATGCACACTACCACTCTTCCTGTGAGCTCCAAACATGAGAAAACTAAGTTTACAACGTTTTCTAGCAATTTTGGCACTTGCAGCCAAACTCTTTACACGCTGGTGAAACGCATCTACCGAGCCTCCCAGCGACTCTCCCATCACATTCCAGCGTTACGGCAGCCACAAGGAGCAAAACGCACCTCACAAATCTTTCCGTCAGCTGCTCTACAAAGTCAAATATCTCCTGCCAGTTCTGCGCTACGCTCCCGGACCTGAAAAGGAAACAAAAGCGCGTCAGAAGGCCCGGTGCGAAGGAGCCAGGCAGGGAAGGGCGCCGAGTTCAGCCGCAAGTCGGGCATCGTGGGGCTCCCTGCTCTTGTCTCCCCTCCAAGTCACCACCGGCCCCGGCTCGCGATGAGCCCTGCTAGGCTCCGCGAAGAGAAGGCGAGATGGAACGCGTACGTTTAGCAGCACCCCGCGGTGCCAAGCACGACAGGGCCTCTCCGAGAGGCCCGGTGGCACCGGCCCCGATGCCCCAGCCCCGCTGTCCCCCAGGTGCAGGGCGCGCGATGGCTGTGCGAGCCGCGCCGCAACAGCGCGATCGTCCGCGGCTGCCGGGGGGAGGGGCGGCAGATGCGGCCGGTAGCTCGGGCCGCTTCACCCGCGGCTGCGCCCGGGCTTTCGGTCGGAATCGCCCCTTCGCCAAAATCCTCCCTCCGGCGGGCGCGGGAGCCAGCCCTGCGCCGGCCCTCGCCCCCGCTCCGGCCCTGCCGCCCGACGCGAGGCCGCGGTGGGGGTCGGAAACTTCGTACCACTCCCTGCGCCCCCCGCCTCAGCGCGGGAGTTACACCGCGCCCGGCGCCCCGCGGCTGCTGGCCCAGTCCAGCCATTAGCCCGGACCCGCCGTCAGCGCCGAACTACCTTTAGCACAAACCGGCCTTAGCACGGCCCCGCTGTTAGCACAGACCTGCCGCTGGCCCGCAGCCGCCGTTAGCAGACCGGCCTTACCACGGCCCCGCCGTTAGTACAGCCCTGCTGTTAGCACGGCCCCGCCGCTGCCCGAAACGGCCGGCGCGCCCCCCGCCGCCCGGCTGCCCCGGCGCTCGGCCGAACAAAGGCGCGCCCGGAGCGAGGCGGCTGCGTCCCCCGCGCTCCCCTTACTTGTCCAGCACGAAGTACAAGTCGAAGGCGCCGTGGCACGATGGTGTCTCCGGGGCCGGGGCGGCGGCGGGCAGCAGCAGCAGCAGCAGCAGCGGCAGCGCCGGGCCGCGCGGGGCGAGGCGCCTCCGGGGCACGGGCCCCGCCATGGGGCCTCGGGGCGGCGGCGGCAGCGAGGGGACGCGGGGGCCCGGCGCTGCCGTCCTGCCGCTCAGCGGGCGCGGGCGGTCCTGAAGTGGCCACCCCTCGCCCGCAGCCGCGGCTCACTCGGCCCGGCCCGGCCCTCCCCGCCCGTCAGCGGCGGCGCCTGAGGCGGCGGCCGGGGCCGGGCGAGCTCGGCGCGTTCCTCTGCGCCTGTTATGACGCGGCTCACTCCCCCTCACCCGCGCGCCCGCACTCCGGCAATGGCGACCCCGCGCCGTCGCCCCCTCCTCGCCGCCGCAGGCACCTCCCCGGCGGCCGGCGGCTGACCCCGGGTTCGTGTCCCCGGCGGCCGGGCCCGGCGGGAGCCTTCCCCCGCCCTCCGCGAAGGCAGAGCTGCGGGGCCAGCCCCGCTCCGGAGGCAGCGGCTGCGGGCCGGGCGGACAGAGGCGGCGGGTCCCGCGGCCGGGGGAAGTCCACCCGTGAGCGGCCACCGGGAGAGCAGGCGCGTCTCCCCTCTGCCCGCGCTCTGCTCGGCTTTCGTGCCAAGTTTAAAAAGCTCGGAGAGCTGACAGAACTGATTGCGACATGCTCGGAGTACGTGATTGCACGCTAACAATGAGAAGGCTCAGCCGAGCCCCGCGGCTCTGAGCTGCCCGTACTTGGGGGCCGGCAGCTTCTCTTACGCTCCCCCAACCCGCTTCCTCTCCGGTCTGAGTCGGGGCTCGGCCCGTCCGCTCCGCTGAACCCCTGCGAGGGGACGGGACCGGCATCCCTGGGGCCGGTTTGGTGGCGGCGGTGGGTTTTTGATGGATGCGAGTGTTCTCTGCCGGGGGCCCGGTGTCGCACCCCTTTTCTCGGCCGGCAGGAAGCTGCCGCACGCCGCGCTACAGCCGTGCCCGTGGGCCGCGTCCTAGCTGCCAGGAGCCGGCTGCCACAGCCCCGGGCTGTGCCTGGGGACTGCGCACGCGGGAGCCACCGAACGAACCCAGCTACAATAGACTTCGCAGGACTAAATATAGAGCGGACATGTGGTCCGGAGCATAAGCTGGATCCCTCGCAGCGAGCATGAGGCGCTGTGGAAAGCGTCACTTCATGCTGCAAGAGCATTATCCTCCCCATTTTTCCATCTGCAGTCTCAGATTTTCACGTTAAGTTCAAACGTGCTTAATAACCTTAAAATACTGTCTGAAGGCTAAAAAGATGCGTGAATTTTGTGTGAAGAGAAACACCAGTCACATGACCAGCTGCATAAACCAAAATTATCCCATAGTTATAAATACATGTCCAGCCCCTGCTCCTTTGTTTCCGTTCTAGACTTTTCTCCTGGAGTTCTATGTGACAAGCAATTAAGAGGTCTTGAAATAAAATTGATTATTCTCTTTTTGTTCAGCATTTGTGTGCCCGGTGCTTTGTTTTAATGGCATCTGCTTTGAGTGGCTTTAATTTACAGTGGACTGCATTCGCTGCTATGATGCACAGCAGCTCGAGATGCAGCACTCTCAAGCAGCAGAGACCTCAGGAGACTTCAAATTAGGACCAGACTCGGTATGCTCTCTCATAACGTGTTGCGTTACATTTTACTAGCCAAGTAATGTGCTAGAGCTCTCAAAAGCCTGTCTCCCATCATAACATCAATCACAGGAGCAATGAGTCAATAAGATTTTCCAACTGTGGAAAGATAAAACACAGTTCAGAGGTGCCCCGTGCCTTATGACAAAAAAAAAAACCCTGTTTCCTTCAGAATCTATCAGTTCTGCCTTGCAGTGGAAGTGGTCAGAGGGTAACATAAGCAAACAAACCCCCCCCCGAAATTACGGGCTTTCCCTGTCATCCACCAAATAAATTTTTCATGAACCAGCATGAGCTCGTGACTGGCAGTAAGCTGTCATGGCCTTGTGGCTTTTATTAAATTAATGTTTTATGGGACTATGTAGAGGATATTACCTGGAACCCTACCATTTGTTCCCAAGATGCTCTTTTCTTATTTCCTTGTAGTAACTGTCTCATTTCTTAGATGGACCATCTTATTTACATTTCCTTTCCAGCAGGCACCACTCCGCTGAATTCCTCGTGCTGTCAGGTATCCTGCTGGCATTATACAGAGGTTTGGGTACTTCAGAAACCTACTTGGTAGGCATGTTGCTGGGGCAGGCATTGCAGGGCACAGCCCCCGCGTACAGTGGAAGGCCTGAGGCACTGGAAATACAGGTGAGGAGGAGGGCAGTGATCCTCTCAGGATTTATGTTTTACATATCTGAATTTCCCAGAAGCGCAGCTCACCCAGCAGCCACCAAACTGCAACACAGTGCCTCACAGCAAGCAGTGCTTTGCACCGGGAGGCAAAACAAAGTGCCTCTTTAATTCAAGAGGAGTCACTGAATCAAAGTTTTAGGGAACTACATTATTTGTACTTCCCTCTGGAAAGAACCAAAGTGATGTGGCTGTTCAAACAGCACAGCTTACTGCAATCTTGATCTGTAATGGGATCTCTCTTCTACTATGGACATAAAGGCTGGCATCCTGTGCAGGAGAGTCCAAAGAGCACGAGCCTCATCGACAGATGAGCCAAGTACACCAGAGCCTCCGTCACTCAGTCAACATCTTTCCTGTTCATGCATGATAAAATACAAGAAGCATTCCGTGTCAGTCACGCCAGCGGTAAACTGGCAGGGTTGATATGTTTAACATCCAACTTCTCCTTGTCACTTCTACCAGACAGGTTTCCCATGCTGGATTGCTCATTGGAACGACAGGACTCCACACACAATTATCAAGTAGTTTCTTGTTAATTTAGATCCCACTGCTGTGGGATCAAGCGAGTTTTCAGTCCTAACCCGTACTGTATCTGCACATCTTAAGTCTACCAGCGATTGAAAGAGTCACACCAAAAAGAAGGGATTGGTTTTTGACTGGGACAACCACCTAACACGGATCATGTGGCTCTCACAGGAGCGTGGGCTAATCAGATGCACCACTGCTCCAAGCAGGATCTTCATCCCCTTCCCTCTGCAAGGGGAGATGGGAAAGTCATAGTCAAGGGTGGCCTGCCAGAGACCTTTTGCTTCAGCCCACTTCCTGATGTCTCTGGATGGTTTCCTGCAGGCGTGGTGCTCTGACCTGACACATCCATGTCAGAATGGCTTCTCCCTGCCGATCCAAACATGAAGCCAAGCCTCAGTGTGATGCAAGTTGGAAATTTCACAAAAGTCCATGGACCAGCAGTGATTTATGTCAGCCGAAGATCTGGCTCATGAAGTTCTTAATGTCTTTGAGCTAGCAAGGCTAAAGGGTAAGTAAGCGGTATTTTACGGTCCCTCTGGATGCACAAAACACGTAAGATTAAGGACTGAGCAGCCTGTGCTTTGCCAGAGACCCAACAAAAGCAAAGGCTGATCATCCATTACGTCTCAGAAACGCTGTGCAGAGCCGACCTCTCCCCCTCTCTGCAGAGGCATGCAGTACAGCAGAGCAGGCTTTCGGAGGGCTTCCAAAACAATCTCGCCTCAGCCTTCAGAGCTGCACGAGTCACTCCCGAGCCCTAGGAGCGCTTGCCTTGCCTGGGAGTATGTGTCATGTTATCCGGCTGTTGGAAATCTTACTTGAAGCGCATGTGATCGACTGTTTGGAACAAGACACCCCTGCCAGCTGGGGATCTCTGGTAGCCAGGCTTTGCACTTTTCTTGTTTCCAACTGTGTGAACTCCACTTTCAGCCTGCAGTTTCTGCTGACAAATCACGCCTGTTTTGCTGGGGTGGTCGGACAAGACCGAGATAGCTCATGGCTGTTCACACGTGTTTGGCTTCATTCGCACAAGGGCTCAGGGGCCTCCTTTCCCAGTTTTCAGAACTCATTAGAGGATGCGCGCCTCTCTCCTTCCTCCTCCACTGCCACAGAGCCGTCTGACAGTGGAGCCGCAGTGCCTAGCCCCAGCCAGACGGCTGTTTCACACTGTGTGACACCAACACAGGGCACTGAGGATGCCCTGACTGCCCTTTGTGCACCAACCATGACAACAACAGGCTGTGGAGCTGAGGGGTGTGCTGACAGATGTTCCCTATCTCCCACCCTCCCGCTGCTCCCTCCAGTGTCCCTGGACAGCAGGAGGAGGCCAGTCCTCAGGTTCTTGCCTATATCAGGGGACCAAGGGCCACTGCAGACCCCCTCCCCGATGCTGGGCAAGTCTCCTGCTGGCTCTGGGTATAGGTTCCAGACTTAGAGTAGCAACAGCTTCCCCTCACTCCTTGTCCAATCAGTCCCCAGGGAAGCTCATCTCCACGAGGACCCCTTTTACATTTGTTCCATGTGCATGGTGTTCACCAGCAGCCAGGACAGCAGGGAAAACAGAGGAACTGGGAAGAAACGGTCCTTGGGCACTTGATACATGTGAGGCTGACAGCGCTTGGCAAAGCTCTGTAAAGGAAGCTCTCTCAAACTGTGGGCGTATCTAAAACTTCCTGAAGTGCCTGATGATGGCTGGTTCCTTGCCCACGTTTCCTACCTCTCAGAAATGATCCTGCTGCATTTCTGTCCGCTCAGTTGGTCTGGTGGAATACAAGTGGGTCTGGCACTACTTGTCCAGTGACATGTAGCTCTGACATCCACATGGCAGGAAGAGACCGCAGCAATGAGTCCACCCATCTCACAGCTACACAGCAACTCTCAGCTTTGGAACATTGCCGGCTCAGACCTGGCAGATTAGGAACAACAGAGAACTCCATGAGTCAACAGAGAACAGCAACTCAGGAGGTAGTTTTTTGGACTTGGGGTTTCTCACCTAAAACAAAGGAGTCATATTTTAGCCATGACATTTTCACAAGGCAGAGAACGAGTGTTTATATTTCTGCTGAGGATCTTTTCTTCCACATGCAGCAAATAGGAATAATGAAAAGGAAGGTGTTGGCTATTTTGGAGCTGGGGAATCTGTGGTCATTTAAAACAGGACTCTTAAACACAGCTTAGAAATAACTCAGCGACAGAAGATGAAGTTTTCACATGGAAGGCTGATGCACAGCAGAACGTTAAGTTTACTGCCAAGATTTACTGCAGAGACAGTAAACTGTACAGTGTACAACACGTATGGTATTATACAACTCCATTCTCTTTTTTACAGCAGATGATTTCCCCACATGTTGTCCTTCAAGATCCACCCACTCCCACCTTCGGTTTGGCCCAGACTGTTTGGGAAGACCTTCAGCTATTAGCGCTTGTGCCAAACAAAACTCAGCGTATTTTCAAAGTTGGAGCGAGAAGTCGACCTGTGACTTCAGGGTAACCTGGCTGTAAGCCTGGTCCTGCCCTTAGATGCTTGTTAATGCTGCCGCAGAAAGATGGTGCTCAGTGATGGGAAGTACTTCACTGCTGCAGTGAGGCGACCTTGGCAGGAGGAGAAGTTGGCAACCGCATGGGCCACCTTTTCTATAGGCTACAAAGGGTCAGTAGGTCTCTGTTGCTCGTTAAATTCAGTTCCAATCCAGGGAGGCTCTGTACAACAACTGTGAGGCAGACAGCTTTCTGCAAGATGCTCACCAGTTGATAAAATCTTGTCTGGGAAAAATTTAACTCGTGCGCGTGTGCGGCTGCAGTTCAGAGTAATTTAATATACTTTCTGATTAAGGTCTGGACTTGTCGTTCATGCTACAGGAGCAGAGTGTAATAGGAGGGACGCAGGTGTCCCAGTCCTTCTTCCCACAGCTCCAGCAATGCCACGAGTACTGTGTGGCACCTGCCTGCTCTGAAGTGACAGTGCTGATAACGTGATGGCAGGTATCACCCACCCTTCAGGTCACTCGGAGCTGTATGAACCAAACCAAAGGAGAGGGGTGACACTGATGTGAGCCCTTGAGCTGCTCCAGCTTAAAACAGAGTTTGATTCGAGGCAGCTCACAGGAAAATACTTTTCTTCTCCCATCACAGGATATAAGCAACATGTGGAAGTCTCATGCTTTGCAAAAGGAAAGAGAAACCAGAGTGACTCCGAGAGTTATACAACGTGCAGCAGTTACTCAGGAGCTGCCTCCTGGACAATTAGCAATACCCTTTTCCCCATTGCAGATGTAGCCTCATGGTCTGTGCTCATTCCATAAATCAGTGTATAAATGAATAAATACAGAGGATAGCATTAAGTAACACAGGAACTCTTATGTTAGTGTGGCATTGCATGTATCATCCAGATGGAAAGTATCTGTCTAGACAAATCTGGGAATTATGCAAGCTCAGAATTCCTGAATAACCATTTCTTTCCAGCATCCTTAAACAGTTTGCAGTACCCACTGAAAACACACCAAAAACATGTGGGGGAACACCAAAAACCAAGAAAACCCATCTCAACTCCAAAACTAGGAAACCTAAACATGAGCAATAGGTTGAGTCAGAGAAGCTACAAATGTGAGAATACAGAGTGATGTCACTTGTATGCATGCATCGGACCAGTAGCTGCCCAGATGAGCCAGGGATGTTAATTGGTACTCATTCCTGATCCCTGCAGAGGTGGAGAAGGACTCGTTGTTTCCTGGCATGGCTGTCTGCTGGCCAACTCCCTTCACATGGCACAGAGCTATTTGTTTCTGCTTTTTCAGAGCTGTTTGTTTCCAGTATGCTCGGATAAGCAGAAGGAATGAAAGCAGAGAAGGAAAGATGGGCTGTCCCGGTGCAAACCATCCCAGAATAAAAATAAATCCATCCTGTCCTGGGAGAGAAAACAAAGCATAGAAAACATCAAACTGCTGCTGTGCCCCAGGAGCCGCTGCTGGCCCAGAGCATCACTGAGGGATCCCTTGTGATGGGATTTCAGCACAACTCTAGAGCTGTAGTGACCTTTTTGGTCTTCTCAGGAAACAACGGCCCAACTAGAGGAGATGGAGGATAAAGTAGGCAGGAACTCTCACCGGAGAACAGCACACCCCGTAAAAACAACACTGCATTTTTGAGTAGTATATGAGTGGGGCGGGGTGGGGTGAAGCATATGCAGGTGTGAAACAGGCTGCAATCCTACTGCCACCCAGTTTGTGACCTTTTATCATTGACTCTGGGGGAAAAGATCACACATCATCTAGGGCCCATCCAAACAGAAACGTCTCTTGTTTTTTTGGGGGTCACACTGGCTGAAAAGAGACTGACATTCATCTACCTAGCCTGACCTCTGTGGGGCTGCAAAGGAGAAAGAGAACTTCTGCTGTGAAGTCAATTTCATCTTCCTAGGCTTGGTAGAGAAAGAAAAGAACAATTGGGAGGATAAATTACAAAACAACTGCTTATAGCGCTGTTTGGGGGGAAATTATGTAAATATTTATGCAAAGACAGCTTTGCAGGGCCAGCGAGCTGCAGCAGGACTCCCCCTGACAGCGTGCACGAGCCACTGTTGGATCAACAGCCTGAAAAGCAGATGTGCCAATTTCCTGTATTTGATGATGATGGGTCCTAATTACGCCAGAGCTGTGGCAATGTCCTTTCTTATGTATGACTCTTAATTTTGTTTCATGAAGTCATCTGTGCAGCATTCTTCCGGCATGCAGTCGTGGCCGAGTGACAGTCACGAAGAGATTTGTGCTTAGCAACGGCAGCGGGCAGCGTCTGAAACCTGTGAGCCTTGTTTGTACCGGGGGCTCTGGGCACTGCCAAGCAGTGTGCAGACCACACATGGCTCCCGTTCGCCATTGGCATTGTAGCCAGGGTGGAGTGTGAAATCCATTCCCATACAGGCTGTGCACACTGCTGAAGTCCAGGCATCTCCTTAAAGATACAATTCAGTGGAGTGTGAGCCTTGGCCAGGGGTAGGTGGCACTCATGGCCAGCTACCGACAGCTCCGTGTTGGAACACAGCACTTTGCTCATGCTCTGACCAAACATAACCCATCTACATAACCCATCCACCCAAAAGCTACCTGGGACCTGGGTCTGCTCCTTCGCTTGCCTTACCCCTTGTAGGTTATAGAGGATACGGACCAGGGAGGCATCTGTTTGGGGGGACCATCAAGCAAGGAAGCGGGGTCTCGTCAGAGACTTAGAGATGCTCTTAGTTTTGGGGGTGATGGTGGGGAATTTTCTACCAGGAGAAATTTCCTTGGTGGCAGTTGCTGGTGCTTTTTTCACAACTTTTTATGGCTCCTGGGTCTTTCTCAGGGGGCGTGGGGTGTGTCTTCATTCCCTGGTTTTTTACCACTTTCTTTGGATTTTTTTCTTTTTCCTTTTTCCTCATTTTTTTTTCCACCCATAATTTGACTTGTCTCCCAATTTTGGAGCTTGCCAGAAGAGGATTTCTTTACCTTGTTTATTTAGATAGGTACTTTATAAGTTCTGGAGATATTTTATAAGATTTGGGGCAGTGGTTTGGTTTTTTGTGGTGGCTTTTTTTGAGGAAACACCTTGGGGGGTTGGAATTTTATTTATTTTTATTTTATTTTTTCCTTCCCTTCCTCCCCCAGCAACTCTGTGGGATTTGGTCGTTTATCTTTTCATGGGGGTTCTGCTTAGCCCAGGGTCACTGCTCCAGATTGCTTGTGGGGCCACCTGCAGCCAAGAGCAGCTGTTGGGTGTTACCTGACTATGGAGCTGCCAGTATAAAAGCTGAACCCTGAAGGCTTCTCCTCATTGCTGGTTATCATTGAGGGGTTATGCTGCTGCTCTGTGTGCAGGGGAGTTATGCTTTGCAGAGCAGGGAGAGCTAGAAAAACTGCTCCCAGAAGATTGAGAGTTGTGTGGGGACTTGGTGGCTACCCCTGCTGCTGGACAGACCCTGGCTGCCCCAAGCACAGACACCCTGGTGGCTGTGGAGGAAGGGCTGGAGGAGATGTGGATGGGGCTGCAAAGCACCAGGAGCTGTGAGTGAGGTGGTGCCAGACCTGCTGTGGGGGTCTGTCTGCAGGTGAGAGCTGGGGTGTGTGTGTGGGGGTAGGGGTGGCTGGAGGTGATGATGCCCTGAGAGGTGAGTGAAGGCTCCAATGTAGGGTGGGTCAGCAGCTTGTGCCACCTGGCATCTGGGGAAGGTTTTCTTTGCTTTCTGGTCTAAATGGGGAGGAGGAGCCCTGCAATGTGAGGCTTTGGGTACTGAGGGCAAGGTGATGTTTGTTAGAGAGTCCTTGGGAGGAGTGGAATGGCTCTGATGGATGCTAGCCTTGAGGCCTGCAAGCAGATCTTTGTGCCACAGCAAATGAGGAGCAGAAGTTCTACATGTCCATGTTGGCCTAGGATGCTCTCCCTCCACCTCGGAGGTGGAGGGAGTGCTGCAGCAGATACAGGCTCTTCAGGAGAGGGATGAGGAGGAAGTGGAGAGGGATTTTCCTTCACACATGGGAACAGTTGTGAGGTGTGGAGTTATCTGGGGGACTAGGCAACAAGCTGGCTGTGTGTTAGATGTTGGGATGGGAGGGCAGCACTGTGCTGGGCTGTGGCAGCAGGATATAAAGAAATCCTGACTCCATGAAGGCAGCTGAGCCCGAGGGCGGGGCACCCCAGAGGTGCTATCTGCACCCTGGGAGAGGTTTCAGGTGTGACTAGTCATAGTCCTGAGCTTTGATCTGGACTTGGTGATTGCTGTGGTTTGAGCAGAAAGCTGGACTGTCTGAGGTAACTTCCAACCTGATTGAGGGGATTTTCCTTCTTTGGCTCAAAGATATGGTGTGCCTTGGCTATGCAGTTCTTTAGCTTGGCTGTGGTCCTGGTTTTTGCTGCCTTGTGTAACTTCAAGTTACTGAAAACTTTTCAAGCAAATTGCATACTCCAGTCAAACCTACTAGAGGATGCGCCTGGTGAAACCCCAAGTTTACAGAGTACCCTGGGGTTTCTACCTCAGTCAGCCTTCTTATTCAGTCTGCTGTCAGAGGCTGCAGGGCAGGAAGAGTACACATGGGTGTGTTTGCCAGCTGAGTCACAACTGTGCCAGGTAATGTACCAGCAAAGCCTTGCTGATAACTCGGGTGTAGGCAGTCTTACCTGCGCTATATGAGCAGCTTTTTTGTGCATCGGTGTGACTCTGCTGGCCTTCAGACAGGAGTGATGGTGTTTAAACGTGCATGGCTCTGGATTACCCTTTTCCTTAGTTCCTCCATTTCTCAACACAGGAGCAGAAGTTAAACTAGCAAGCAGTCCTGATGTCCTGCTCTCTGCACTCCCAGAGGCTATCCTCTCTTTTTTTCCTATATTGCAGTTATGGTAGGTAGGTAGAGGTGGGACAGTGTTTTCTGGGTTTCCAGGTTGCACTTCAAGCAGTGGTGTTGGCAGAGCATTAAAAATGACTCTCTAGTAGTGTCTCTTTACCCAGAGGTGAGCCAGTGAAGCAACTTTGTTAGGGTTTTGTGGGTTTGGTGCCTTGGAGATAGTAACTCCTTTGAACATGACTGGTGCTGAATGAACCTCTGTGGACTTCTGTGGTGGCGAAGGTGACTAACTTGAGTTAGTTGAACCCTGGCCAGCAGCTAAGTACAAGATGTGCTCACTCAGCACCAGTGGGATGTGCACCCCCAGCCTATTCGATGAAGGGATGAGAAACAGAAGAGACCTTGGCTCTGTGTAAGAGTCAGCACTAACTGAAACATCCCTGTGTTACCAACACTTTTTCAGCACAAATCCTAAACATAGCCCAGTGCTAGCTGCTGTGAGGGAAATAAACTCTATCCCAGTCAAAACCAGCATGTGTAACAGTGGCTTTGGGGAACACTTATAGCTCCCATACATTACTAGTCATGGGAAAAGATACTAAACTGGCGTCCTAGTGGGCAGCACTTTAGTATTGAGGTTGATTTCTTGAGGTCTTCAGGGTGAGGAAAAAAAACCCACAAAAACCCGGCATTATAAAGTAAAAGGTTTGTTCAGCAAAGATAAATGAGAAGCAAAATAGCTCATGGTACCAGAGATGAGCAGTGTTCTTCTCCAGTGTGTTTGCAAAAAGTGCGGCTCACCTTGTGCTTAAGGCTCAGAAGCTGATTGTGGGGGAAGGCTTGGTGATGTGAAACCTTCCACTCTTTCCTGTGTGACACCCAGCTGATATCTGACTGCTCAATCTTGAGCTTTCTTTCTATGCAATTGTGACTTGGCTTCTGCTACTCTTTCGCTCCTAGGATGTTCAGAAAGCAGTGCACAGTTAGGCCTGATCTCTCCAAGTTCTTCTGCAGTGCTGGTAGGGATGTGCCCCTCGCCTGCTGGGGATGGATGGAAGGAAGCCTTTGTTATACCCATGTTTCCTTGGTGAGGTCCAGCACCCAGTTCCTGTGCAGATGTGTGTCTTTGGCAGAATTGCTGTGATGACTCTGCAGCAGCTCAGTACACTGTCTCTTCTTGCACAGACTCTGCTGTGCACCTGCCTGACACTGCTCTGACAGCAGAGAAAGCAAGCATGCATATGGTCAGCCAAGGCAAGAGGCTTCTGCTTATGGTGCTGATCTGCAGCTCCCCTGGCTAGTTTGAGAAGTGCTCCTCAGCTTCTGCATGGAAGCAGCTTTTTCTCTCCATCACAAGTCCATTGTAGCAAAAGATACCTGTTGTGAAGCATGTCCCGAGTGGGTGTTTCAGTCCCTGCTGCGGATGTGCAGATCAGATGTGGTTTAATTCACTGGCTAACTCACTTCCTGAGTCAGAGACAGCAATGAGTCAGTGTACGTTCATAGGGGCAGCTTGAGGACACCTCACCTAGGCATAAGCCAAGATGCCTTGCAGCACAGCCCAGCTACTGTGCACATGCCCCTGAGCAGTTCCTGGCCAGGGCTGTGCAATCTCCCTCTGCTGAGTAGAATGTACTTGTTTGGTTCATTCAGGCTGTCATGCTCCTGAGCTGGCAAGAACTATGGGGCCCAGCCACACCTCAGGGAGCAAGTCTGTGTCATAGAATCACCTGGGTCAGAAGAGACCCTTTAGATCAAGTCCAACCACAGCCTAACCCTGTGGTTGGACTTGCCTACCTCTAGATCATATACTTAAGCACTTAATCTACATGCCTTTTAAATACCTCCAGGGCTGATTACTCCACCACTTCCCTGGCCAGCCTGTGCCAGTGCCCTATTCATCATGGGCTTGGAGAGGTACTGGGTGCACACAGAGCAAAAGAAATGGGAGATGCTATCACCTGGGGCAAAGAGCATGTAGATGTCTCACTTGAAGAGGGTTTCTTCAACTGAATGGGTGGTCATTTGGCTGAAGGGTCAGGCCCAGAGGGTGATAGTGAATGGGGTTACATCTGGCTGGCAGCCAGTCACTAGTGGGGTTCATTCCCCAGGCTTCCATTTTAGGTTCAGTTCTTTAACATTTTCATAACTAGAGGGTGCCTTAAGTAAATCTGCAGATGACACCTGATTGGGAGGAGCTGTTGACTATGTTGATGGTGGAGATGCCTTACAGACAGACCTGGACAGATCAGATTGCTGGGCAGTCACCAACCCCATGAAGCTTAACAAGGGCAAGTGCCAGATTCTGCCCCTGGGAAGGGGCAGCCCTGGCTGCACCCCCAGCCTGGAGGAGTCAGGTGCTGGAGGCTGGTCATGCTGAGAGGGTTTTGGGGGTCTTGGTCAGCAGTGAGTTACCCATGAGCTGGCAGTGTAACCAGGCAGGAGGGCACTGTACGCTGGGGTGCATCCAACATGGCACAGCTGGTCCAGGGAGGGGATTGTCCCCCTCTGCCCTGCACTGGGGCAGCCTCACCACGAGTCCTGGTGGCAGGTTTGGGTGCCACAGGACAAGAGGGATGCAAAGCTATTGGAGAGTGTCCAGAGGAGGGCAGTGAGAATGGGGAAGGCTCCTGAGGAGAGGCTGAAGACCCTGAGTTTGTTCAGCCTGGAGAAGAGAATGCTCAGGGAAGACTTGCCCTCGATGGTAAGCATCCATGGTAAGTTAGTCTTTCTGGGTGATGGAGAGGAGGGAAATGTGCTTCACCTGACCAAATATGGGCATCAGCTTTTTGAATGGGTTGAATTGCTTTTGCAGACAATGGGGCTTAAGATGCAGAGCTTGTGTTTAGACACCAACAAGAGACATCTGTGTTCAGTGGCATGAGTGCCACCCGTAGAAATGCTACGACTTGCTGTTGGTCCCAACAGCCACAAGTTCAGATTGTGTACCCCACTGCAGTCTTCTTGTCTGCTTCACTGCTCCACTGCAGTGTCTGGAAGCCCAGCTGTACCAGGAGCAGCACAGGGATGGCAGAAGTTATTCCCACCTCTGCTGTGCACAGTCCACCTCATCGCAATAGATTTGGAGTTTGTCTATGGCCAGGCTTCCACTCTGCACCTTCAAAGCAAGAAAGGCGTATGTATTCTGTGCTGCAGTAATGGCTTATCAGCTCTGCATGTTCCTTATCAGCAGGATGTTTGGAATAACCCCCATAAATCCTGTCCTGTAAATCAAGCCCTACAGACCTGTACTGTCATGAGCTGTGTCACAGGGACCTCAATGAGAAGCAGTGAACAGCATGGCTGAGTCACCTGCTGGGAGCCCTTGCCTTGCTGTCGAACTTGTGGACGCTATTTGTAGGCCCTGTTGTCCTGGCTTCAGCAGGGATAGAGCTGATTTTCTTTCTAGTAGCTAGTGCAGTGCTGTGTTTGGGATTTAGGATAAGAGCAATGTGGATAACACACTGATGGCTTCAGTTGTGCCAAGTAGTCAAGGAGTTTTCAGTTCCTCATCCTGCCCTACTAACGAGGGGATGGGGAGTGGGGCACCCAGGGAGCTGGGAGGGGACACAGCCAGGACAGGTGACCCAAACTGGCCAAAGAGATATTCCTTACCAATACAGTGTCATGTCACATTTCTAACTGGGGGGGGGGGCGCTGAGGGGCTGAGCAGCAGCCTGGGGTGTTGTGTAGCTTTGACTTGGGGTGATGGTTGAACCCCTGCCTCTGCCAATGGGAAATGATGAATGAATGCCTTGTTTTGCTTTGCTTGTGGATGTGGGCTAGTGGCTGGGCAGCTTAGGGGTCCTGCACAGCATCAACTTTGGGTGGAGTGGAGTTGTGCTGCTGATTGCTTGCTTTGTGTATATATTATTAATATATATTATTATTACCTTCCTTTTCTGTGTGTCCTGTTAAACTGTTTTTATCTCAACCCGTGAGTTCTCTTGCTTTCACTCTTCCTATTCTCTTCCCCATCCCACCAAGAGAGAGTGAGGGAGCTGCTGTGTGGTGATTAACTGCTGGCTGAGGCTAAACCATTACACTTGTCTAAGCTGTCATCCTTCTTGTGTCCTTGTTTTCCTGAGACAGGGTGTGCTGAGCACACAGGACAAGGGACAGTGATGCAGGTGGCTCTGGGCACATCCTGAGCCAGTGGCAGTCAGGAAGCTGAGTGGGGCTGCTGTTGTACCACTACAGGTTATGTCACAAATTAATGGGAACATGGATAGAGAGATCTGAGTCATCTAGAGATAGCCATCTGGGGTAGGCATACGTTGGCCGGGCTATGCCATCGCAGCAGTGAAACTGGGTCCTTACAGCCAAGGCAGCAAACATGACTTGTTAATATGAACTTGTCCAGTTCCACTAATGCTGAAGTCTCCCAGTGATTAGGGGAAAAGAGTGCTTGTGCATGTGCATAGGTGTGAAGCATAATGATGGATCTTGGCAGCATCCCAACCCCTTAGGTACATCGCCCAAACTGGCCTTTGTTTTGAATTTGAAACCAATGTAAAAATAATGGTAGGTTTCTCTAAGGCTGTGGTGTTTTCCACTGTCCTACTGCTTAACAGAAACACCTGAGCTCACCTTGTGTTGAAAGAAAGCTGCACCACCTTTATGTAAAGGCTTTCAGTGTGTGAAGCAGGCAGGCTCAAATCTCTGTCCCTCATTCATGAAGTACGCAGGTTTCCTTAAACAAGATTTGTGAATAAAAAAAAACCACTTTTCCTCATGTTTTGTGCTGTGGGAATTGTGGGTATTCAGCATCTTGTAGGAAGTGTTCCACAACTTGCTGGATGAAACAGTTACTGAATGTAGCTCATCAATGCAGAATGCTATGATATAATTTAGAAGCTCATTAGAGATCATAATCTAATGGTGAGAAGTAGGAACCAACAGAAAGACAAATAGGGAGCTATTTGTCACAAGGATGCTAGTTACAAAAAGACTTGGGGACACAATTTCCTAAACTGTTTAAGGATTTTGATTTTGTAAGTTAAGTGGGGATCTTGGTTCATATATCACTTGGAAAATTGCACTGGAGCACCTGAATGTTGAAAGGCTTTTTCTTACCCTTTCCAATATTTAATGCCTTTCTCTAGATACTTGGGACATAGTACCTCTGTGCACTGAGTGCAGCAGGAATGGGACCTTTGTTGCAAGGTGGAAAGTCTGTGCCTATGTAAGAGAAATCCAAGGGACTTGATGGCACGCTCAGCTCAGTCATGGGCTGGTGGCACACATCCTTAACAGCAGAACTGCTAATGACTGCCAGAATGATGTTTTTTGGGCTGTTACCCAAGTAAGAGTGAAAGAAAGATCTGGAGATGCAGAGTTTTCCTGTGTGCTACCCACTTCCTTTTGGTTGCATCATTAAGCTTGAGACAGATTTCACGGAAACACGTTGCTGCTGTCAGTTGGTCACGCACCTCTCCCTCAGGCAGCAGATCAAGATATTCCCCCAAACAGAGTCCTGAAGTGGGGTGTGTCATGTACAGCTTGCAGGGGAAGTGTACTGTAGTGCAAATATGGAAGTCCCAGAATGAGTGTGAAGCCCTTTGGTCTGTTGTGATGCCATGCACTCTGGTGGCTGTGGCTGAGCCAACAGAACAAACCTGTCATCTCTTCAGGAACCAAACTCTCCTGCTAACTGACCTGTGTGGGTTTCTCCTTAACAGCCACTGAAGTGATTTGGTTCTGCTCAGGCTCCTGAAGCATCCTCCAAAGGCTGGTCCCACCATGTCCTTGCCCAACAGGCAGCACAGCCTCTGGCTTGCTGGGCAGCTCTGCCACCTGCTGCTGTGCAGGCTGGGTATTTTCCAAGGGAAATCCCACTGACCTCACATGTGAAGGAAGAGCCACTCGGGTTTGCAAGCCAAGGCGAGAGACTTGTGGGAGAGTGTCTGCTCAAGGATGGGGTGGCTGCCTGTAGGAAAGGTTTCTGGGTGACAGATCTCAGGAGTGCTTTGGGTGTCACTGGGGTGTGAGCCCTGATTTTGGCTGCTCACAGATGCTCTCTGTGCCATGCAGCTGGGGAGAGCAGAGATGGTAAAATGACCTGGGGTGGGCATTGAAAAGTAAAGCTATAGAATTTCAGTAATGGAAGTTGGTTAACAAAATTGTTATTAGACTGTCCTGGCACGTGGGTTCGCTGGGATGTGAAGTCACCTGATGAAAACATTGTCCAATAACAAAAATTTCCTAGCAGAAAATGAGCTTTCTGTTGCTGCAGTGCTGTTGTTCTGAGGTTTTCCATCTGCTTTACAAACAATATCTGACTAAGCCTAGCAACGCTTCTGTGAGAACAGCATCTCGAGTGACAGTTTCCAGCTGTCTAGCAGACAAGAGCACCCAGGTGTCTTGGTAAACCAGGGAGTTAATAATAACCATTCCCATTTTATGGAAGGAGGGATGCTGTTGCAAGAAGGAAAGGGACCACCTAGTTGGACTGTTGTGCATTTGAATGTCTGTACATAGACACTAAAGATGCAGGTGAGGAGTGTGACGTAAGATCATATAAGCAAATATAAGAGAATATATTAGAAGAGCACAATTAACTTCACCTTTGGAAATCTAGGCTAAGCAATTCTGACCAGTTGCTCCTAATGATCCTTAAATTTCTCTGTTTTGAAATGTTAGCAGAGTCTGGTCAAAAGGATAGCCCATCAGGACTGGACTTGGGGCTCAGTGTGACCACTGACACGTCTGCAGCCTCGTGCCTGCTGTTCTGGCTTGTGACAGTGATGCCTTGCCCTTTGCAGTGACAGGAGGGCTTGCTGCCTGCCGTGGGGTGCTGGGTTCAGGCAGAGCCTTGAGCTGATGCTGTGGCACAGATGATCTCCATAAACTGCGATGGCATTAACCTAATGTATGCATTCTCCTACAAATGTGAATACCAACAAATAGAAATTCTATGCAAATAAGGCATTCATGCAGTATGTGCAAATGGTTGAGCATCTGAGGACTCAAATATTAGATCAGAAGTTTTTCACATACATGCCTGTTCCAAAATTTGCTGTTACAGAGCCCTTCTGTGTTCCCATGGGAACTCTCAGGTGAGAGGGAGAGGACTGCCAGCAGTTGGGCTAAAAGTAGCACCTGAAGCAGGGACCCTTGTCTCCTTGCTGCATTATTGCTCCTTCCCTAAGGCTGCAGCTCTGGAGGGAGGCTGGCTTCTCTGAGGGGCACACACCAGCCTCTGTGGCACCGCTGTGTGGGGAGAAAGGTGGATGTTCAGCATTCCCCAGAAAAGGAAGCAGTACCCTCTGCCAACTGGCAAAGAGCAAGTGCTGGCACTAGCTGTGGAAGAGAAATTATTCACTCTGTAGGAGCACATATTGGGAATCCCTCTCCCAGTCCTTACTCTGTTCTCCCAGCCATGCCTGAGGCAGCCAAAGGGATTTGGGTGTGTAAATGCCTCAAACAGGCTGGCAAGCTTGTTCTGATGGTGTCTCTGAAAAGGAAGAAAGCCTTACCTGTATTACAGAGGGCAGAAGGAAAGACAACTGTATGGTTTGCCTGGGACAGCAGCAGGGAAGGGGGACTGAATCCAGTTTCCCTGTCATCCTGTGTCCAGCACCATGGAGAAATGGGTTTGACGTGTGAAAAGAAAAATTTGGAAATGGGTGTGAGGTGTGTAAACAATAAGATGTGGAGGGGTTTTATTTCCATTAGCTGCCAGTGAAAGCTCAGGTGTCTGAGGAAGTTTTGCAGTCAAGCTGGATCTTGTAAAACACAACTGTTGGATGCAGTGGGGTTTGTGGGAACCTCCTAAGAATGCTTGGTGGGGGAAGGAACCTGGTACTCCATGTGTGGCTGGCCAGAGGCAATGCTGTGGGTGGGGGGACCAGAGGTGTAGAGAGGGAGACCTCAATGAAAGCTGCTGGTAGAAGAGGTTTTGTGAATGCAAAACTGTTCAGGTTGCTCTTCCCATTTTAAGCTGCTGTTGCTGTACAACCAAGGGTGGTGATTCAGGAGAGGGAGCCAGTCTGTTGAGGGGGTTATATCTCACATGGACTTTTTTCTTTAAAAACAGGCCAGCTTTTCTGGTCGCAATATGAAGACCCCGGATGTGAGCTCTGGAGGTGTCTGTCTTGCCATTCATTGCCTGTGGGGTGCTCTTCTGGCTCAGAAATAGGGTGCCAGTGGAGAAGGGGAGAGCTTGCCATGCTCTCAGTTAGTGGTAGCTGTTTTCCTCTGACCTTGAGCTCACATAGGTGATAAAGCAAACAATGCAGATATGCTGGCAACTACATGATAGACCTTCCAAGTTATAGTACATAAAAGTTACATTGCATGACACCATGGTGATTTCATGCTGAGCCAGCAGCGTGCCCAGGCAGGCAGGAGGGCCAACTGTATCCTGGGGTGCATCAAGCCCAGCATGGCCAGCTGGTCCGCGCAGGTAGGGATTGTCCCCCTCTGCCCTGCACTGGGGGGCCTCACCGTGAGTCCTGGAGGCAGGTTTGAGTGCCACAGGACAAGAGGGACACAAAACTGTTGGAGAGTGTCCAGAGGAGGGCAGCAAGGATGGGGAAGGGTCTGGAGGGGAAGGCTCCTGAGGAGAGGCTGAAGACCCTGGGATTGTCCAGCCTGGAGAAGAGGAGGCTGAGGGGAGACCTCCCCCCGGTCTGTGGGTTCCTGCCCAGGGGAGTGAAAGGGCAGCTCAGATCTCTTCCCCTCTTGTTGGCGACCAGGGCTGGAATCTGAGGGGATGATGTGAGACTGCACCAGCAGAGGTTTAGGCTGAATGTCAGGAAGAGTTTCTGTGCTGAGAGGGGGGTCAGACGCTGGCACAGGCTCCCCAGGGAAGGGGTCCCAGCCCTGAGCTGGGCTGAGGGCAAGAAGCGTCTGGCCACTGTGCTTAGTGCCCTGCTCTGCCTGGGCTGGGCCTGTGTGGAGCCAGGAGTGGCACTGGGCTTAGGGGTCCCTTCCAACTCAGGAGATTCTTTGATTCCAGCTTTCCCCTCACACTCATCTCCATGTCCTCAACTGCTCAGATCGTTTCAGGTGAGGAAGCTTTGTGTTAACTTTCATTCTTACAGAAGATAAGTCTGTTATCTAATAGGCAGCAGCAGGCTCTGTGGGATGAGAGCACGTTTACTCTTAACATAAGCAAGCAGCTATTACATGCATAGCCCCTCCCTTACATAAAAATTAAAGCCCTCACCAGTGGGTTAAAAGTAAGGGCTAGCAACCCATGGTATGTTGATAAATCTTCATTCATAGCCCATTAAATCACCGGCCTGCTCATTCAAGGAGGGTTCATGAGAGGCAATAGGAGACTGACCTTTGCTCTGACATAAATGCTGGTGTACATGAACCAGTTCAATCAAGATGTTCCTTCCCTTTAGCTCCCTTCCCTTTGTGTAGTTTGCTTTACCATGTAGCTGGGTGATTAGTGCAGTGTCTTGTGAGCTGTGGAACAGTGTGAGCAGCTTGACTTTTCTCACTGCTTCCTTCCATGCAACTGCTCGGCGTGCCCCTGGATCATGGCATAACCCATCACTTATTCAGGTGGCTTTCTCAGTGGCCTGCAGCTTTAGCTATTTGATGCTGTTGGTTTTTCCCCCTCATAGACTTCTTATCTTTCAGAATATTCTGTGATTGCTGCACTGTTGATTTTCACTGAAGTAAAGGGGAGACGTGGCTTTTTTGATAGCCAGATTGTATGTTTGTTCTTTTATTTTTGGCTGCTTAGGAGCTTTTTGCCACTTTTCACTCTCCAATTGTCTCTCCCAATCCAGGCACTTGTGCTCACAGCCAAAATTTCTTATGGCAACTTTTATCACCTGCTGGCTAGAACAGAATAGCAAAATCAGACTCTGGCTTTAAGAATCTGTGCAAGTAGGGAAACATTAAGGCTGATTTTAAGGTTTTCTTCTGTGATAGAATAGGGAAAAAATGAGTGTGTAGAGGTGAAAGGTCCGGCTGCAAATGCAGCTGTAACTTGTGCTTTGTAACAGCATTTCCTTAAACTTAGAGGAGGAAAGCAGGATGCTGGCCAGCATTGCAGAGGAAAAAACTACTGTGAAGGAATTGCTTGAGTACTCAGATTATTTGTAATTCAGGGTAATATAATGGGGACATGACAGGAGATTTTGGGTAATGAACAGGTCTGTCCTGTGTGTAAAAACAAAGTTAAGCAGAGACTAGTGGGCCTGAGATGCCAGCAAGGGAGGTTGTGCTTGCTGAAACAGGATGCTGCTGGTCCAAACTGGCAAATAAAGGAAAAGCAGCCCTTGATCCTTTGGGATAAAAGGATCTGTGTATCTTTGATAATGTTGTGTCTGAAAATGGTGGAAACTTTTTAAGAACTTGCAGAGTGACAAGATTTTACCAAAAAGGTGTGCAGGGGAGTGATTCTGTTGTTGTTTGGTTTTATCAGTATAAATCACAATAGTGAGGGTTGAAAGAGAGAGTGGTTCTTGGACATTGCTGATTTTTCCCTCCTCCAATCCCCCAGGCAGCTTGAGGCTTTCCTGGTTCACTGGCACTGCCCAGAGCCACAGAGGTACCGAGCGCTGGCTGTGACAGACTTACAGCAGCCTTGCGTCAGGCGGAGCAGGAGTGAAGAGCAGAACAACTTGTGAACATGTTTGATCACTCCCATAATTTAAGTCTCCATGTACAGTGATGAACCGAAAGACAGAGGCAGTTGTGGCGACGGGGAATGTTAAAATGTTTGTTGTGAATAGTGAAGCTGAATGTTAAATAGCAACATTCTGAAATACTCCATCACAGCAAACTCTCAGGCGAGGATGGCTCCTCGCTGCATGTGAGAAGCACCACAAGCACCACTGCTGGCGATGCCCAGTGGGGACCAGGTGTTGGGGCTGCTGACCCACCTGTGCTGCCTCTGGCAGGAGTGCTCCTGCCCTTGCCGGCAGTGTCTAGAGCACCTGGACTCATGCACAATGTGCTCCCCAAGCACTGGGGCAGCTTAGCGGCTTGTGCTCAGCCAAATGAGAGATGCTGCAGCTCTGTGCTGCCCAGCACCTGTGCCCTGACATACCAGGCTGCCACACAAAAGATGCCAGGGTCCGTGCTGCTGGCCCTCCAGGGAGAAGCCCCCGGAGAGTCTCTTTTGTTCCTTGGCCAGTGGCAGAGCTCTGTCTTCCCAGAACCTATACCAGCCCAGGTCAGAATTTGGCAGCTGCCATCTACCACTGACCATCTGAAATAATCTGTTCCCTTCACAACTACTGCTTCCTAGAGTATATTCCCAAAGGATTTGTGAGGGAGGCCAGCAAACGTTTTTTTCCCTGGGAGATTATTCCTGTTTGAACAGGCTCCTCTCTGCACAGCCAATCTTGTTAAATGGGGTTTCCTTTTTTGCTTTCGTTCCACTAGTTATAATGGGCATTCTCGGAATGCTGGAAATAATGTCTGTCTTTGTTCTGATGTGAGACCCTTGTGTAGATACACAATACCCGCCCTCAAAAGTGCACCCTTTCAAACAGATAAAATGCCTTTTCTAAATTGCAATTTAAATTGATTTTGATAGAAAGGATGGAGAGCGTGTAGACAGAATTAAAAAATCTTTAAATGAGAACTGAAGCAAATATAGTTTAGTAGTATACTAGTTACAGAATGAACAGCATATTGTATGTGCTGTGTTAGAGGTATGTTATGAATAACAAAATCACTGGAGCATTTACATATTTGTTTTCAGAAATCCTGGCAGTTGGATTTCACCATTCTGTGCCTCTTTGCCAGAATCACTAAACAGTGGTACATATGGCTTCTGAAGTACCATATGCCGTAGAAAACGTTTGCTGATGCCTATACTGATGCTACACACTATAGTCTTTATTTAGATTTTTTTGCAGTTTTGAACAAAGAATATTAGATCTTGCAAAACATTGTGCAAGCAGTATGTAGTAGTACATACAGTAAAGCATAATACTTTGCATGCAAAGGAAAAGCAGAGTAAAAAAAGGTGAAGAAATGGTGGTATTGTGATTGAAAGTGTGCTTGTGCCAAGAAACATATTAAGCGGCGTGACATGGTTTTGTACAGCTGAGGCAGAAGGTTTTCTAGCGCCTAAAAGCAGAGAGTTAAGACAGAGCTCTGTGGATGTACAGATTTTGAATCAAGTCCCAGTTCTACGAGATGCTCCCTGTTCCAAAAAGTACTTAGGCTTAAATTTAAGTACATGCTTAAAGTCCTTTGAGAGTGAAGGACACAGGCACGTGAGTGCTGCTCTGCACAGAGCCCTCATTGTAAGAACAGCAATGACTGCTCTCTCCCACGTGTTGTCTGAAAATAGCGGCAATGAGCACAGTTTTAGTAAGTCACTTCAGAAACACCTTGAAAATAAAATAGTTTCAAACACAATGACCACCAAATCCAACGTGCAACTGAAAAATAGAATCAGGCTTTTGTTTTGACGAGACTTTTTAAAATGGGTTGTCTTTCCCCCCTCTGCCTTGACAGCCCTAATGATTACTGCACTCACACAGGATGGTGTGGAAATGCCAAACCCTGAGGGGAGCCTGATGCTGGTGCTGTAGAGCACCCAGAGCAGCAGCAGAAGAAATTGGTCCTGAGGGAAAGGAAAGAGCAAGGTGATGTTTCCTGCCACCGTGATTCCCCTCCAGTGCAGTGGTCTGCTCTCCCCTTCCCCTCTCTTGTGACTCCTCTGCTTGGAGACCATTCCTTGTGAACCCTTAATAGGGGTGATGGCTTAAATTTAGGCACCACAGTAGCAGGGGAAACCAGGAGACCTGCAACTGCTGGCTATGGGAAGAACCAAATTACAAGATTTGGACAGAGCACACATGGTGTTAGATGGCCACAGCGCAGTGTGCTCAGGTGGGTGTGGGGATGTTGGGGGGTTGCAGAAATGTCTGTGTGGAGTCTTAATAGCACTTAATTGTAGAGAGGTTGACAGTAGGGAGAAAGCTGATTACTGGTGATTACTTAACTCACTGAAAGTAGAAAAGGCACTGCGAGTTACCAGCGGCCTTCCACAGCGTGAGCAAAAGTAGTGGAAGATTTAAGATCTGAGGCTGTCACTGAAATTTGTCTGTGAGGTGAGGACTGCCTGCTCTGTGTGTAGGTAGCGTTTTACACATTTTATAAACCACTATTTAAATGAATGGATGTAAACAGAAATAGGAGTGGAAGCTGAAGAAAGGCAGGCAGAGGGATGAGGAAAGCTTTCATTGAGCACCTATTTGAAGTTGCTTCTTGGGTTCATGGAAAATCAAATACTGGCTCAAATTCAAACCTAATTATGTGGTTGCAATTTATGAAAGCAGTAAGAGGGGAAGATGAACATCTTTACATCCATCTCATTCCAAGGTGTTTTAATCCCTTGTAGGAACAAGGACCTTTACAGGACCTATGAGGACAGGCAAACAGAGCCTCTCTTTCCAGAGAAAGATGGTGGTAGCAGTGCTGAGCAGGTGGCCATCCCTGGCCTCCACATCACTTGGAGGTGAGTACCCAGTCTGCTCCAGTGGTGCAGCTGCCCTTTTTAGGCTGTGAACCAAAATGTCAAAACCAGCACTGAGCTCACTAAGTCACTAGCAGGGAGGTTGTCCAGATAGACCTCCAAAGAGGAAGGACAACCTCAGTCATGTTGACTATTGAGCAGGTCAGTGCAACTCATTCACCTGTGTCTCCAGGGAGTTGTGTCTGCAGTGGCTGGGCTGGAGGATGGTTCTGGGCTTGGTGTACTGAGACAGCTGAGAGGTGGGTGCTGCAGACCTGCCCTGCCTACACTTTCATGGGGCTTAGAAGAGCTCACACACAGGCTATCTGCTTCAAAGTTGCTTGGGAAGTTCTGAGTGACATCCTCATAAACCTGACAACACTGAGGCTGCTCAGCCACCTAAGACACATGGGTTGGGCTGCCCAGTGCTGCTACAGAGTCCACATCTCCATAGGGAAGGGAGTCCAGCTCTGTCTGACTTCACTGGCCACCATCCCCCCACCAAACAAAATAAAGCACCAAAATAAGGAAGAAAGCCTCTGTGTAGCTCTGTTACAGTGGCATCTCAAAGCCCACTGTGATGGCTTCAGTGCTTGATTTTCAGCCCATGTTCAGAGATGCAAAGAGCTATGATGCACATCCATAGGCTTGAGATGCTTTCCAGGCTGCCTTGACATGTCATCTCCCCATGCATAAGATGGTGTGTGTCCTTTAAGGGCACCAGCAGGTGCAATTAGCTGGATTAACCTCAACACCTTTCCTTCCAGAAAGTATTGGTCATTGCCTGCCCTGTGGTTTGGAAAGGGGTTAATGCTTTCTCTTCCTAAACCTCAACTTGCCAGTACATCTCCCGTGTGCTACAATTATTAAATGACACTTCACAACTTCATCTCCTCTTCTGCTACATCTGCTTGCAGCTCCCATGTGCAACCTTGCTCACATCCCAAACATCTAAATGCATTCTTTCCTCTGTTTCCCCTGCCAGCATGGAAAGAAGCCATCCTTGAAGCAGGATTGCCTTTGAGCTGGCAGCAGACAAGTGATTGGCATTGGGCATTACTGCTGAAACTCTGGCAGGCCGTTTAGCAGAGAACCTTGGCTAATGAATGTCATCCACACCTAGCAGATGTGCCACTGGCTGCTGTGCCAGATTTTTGACATAATACAGTGCTGCTGGACACAATAGTGTTTGGGAAAAGCCATAGTGTAACTTGCACCTTTGATGCAGCATTCAATCTTGCTCACAGCTTCACAGGAGAGGAGAACCTGTGCAAGGGAGGGTCATACATCGGTGTCTCCTGCTCAACACTCGTGTTTTTAGTAATTGCATAAATCTGATTTGTGCTGTTTTCCCTCGTGTGTGGGGACCTTAAAAAAAAAAAAACCCACACCACTAAACATCCTTTTCTCTTATGCTTTCAGTGCGGACTCCAGCTGGTCCTTCCAGCCTCTCCCCCCGGCTCCGCGCCTCATCCTCCCCGTCGTATTGGGGGGAGGGGGAGCACGGGAAGCGTGTTTTTCCCCACACATCCCGCCGCAGCCAGCTCTGCTGCGGGAAGGTGGACAGAAATCTCGCCTCCGGCAACATCTTCGGCTTCGTCTTTCCTCTCCTGCCCTCCATCGGAGGGAAGGCTGCATTCACCATGCGGAGCACCTACCCTTGCGGGGGGAGGGGGTGGGTAGCGAGCTCCCCGGACAACCCCGAAACTCCCCCCGTCTCCTCGGAGCTTCCCCTTACCCCGCCTGGAGCCGCAGCTCCGGGGAGCGGTCACCGAAGCGGGCAGGGGACGAGGCCGCCTCCCCGCGCCACATCTGCCTCCTAATTCGGGGAGTAATTCCGCGAAGCGGCATAATAGCGGGAGGCCGCTAATCCCGACCCGCCGCCGCAGCGGGTGTGCGGTCCCCGCGCGGAGCCGCGGGTCTCGGGGGGATGAGGCCCTCGGTGCGGTACGGTGGGGATTTTCGGCCAGGCGCTTTGCTCGTGCGGCATCGGATAACACGGTCATTAACTGCCTAATTACCCGACTGTGTGCGGGGAGGAGGCGGCGGGGGGCATGCTCCTTGGGGCTGGGGGATGCTGTCCCGGCCAAGCTCACACCCTCCCCTGCCTCGGTCAATCCACCCGCTTCAGGGTCGTCTTCGCCCCAAATTTGTGGCTTCATTCAGGACCGTCCTCTCTTCCCTCGTAACAGTAACCATTGCTTTTTATCTCTGTAGCCAAGGGGAAAGCGAGGTGCGGAGGAGGCGGTGAGTTCCCTGTGCCGGAGCAGAGGTATCCCCAAAATACCGTTTTGGGTGAGCCTTGCCCCTTCCCTCCCCCCCCCCCCGCTCCGCCTTTTCTGGGCGCTTGTAGGCGGCTGGACCCGGTGTCCCGGGGCTGCTGCCTGCACCGGTGATCTCAGAGACGTGTTGTTCAGACACGTTTAGCTCCGAGTAGGGTGGGCAGCGGCTGGTGTTTCTTCCTAGCCGGCTGGAAGTCAAGTTCAGCCCAGCGCTGCCGGGTTGAGCAGTTTGGGATGCTCCCAGTCAGAGACGCGAGGGTGGGAGGGTCGGTACTGTGTATATCGGATCAGAATAAGAAATGCTCCGGTTGCATGAGATCAGGCACCGATGCAAGAGTGCAGATCACTTTGCCGCCGTTCCTGTTTTTTTCCTCGGCCTCTTTATCTTTCAATTGAAAACCAATTAAAGGTTTCTATAAATCTGTTAGCATCCCTTTTACATGGGGCCCTCTGATGCCTGCTGTATTGCCCCTTAGATGCCTCTTCCTTTTTTTGTTTTACAATTGTTGTATCAATATAATGCTTCCTTTCTTCCTCTGTCTCTATAGATACAGATATACAAGGCAAACTAAAGGTTTCGACTGCTATTCAGTGCCTCCTCATTTGTCCTGGAGCCGTAACAGTGGTGCCCTTTCTCTTCTGGCTGCTTTTCCCTGCTTCTGGAACAGCAGTTATGGGAGAAGCAGATGGCTACTGATTGGGTGAGCTTTGTGGCTTTAATACTGAATACTTTATGGAAAAGGACTTTATCATGCTTGGTTGGTCAGAGGAACAACGGGATGAGATTTATGACTAGAGAAAATAAATCTCTTTAAGTTTCAGGCTCCTTCACACACCCCAAGTCAAGGCACTGTAGCAGCGCTGGAGCTGAAATCCCCTGCATTTTTTCTTTTTTCTTTCCTCCCTCCCCCTCTGTCTGTCTGTCCTTTCACTGCTCTCCCCACCCCCTCTCCAGCAGGATTTAGCAAACCTCTGCAAACTTTAGGGACTGTCACTCACTGGAGCCATGGAGGCTTACACAGCCTCACAGGCTGTGCAGAGAAGGAAAAGACTATATCCACAGATGCAGATCACCCACCTCCCGGGAACACACGGGGCAGTCAGCTCCTGCTGAGGCTCATCCATGTGTAACCCAGAAAGCAGCCACCCAGGGTCCGGGTGGGAAGTTCTGAGTGACATCCTCATAAACCTGACAACACTGAGGCTGCTCAGCCACCTAAGACACATGGGTCGGGCTGCCCAGTGCTGCTGCAGAGTCCACATCCCCATAGGGAAGGGAGTCCAGCTCTGTCTGACTTCACTGGCCCACGTGCTGGGCAGCCCCTGAGCTGGGGTCTGTGCTCCCTCTGGGGAGCAGAGCTCTGCACTGTCCCTTGGTCATGCCAATGGAGGCTTGGCCCTCACTGCCAACTGCAGAGTGTCAGCCACTGACTCTTGGCTTCTGCATGGTCTCATGATGAAGCTGGAGGATGACTGAGAGCAATGCTGTGGGGTGAGCTCCAGCCCTGGTCTGGGTAGCTGGTGGTGGCACACAGGAATGGAAAGCCCAAGGGCCTTTCAGTCCTACAGGGACTTCTACTTCTCTCCCTTTCCTGTCCCATAAAGCCCATAATATCCTCTATTAAGCTGTGAAACATTTGAAGGAAGCTAAAGCTGGGTGAAAGCTTTCCAGGTTTCAACCCTTAAGTGCTACTCAGGCCAGGTGAGAAGAAACAGAAAGTTGTAGCTGAGAAAAATAATTTTGAGTTATAAAGTCGGAAGTGATTTGGTACTATATCTTGCCCCCTACAGTACAGTGGTCTGTTTCCTGATCAGTTTGACCCTTTGGGGAATGTACAAATTAATATTTCTAACTAGAACTATGGGGTAAGTTCAAGCACCTTCAGGTGCCAAGGTGCTTATGGCATCTCTGAGTCATGAGGAAATGGGTAGGGAAGGAACACCAAGTCCCACTGTGGCTGTCTGAGGCTCCTGGGGGAGCAGGAGTGTTTGCTCTTTTTGGGGGTGAACTGCAGCCAAAGCTCATGTCCAGTGTCTCTGCTTCGAAGGATTACCAGTGGGAGAAATACCAGTTCTTGGTGCTGCTGTTAGCTGGCACACTGGTACAGGATCTCCCAGTGAAAGGCACCATCCACAAGCTTGGTAACAGTTAAATGCAGAAAGGATGATTTGTCATTCAGCTGAGGCCCTGATTTATTTCCTCCATGGAGGCCTCACTGCCACATCTGTCTCAGGGCAAGGGAACTGTTCTCCCTGCATTTCTTCAGGCACCAGGAAAACTTGTGGCTCCACATTTCATTTTGAGCTGTTTTCTGTGCTACCTTGTGTGCACTCCCTTCCAAGGACCACAGGTCAGCCTTGCCTCTGACAGCAGCGGGCAGAGAGAGGAGCAAGACAGGTTTGGGCATCCCTCTGTCCCTCCTCCCAGTGGTACCCTGGCACTGCCTGAGTGATTGCGACTGGGCTTATCTGCTTCTGAGTACTTGTGTACTTTCTCAGTGATTTTGATGGGTGACTTTCCAGTAGTCACTTGTGAGTGGAATCTTGACACTGTGTGTGTCTCCTCAGAGGAGTAACTGTACAGCCACAGGCCTGGTGTGTGTCACAGTTTTGAGGCAGTGTTTCCCAAGGGATGCAGAAGCGTGTCTGAGCACAGGTTGCACAGACACACCTGGTCCCTTCTCACCTTCCCAAGTGAAATCCCCCAACAGAGTCATGAGGATGCCCTGACATGGTTAGAGAGACAGATCCTCTCTTTTTTGCAGCTTTCCCCATGTCAAGTAATCAGGGGCAGAAAGCTGGCACTTCCCTCCAAGATGTTAAGGGATCACAATGTCTGAGCATCATCACCCTGCTAGCCCCTTGACTCCCACAACCGCTCTACCACCCCATTGGGGTCCTGGCTTGGGAGTGGCAGAGCCCAGGCTTCCCCATTGGCTCTGGACAGCTGCCAGCCTGTCCAGTCCCGCTACACAGCCAAGTCCCAGGGTCTCCGCTTCCCCAGGAGATGGTTGTCAGCTGGCACCTCTGTACAGGCAGGTGCCCAGGGGTGGGTGTCAGAGGGGCTGGGGCTGTGCTGTTGTGGAGCTGGAAGGAGCAGGGAGGTGGCATTGGGTGGCTGCTTGGTGGGGCCTCTGTGGGAAGGTGGCTGGAGCTCCGCAACCTCGGTTGCTCTTGGTTCTCTGCGGGAGGTTTTCTGGAAGAGTACACAGCGTGCCCATCTATAACGAGGTGGTTCGTATCTGGTTTATAGGAGACTGGCAGGCAGCGTTCGTAGGGCCCCGCGGGGCTCACGGAGGCCTCGCCGGGCCGCGGCCGGACCCTGGGGAGCCATTCTCTCCCCGGTGAGGGTCGGGGAGACCCAGCCAGGCCCGCTTCGCCACGCCTGAGGCTACGGTGCGGAGCGCGGCTGGAGCCGTATCGGGTCCGGGCACACCTCACCCGTTTCCCCTCAGAAATTCCCGGTGCGGCTTTTCGCTGAGCCCGTGAGGAGCGGCCGTCTCCCAGCCCCGCGCCACCGATGCGCGGCGGGCTGCCCAGCGCCGCGGACACCGGCACCGGGCTCGGCTGGGCTCTGCCGTGGGCGCTCCGTGGTCGTGGCACTTGGGAGCATAAACTTGAAAGGAAAGAATCCGCGGATATGAAAGTGGTGTTCGGCGGGGCTGAGGCGACGCTGTTGCCTGGGATTCACTTTTACGGTAGCATCCGAGGCTGAATAAATGCTCGTAAACGCCGCTACGGTCCTTTTTAGTATCGGGGAATTTCGGTAGCTGAGATAATGTCGAAGCAATTTCGAGGTAGTTTATGTACCATGGTGTCCCTTAAAATTCTCGCAAATAAAAATAACGCGTAGGTTTTTTTTCCCCCTTACTAATGACAGTCATTCGGACAGTTTATATCACCCGGCGAGCACTGCAGCATTTAAAAAAAGAAAAGAAAAAAAAACCCCACAGAGAAAAAAAGCGGGGGGGGGGGGGGAGCATGAAAAAAAACCCCTTTGAAGCATGAATTGAGATCCAAATTTTTACAGACTCCCATATTTTTAATGTTATGACAATCTCCGTTTTAGGAGACGCTGTGTTTTGTCGAATTAATAAGATAAATGTTGAAAGCATATTATACGCAGCTTTTAATCCTAATGCAAGGAAAATCGTAATTATGTAGAGGATAAGTGAATTTGAAAGCCAAACATCAACTCACTCTTTGATTGCAAACAGCGCTCCGTTCTCCTCTGGAAAACGCTTTGTCTTTTCTTTTGTCTAGTTTTGGGGAGGGGGGGCTTTAAATTTAATATTTTTTTTTAATCGGTTTTGTATCTGAAATAGGGGCGATGAGGGAGGAACCGGTAAACACTTTTCCGTGCGGTAAAAACCTTATTCCGTGCAGTAAAAACCTTATTTTGGCACAGAGCGTCTTCTGATGCTTTTGCTTACCAAATCTGCGTGCGTGTCCGTAAGTACAGGAGCCCCGCACGTGAGGGGGTGCGAGCCCGGGCGCTGACCCCGCGCCCTGGGAAAGGTGAGGTCTGCGGCGGGCGGGGGCAGCCCGGCCGGGGCCGCTCCGCCGTCGGCGCTCTCAGCTTCGGACCGCGCAGGGACACCGGCCCGGGAAAGGCTCCGGCGTGGAGCTCCTGGGCTGCCCGCCCCCGCTGCCTTGGAACATGTCGGGCCTCCGCAGGGCGCCGTCCCTTCCACGGCCCGCGACAGCCCAGAAGGACCGAGCTTACGGAGGGAGGCGGGCGTTGCATCCTCCCCTGCACGGGCACCCCTGCCTGCCTTTATCCCGGCGACGAGGGATTTCATTTATGCGTCTGAGGGAGTCCCCCGTGCTCGGCAGGTGAGAGGGCAGATCGGTAAGGCGGCCGTTGGGATCCCGGTGCCGGACGGAGCGGCCGTCGGGCCCCCCGGCTCTCCGCCCCGCACACCCCCTTGTCAGGCCGGGTCGCAGCGGCGGCCACCAAGCGTGTACGCTGCTACGGGAAAGGGTCGAGATGGGATGCGCCGTACCCCAGCTTCCCCACCACCAACAACCCCCCGCCGCCCCCACGCAGGTGCCCGGTGGCGGCGGGACCAGGTAAGTGGCGGGCGGGCAGGCAGCGAGCGGGCAGACCCCGAAGGGGTTAAAGGGAGGGGACGTGGGCTGTCACGCGTCATTGGGCAGATTATGTGCAGCAAACAAAAAGTGTGTGTCTGTGTGCCAGTCACTCACTGCATCGGGTCCATCTGCACCGCTCGCCTCCCCGGCCGCCTCCCCGCCTCGCCCGCCCGCTCCCCGCCGCCGCCCGCGCCCCGGCCCGCCTGCCCGGCCATGGAGCGGCACTGATACAATAGCGCCGGGGGCAGCCGAGGCAGGAGCCCGTCTTTGTGCCACTTGTCGGGGCGAGGATTATATTTCCACTGTCCCTGGTGAGTACCCGCGGAGGGGCCCCGCTATTCCCCGGCGCCTCCGCCGGCGGGCCCAGCGCCCGGTCGGAGCCGCGCCGCGCCTCGCCGGCGGGGTAGCCCCGGAGGAAGGAACAATGCCTGGAGATGGCCGTGCCGAGGGCCGGGGCGCGGCGGCCCTGCTCGGGATGCGATGCCCGGCGGCTCCGGTTCCGGGAGCGGCCCCGGTGCTGCCCGGCCCGGACAAAAGGCGACCGGGGGAGGCAGCGCCGTGGGACCGGGGAGGACCCGGGTAGATGCGCGGCCGTGGGGAGCCGTGGGGGGCTCGGCGAGGGCGCGTGGAAAGTTTGGCGGGGGCCGCTCGCTGCCGTTTGTTTCGTTTGGTGAAACAATCCCTTCGGGGAAGAGGTGCGCCAGGAAGCACCGAAAACGAGGAGGGCGGCAGGGAGGCAGTGAAAGCGCCCACCATCCCCGCGGTCCTCGTTCTGGGGAGGGGTCGGGACCCCCCGCCGCCCACGCCGCCGTGCCGGGGAGTTGGGGGGGCGAAGTTCCCGGGAGCGACGAGGAACCGGTTGTCTCCTGAAAGTGTGGGGGAAAGGTGGCTCATCGGGGCCGTGCCCGGTGCGAACGGCCTCGGGTGTAAATAGGCGCACCGAGAAAAGCACAGATTTGTTCCCAAGCGAACCTGGAATAAATGCTTTCGATGCCAGATGGGATAGCGGGAAGGCAGCCTTACACTAATCGGCTCGGAAACGGCAAGGGCATCCGCAGCCCTGCGGGCAGCTCCCAGCTCCTTCCCGGGCCTCGGCATCGCGGACCGCGGCGGGAGGTGCGGGCAGCCCGGCGGTCGCCGTCCCGCTGCCCGCACCCTGCCCGCCTCGCCTCCGCCTGCATCCGTCCCCTCGTACAACGCGGGAGCTGGAGCTCACCCTCCTCTATAAATAAGCGTGTCGAGGTAAAAATAATTACCTCTGCTTGCTGCTTTTAATTAAAGTCTCGGAGGGAAAGTGCTGGATTATGGTAATGAGCAGACATACGTTCCCTCTTGTCAAGCGGAGCGGGAGGTGAGCTGACATGCAATCGGCGACAATGACAAGCCACTTGAAACCCATTCGCTCTGCTCCTCTGCCACAGCCGGGAGACCCGCCTGGCTCCTCTCTTGCAGGGGCCCTGGGGCTGAGGGACTGGGAGCCCCGCTCACCGCCTCGGGTAGAGGCCCGCAGACAGTCTCCCCTTTTTGTCCGGCTCTTGCCCGTGGGTTTTCCGGCCGCTGGGTTTTCTCCCCTGCGCCTGCACGGTTGTTGCTCGGAGTCGGCCCCCGTCGCGCTCGCAGCCGGGCTCGCTGATAAATAAATCATCGCGACAGCTTCCCCGCACCTCGCCTCCCGCTCGCGGAAGCCTCTCGCCGCCTTTTTTTTTTCCTGACCGGTGAAAGTGCTCGCCTGCCTCTTGTTGTTAATTTGGTTTTGTTAATTATACATTTTTTTTAAATTTTGTTTTGTTTTCCCCGGCGGGTCCCGGCAGCATCCCCGCGCAGCATCCCCGCCGCGCTGTAACGTCTCCATTCTACCCCTCTCTCCTCCCGCAGGCATGGAGGACGCCGGCGTCCAGCGGGGAATATGGGACGGGGACGCCAAGACCGTCCAGCAGTGCTTGACTGACATTTTCACCAGCGTTTACACCACCTGCGACATTCCGGAAAATGCCATTTTCGGCCCCTGCGTCCTGAGCCACACGTCCCTGTACGACAGCATTGCCTTCATCGCCCTCAAGTCCACCGACAAGCGTACCGTCCCCTACATATTCCGGGTAAGAGCCGCTCGCCTGCGGGCAGAAGCCCGTCGCCCCGCAGTCGGGGAGCGGGACAGTCACCGCCGCTCGCCCCGCCGGCTAGTGCCCGAGCGCGTCCCCGACGCGGAGCGCAGCCTCATCGGGCCGCCGGGATGCTTTTTCCCTGCCGCCGGGGAGGGCAGAGGCGCTCTCCCGCCTCTCCTGCTGGCTGACCGGCCCCATCCCGTCGGCCCGTCGGTCCGTGTGCGTTCATTAAAGCGGGGTTTGCAGGTAGACACGTCGGCCGCCAACGGCTCGTCGGAGGGGCTGATGTGGTTGCGGCTGGTGCAGTCGGCGCGGGAGCGGGAGGAACAGAACCTGGAGGCCTACATCAAGAGCGGCCAGCTCTTCTATCGCTCTCTGCGCCGCATCGCCAAGGACGAGGAGTTGCTGGTGTGGTACGGCAAGGAGCTCACGGAGCTGCTGCTGCTTAGCCCCGCCCGGGCCCCCGCCCGCAGCAACGGTGGGTGCCCCGCGCGGCGGCCCAGCGCCCCCTTCCCACGGCCCTGGGTGACCAAGGGCTGCCACGGAGCGGTGGAGGGGGAGGTTGGGCGGGAACCCCCGCCGGGGATGGTGGAGGAGAGGCGGCCGGATTCGGACCCCACCCTGCCTCCTTTCCCTTAATCCCCTGTGGAAGCCCCGTCGTCGGCCCCGGCTGACGATGTCCCCGTCTCTCTGTGTCCCGTCCCGCGTGTGCCTGGCCGCAGGCTCGCCGCCCTTCGCCTGCCCCGAGTGCAGCCAGCGCTTCCAGTTCGAGCTGCCCTTCGCCGCCCACCTCCGGTTCCGCTGCCCCAAGAGGCTGCACGGCCCCGACACCGGCCCCGCCGCCGAGGCCCCAGGCGGCAAGGACGGCGCCGGTAAGGAGCAGGAGGCCGGCAAGTACTGCAAGCCGGGAGGGCCGCTCCACCACCCCTTCCCCGGGGCCGACGGCGGCAGTGCCGCCACCAGCACCAAGCCCTCCACGGACTTCCACAACCTGGCGCGGGAGCTGGAGAACTCCCGCGGCGGCCACGGCGGGTCCCCAGGGCGGCCGGCGCTCCCTGAGGGCGGCCCCGAGGCCTCTGCCGGGAAATCCAAGCGGCGGTACCCCGAGGAGGAGGAGCGGGGCCCCGGGGCCGCGGCGCGTGGCCGCTTCCCGGTGGAGCGGCCAGGGCTGCCCTCAGCGCCCAAGGAGGAGACGGTGTGCGCCCCGCAGCAGCAGTACCGGGTGGCCGGGTCGTACTGCGGCTTGGAGGAGGGTGGCCGCCTCTTCGCGCCGCCCAGCCCGGAGACGGGGGAAGCCAAGCGCAGCGCCTTCGTGGAGGTGAAGAAGGCGGCCCGCGGCCCGGAGCCCGACGGCGGCGGCCCCGAGGAGGGGCAGGAGCGCGCCTCCCCCGCCGCCACGGGGGCGGGCGGCGGGGAGCCGGGGCTATGTCCCCGTGGCGGCCCCGGGGGACCGCTGGCCGCCCGCCTGGAGGGGAGCAGCCCGGCGCGGGGCAGCGCCTTCACCACCGTGCCGCAGCTGGGGGGCGGCGGCGGCCCCGGCGGGGGCGCGGAGGAGCGAAAAAGCGCCTTCTCCCAGCCCGCTCGCTCCTTCCCCCACGTCTCGCCGCTGGTGCTGGGCCAGAAGCTGGGCGGGCTGGGCGAGCCCTGCCCCGACGGCGCCGCCGCCCCCGCCCGTCTCTACGCTGCCGAGGCGCTGGCCGTCAAGCTGCCGGGCGGCGGGGAGGCGGCGGGCGGCGGGGGCGGTGGCGGAGGGGGCGGCGGCGGGGGGGCCTGCCCAAGCAGAGCCCCTTCCTCTACGCCACCGCCTTCTGGCCCAAGAGCTCGGCGGCGGCGGCGGTGGCGGCGGCGGCGGCGGCGGCGGCCGCTGCAGCTGCAGCTGCCGTCGGCGCTGACGCTGCTACCGCCGTCGTTCACCTCGCTCTGCCTGCCGGCCCAGAACTGGTGCGCCAAGTGCAACGCCTCATTCCGTATGACCTCGGACCTGGTCTACCACATGCGCTCCCACCACAAGAAGGAGTACGCGCTGGAGCCCCTCGTCAAGCGGCGCCGCGAGGAGAAGCTCAAGTGCCCCATCTGCAACGAGTCCTTCCGTGAGCGCCACCACCTCTCCCGCCACATGACCTCGCACAACTAGCGGGGACACCTCGCCCCGCATCCCGGGGACTCCCACCCGGCCCCCGCGGAGGGCAGCAGCCGCCCGCCGCTTTCTTTCCTTTCCTTTCGATGCACGCATTTTCACTTTCCGGGGAGGGGCGGGGAGGGCAGCAGGGGGGACAAGGAGAAGACGAAGAAGGGGGAAAAAAAAGAAAAAAAGAGAGGGGAAAACAAAAAAGCACCGGGGTACAAAAAAAAAAAAAAAAAAAAAAAAGGGAAAAAGCGCAAATTACTTTAAAAATTACATTTTTTAAAATGTCATATATTGCAACATATTGATGCATTTGTCATACGTTTCTACTTAAATTATTAAGCACTTATGGTTTAGATGTAATAATAATTATATGTCAGGGTAAATTTTTATTTTAGATATAAAGCTAAAGGCGTGGAGGAGCGCGGCGGGGCCGGCGGGGGCGGTGGGCCGGGGTCCTGCATGCACCGGGCGCCTCCTGCCCGTCCGGCCCCCGCCGCCCGCGTCCCTTTTACTACAGAGTGTCACTTGGTGCCCGTGAAATGGAGTCTCGATAGTTCCGTGTTACCTTTCCTTTGCGGTTTTGGTTTTTTTTTTGTTTGGTTTGGGGTTTTTTTGTTTGTTTTTTTCCCCTCCCTCCCCCCTCTCGAAAAGATTTATTAAACTTTATAGTTTATCTGGGTATGTTGGATGCTTTGACAATAAATGACTTTATTTTCTTCAAAGCACCTGGACGTTAATCGATGCCGGGGGATGGGGAGGGGGGTGCGGTGGGGAGAGGTGCGTCCTCACGGCTGCGGGACGGGAGCGGTACCGCCGGCCAGGCCGGGCTGCGGAGGCCGGAGCCGGGACAGAAAAGGGGAGAGACCCTGTCGCTTTCCCTCTCTGCTGTCCTTCCCTCCTCTCCTTCCCTCCTTCGGCTTCTCTTGCATCCGTCCGTCCTTATGTCTGTATCTGTTCATCCTCGGTTTTACCCACACTTTGTTCACCTTTCTTTTTTTTTTTCTTTTACCCTGTCCTTCCCTTTCTTTCGTTTTCCTTTTTTTTGGTGGATTTTGTTCCGTTTCTTTTCTTTTTTCGTTGTTCTTTCTTACATTTTTTTTCCTTCTCTGTTTTTGTTTGTTTTTCCCTTCTGTCCGTCTCTTCGTCTCTTTCCTCTTACTGTTTCATAGAATCGTAGGGGTTGGAAGGGACCTCGAGAGATCATCGGGTCCAACCCTTTTCCTTCTCAGTTTCCTTTTCCTTTATAGCCCTCTCGGGCCTCCACTTTGCTCTTTATTGCCGTTTATTGCCCCCTATCTTCACCAGGGTATGGTCCTCAGCTTGCACGGTGTGGGGAGCCCGGGTCCTGACTGCGGGCAGAACCCCTGGGGGTTGCACAAGGCCTCGGGTGACAGAGCTCAGGGTGTCCTGGAGCAGGGAGTGCTTGAGGGCGGGCAATGATAGGTCACCTCTGCCCCGGTGCATTATTGGGGTGATGAGGCCGCAGGCAGGGAGCCGTGGGAGGGCTTAGGAAAGGGAATCCTCCCTGAGCACGGGAGGACAGCCTGGTCCTGCAGGCAGTGCTCTTCGTGTCAGACCCACGTATTTCTGGGTGCAAGGAAGAGCACTAGCTGGCGCGGCAGCTCGGAGATATGTTGAAAACCCATTTCCACACACACACAGGCTGGCGTAACATCGGCAAGGGGCGGGTATCGCACGGACGAGGTTGCATGTAGCTGGGTGGGATCGCTGGCAAGGAAAATAACCCAAAGCGGGAGATGTGCAAGGTAAGAGCACATCTCAGAGCTTGGGAGTCCCGCAGCTTTGTGCAACTGCAGTTCAGGATACCCCCACCATCTGCGGCCATGTATTTTGGAGTTTGTCATGAATCACCCCGACCTGCTGCAAAGCGTTTACAGCTCTGGTGGAAGTCGGCTGGAGCTTCAAAACCTCTGCATACTTGGAGCTTTCTTCTACCCTTCCTGCGAAGAGCTGAGGCCAATAAAAGGCATGACCCTCCCATACGTCAGAAGAGCACAGCTGGGTCCCTGATACGAGGCTGGTGCCGGCGTCTGGAGGTTTTTCCCTCATACAGTACGTTTTCCATTCTGATGACTCTTCCCCGCTGCTCGTAGGCTGTGCAGGAATCTCCCCTCCCCAGCTCTGACGCTGTTCTCTCCATCAGCACATTTTCCCTTGAAAGCCAAAATTTGTCTGGCCTCCAGGACTGTATGAATGACCCCCAAACCATGCGATGTACGAAGACGGCTCCCTCCGACTGCCACTCATCGCGGCCGCGAATACGGGTGGCCCCGTATGTTTGCAATTACTTGCAGGGGCGAGACCCTGACACCAGCCCAGGAGTTTTCCTCAAAGCCAAGGACATCGCTGAGGCTTCCTGCTTTAGGGGCGGTGCCCGGGGGCTCACCGCGTTGTCGCGCCGGGGTACCAGTTCCTCTGCCGCGGCGGGGCGGGAGGTGGCGGCCCCGCGGGCTGCGGAGGTGCCGTGGGCGGCGCGGGCGGGCGGGCACCGCCATCTAGCGGGGCCGCCGCCGGCCGACCTCGGCGGGGACAGCGGGGATGCTCGGCTGCCTCGCTGGGCTTGTCTGCGGTGTTCCGGGCTCCTCTTGCGGGGCAGCTCCGCTTCTCCAGCAGCCTCGGGACTGGTTTCGGGGCTCAGCGCCTGGGAAAGCTAATAAAAGAGGTACAGCTGATGATCTCCCCAGCTTTGTGCACTCGCTCTGATTTCTGGGTCCTGGTGCTGTCGGAGACCTACTGCTTCACCTCCTCTGACCCTTTGGCCTTGTCCAGAGGTGAGTACTGCAGGAGCTGACCCACAGCTACAGTCTCAGGCACTTTGGTATGTACAGCATCTCTCAAATAAAGTCCAAATACTCTACAGCCTCTCATTGCCAAGCAGCTGGATGTGCTTCTGCAGTGGTATGGGATGCTGTTCTGCTCAGGCAGCACCCTGTAGCACCCTGCTCTTCCACCCTTTAATTTTTTTCCCCTGTCTGCAGTCACAGTGCTGAGCCCCGGGTCCTTGCCCATGGAGTCTGTCTTGGCTAAGGGATATCTGTCTGCACAGTAATCCCTTAAATATACTGTCATGCACTGCCCACACGGCACAGCAGTGACCCTGGGCTGTAACTAGTACACCAAGGCCATGCTATTCTTCCACATGACTACTAAAAATGTAAAGGACCTGTTTGGGTACTGTACCAAGGAGGGTGATGGTATTTGCCACTGGGCTCAGGATTTGGCCATAGCAGATCCTTCACTCCCAGAGCTGCACTGTCTTTCCTCATGGTCAGAATGCCATTGCCCATACACTAGTTGTTTGCCAATTAACAGTACTGCAGCATACAAAATAGGAAGGAAGGGAATCTCTCCTGGTTGTTTTTTTTAATGTCTTTCCCTGTCTGTGGGCTCACACACAGCAGCAAGTGTGAGCAGCCACTGCTGCTTGTGGCAGTGGAGAGGCTGGCCCAGCTCTGGGACCAGTCAGCCTTCTCCTTCACACCCCCACCCTGCCACGGGATCCTCCCAGCATCACAGACTGGAAAAGGGAGCACTGAGGCACAGCTTGGGCATTCATCTGGGAGAGACTTGCCCCTCTGAGCCTGTGCTGGAACACAGCTGCATCTGCCTCTGAAACCTACCACATGAGGGAGGTTTTCAACATGCTGCAGAGGAGCGAAGTGCTTTGGGACTGAAGAAGGGCAGCCTTCAGCCTCAGTCTGCCCCAGTGCTGCCAGGAGAGCCCTGTGCCAGCTCCCTTCAGCACTCAAGGTAAGGCTGCCCTGACTGCAACTGTGCCACACTTGAAAAAAGAAAATAAAACAAACAAAAAACCCCAACAAATGCTGACATTAATGCTGTTACTGGGGTGCACAGGGCAGGCTTGCACCCACAGTGGCCACATATTTGAAAGCACATGGGAATTACTGTCATTCTAACACATCAGTGATATGCATGGCAAAGGTGTGGTTTGGGGGTTTTGTGTTTCTTTTTAATACAACAAGCAGCAGTACAGCTCGCACAGGCAGCAGCCCCACAGCTCACAAACCCCCAGGCTGGAGTGAAGAGCAGCTGCCTGCCTTGGGGCCTGATCCGGTCCCCACAAAAGCCAGAGGGAGCTTTGCCTCTGGCTGAACGTGGCAGCAGGTTCAGCTGTGCTTTAGCACGTGTGCAGTCAGGCACAGGCAGCTGAACTCCTCCTTGGCTGCACAGACACAGGCTGAACAGAGCTTCTTTCACCTAGAGCTTTTTCTTTATGTCTGGACAGAAGCATCTGAGTGAGGCTTTCACAGGGGTCAGCCCAGTTCCCCCAGAGCATCCCCCCAGCTCATGGCAAGCCCTTGGTGCAGTGCCTACACACTGCATCACAACATGCAGAGCCTGCCCAAAAGTCTCTCTGCTGTTTTTTCTGCTAAGCATGGTGATGTAAAGCACTGTGTGGGCATGATGGGGGGATAAAAGTTTGCTTCTTGGCTGGTGACACCACTTGCTGTGGTTGTTGCCAAGTAGTCTGGGTCCTCATTGCAAGTTGTGTGTTGCTAGTTAACCTGTAATTGTGCAAGCTGTTACAGTTGAAAAATCAGCTAATAAGATTTCATTGTCATACCCATAAAAATTAGTGATGAGTCTGTGGATAGATAAGAAAAGACTGAAGTAGTTTCCTTGCTTTGAAAATAATACGAGCTACACAGCATTTCTTCTCCACTCTGGAGCCAAGACCAGACCTTGCTTCTAAGGTTTAATTTGGAGCAGTAAAAGATCTACCCAGTGTCACTGCTCAGTTGGCAGCTAAGCACTGCAGAGCCTTCCTCCCCCATCCCTGCCCCCTGGTGAGATGGGGGAGAGAATCAGAAGGGCAAAAGTAAGAGAAGTCATGGGTTAAGATAAAGACGGTTTAGTAGGTAAAGCAAAAGCCATGTGCACAAGGCGACCCAGTACAGAAGCTGTTGATGGTGGGTTTAAAACAAGTGCACACACGAAAAGCAAAATGCACAAGGGAAGTTTCTTGGATATGCTGCTGCTGTGACAAATGCTGGTAACCAGTTGGCTTGCTTTGGATTTTTCTAAATGAGAAGTTATTTTTTTCACTTTTTAATATTTCTGTTATTTCCTTACGCATTTTCCACCGCAGCAGCTGCTCCTGCAAGGTTTAAGTGTGAGCAGGTTGCTTTCTCTGCCTCGTCCCATGGGAAGGAGGAGGGTGGCCAGCAGTGGTGTGGGGATGCTGCAGGTGCGTGGAGGCTGAGCTCTCCCTGTGGTGTGGGTGCAGTCATCCAGGAGTGCCGTGATGTCTGTCCCACCTTTGCTGCTTATGCACAGCCTTGTCTGCAGAGCTGGCTTTAGAGCTGCGCTTACCCCAGGGACATGCTGCAGACCTGAGCACCGGCAGCCCACGGGGTTCTGAGGGACTTTGTTGTGCAAAGCAGATGCTGTGTGTGCATGGACACATGCTGGTGTGCAAAGACACCTGTGCTACTGGCACCATTTCCCCCTTGTGTATCAGCTGCCTGTCAGAAATACCTCTGTGCTGCTTTGCGGTGGGTTGTGGGCTTGCCTTCTTCTAAAGCGGTCTCCACTGCTGCTAGGGGTTATTGCACTGCCGGGGAGGATGCACCAGTGTGTCTCTGTATTGGTGGTGAGACTGGGTAGGTATAGAAGGGTTGCTCCAGGTGGTGTGCAAGGGCTGTGGCACACCTGAGACCAGCTGGTACCCACAGCCTATTGCATTCAGTGTCATGTCCATATTCTAGACACATCATTTACCATATATTCTGTCTTAACAGACCAAACTAATCTGTTAGGGCAGCAGCTGTTTGTCATCATCCTGCAAGCCTGCTGCCAGTCCCTGCCTGCAGAAATGCTGTGGGGTGGCAGAGCTGCACATGGGGATGTGCTGCTGGGCCAAGGCACTTCAGGGGAAGCTTTGCTCAGGCTGCTCTCAAATGAAGCCTCTTGGGGCCTTGGCTCAGCCTTTCCTTTTCCTAGATCCACAGGCAGCTGTGACTTCTCAGAAGCAGCAGTGTGCCAGCCTGGTGTTCTCCAGGGTGAGCCTTGTGAGGTGGCTTCCGACTGACCCTGGTGGCTTTTGTACCCACGGGGAAGGGGTGCATGTCACCTAGCAGCACCTGGGTTACTGTCTCAAATAAATTAAACTCATTTAATGCATGTATTCCAAGTAACATACTCAGCTTCCAGCTCTTTGCAGAGCTGTTCTGGTGGCCAGGATGTTCAGGATGGAGCCAGGCTCTTCTCAGGGATGTCCACAGGACAAGGGGCAGTGGGTGCAGCTGGAGCAGAGGAGGTTCCATGGGAATGTAAGGAGGAACTTTTTCCCTGTGAGGGAGCCCTGGGACAGGCTGCCCAAAGAGGTTGGGGAGTCTCCTCTGGAGACATTCAAACCTGCCTGGACATGTTCCTGTGTGATTTAGTCTGGGTGATCCTGCTCTGGCAGGGGGTTGGACTAGATGAGCTTTTGAGGTCCCTTCCAACCCTTTTAATGTCCTGTGATTGTGTTGCTCTGCAGTTCCCTGAGAGGTTGCATCCACCATGCTATTCCCCTGATAACACTGAAATAACCCCTCCTGTGGTTGAGGGGGAAAAGTGATGTTGAAAGTCCAGTGTGCTCTCCCCACAAGGCCACCTGGCAGGGTGCTGCTGTAGCTTGGTATGTCTTGGCTTGGGGATACCTTACCTGTAGATGTCCATCCCATGAGACCCAGGGGTGGTTCCTATAAATACAGGGCTGGCAGAGCATGCAGCAGTTTGGGTATGCCCAAGGCTACAGCTTCACGCACAAGCCGGCTGAACAGAGGTTTGCTGGCTTGTTTTACATCTTGTCATGTTTTACCTTGCATATTTTTAAGGGGCAATTATATAGCACTGGGCTCATGTTCAGAGGGAAGATGTTCTCATGGTGCGAAGCACAGCCCTGTGTTACACAGCAGATCAAACAGCTTGAGAAGGGTGGTTTTTTACTCTTCAAATAAGAAATGTTATTCTTATCCTCTCAATTTGTTAAAAGTTTTCTCTGTGATGAAGCCTTAAATAATGTAGGTAACTTAACCTCAGCGTTAGGCTTCAGAAGCTGCTGGTGTGTATGTAAGGCTTGCAATGACACTGGTTTATGCCAGGAAGTTGGATATTATATCTACTTATTTACTTTGATTTAAGCCTTTTTCTCTTTTTTTGGTACATTATTCTACATGGGCACTTGGACTATTTGAAATTAATGTGTTATGCTAAATGACAGATTCAAATGAAAGCAGTCTAGGACAATATAGTTAATGCCCAAAGGACTTCTTGGGAGTCATCTTTGTCAGGGTTTCATTGCAAGGATGAAAATATGCCATGTGCCAGATGGACAGTATCTTGTGAGAGTCACTTTTCTGCCAGCACAGCCAACTGGCCTGTGGTGCTGATGAAGAGGGACACAGGAGTCTCCAGAGGAGAGGGAGGGAATCCTGCAGAAGGCTGGGAGCCCCCAGCTCAGGCAGGACCCCACTTCTCAGGCAGGTTATATATGTCCTATCCCACATCAGGCAAAAGCAGAGACTACAGCAGATGAGACTCAGAAGGACTTGGCTGTCTCAGCTCCTCCCAGAAGGGGTTGTGAACATGCAGTGGAGTGGTGTTGCTGCTGACAGCAGGTCTAGAGGACCAGCTTGGGCAAACCCACCTGGCAGGTGTTACCTTCTTGGTAGACTTTCCCAGGGCCTGGCCCCAGGGGAATGTGGGTTTTCAGGGGTTTCTTCATCGGGGACAAGAACTAGTCCAGAAGTGTGTGTGAGTAGAGGATTCCTGGCAGCCAGGGCAGCACCAGAAAAGTTGGTGGAAACTATGGAGGTGAACACTAGGATCAAAATTTGAGAAGCTCGGCTTGCCAGTGGGACCCTGGGCATGGCAGCTTTGTGTGGCCATTTTCCTGTGGGAGTTCCAAGTGCCTCTTTTCTGTTCCTGGGCTGCTACTGTACCCAGTCACCCCATAGTGGACACTTCAGATGATTTTACATTCACCTTTACTTACAGCAGCTGAAATGCTGTATGTGATCCTCAACCTGGATGGAGATCAGGCATTTCCCAGGTGCTGATACTTTGGCAGCTGCAGCCTTTAAAGCAAGATGCAAAAGGAGAGATCCTCCTCTAGTGATGTGGCTGTGTCTCTGTGTGTGCCTCAGCTGTGCTGATATATAAGGTCCAGTGCAATTATCATGGGGAATGTTTGTAACTATTTTGGGTCCTTGTCTAAATCTGTGGCTCTGGATTTAGAGTGTGTAATTAAATAAATAAGATGAGGTGGGTAAGTGGAAGTCATAGATTTTGCCAGGCCAAGTGCTACAGCTGGAAGAAGTAAACAAGCTTTTGAGTGCCCTGACTCTTCTTCAGGTATGTGTTATCTACACATAGGGCTGTGTACATATATATTTATATATAAACATGTGGGTGTGTATATCTCTCTGTGTGCCTATATGTGCTGATAAATAGTTTGAAATTGCAGTAATGTTGTTGTGAGATTATTTCTGTTCACACTAGATTCTGCCAGGTGTCAGTCAGGCTGGATAAGGGCCCTTAAGTGCATCTCCTTCCCTGAGCCCCTGACCTTCAGCTTCCTCTGAAGGCAAAGGTCACCCTCCCGCATGTCATCACTCTGCCTCCTTCCTGGTGAACCTGATCCCTGGGTGCACAGCCTTGCTGAGCCTGCCTGCTGGAGCGGGCCCTGGAGATGGCTACAGAAGGTTTTTTTCCTGGGGAGGGTTTAAGAAGAAAACACAAATTTGCAAGGGCAGTAAGGACACATAGGTGCATAATTTGAGCTGTGTCGTGAGCAGAGCAAGTTTGGTTGATGTTGACTTTTGTGGAGGTGAGGTTTTTCTATTGGATTCACAAGATGTGCAGAGAGACTCCAGCACCCCTGGGGAACTGGGGGGGGGAAAGGGAATATGCTTGGTGCTGTGCTGAGGTGATAGGCGGGCTGTGGCTGCAGGGTCCAGTCCCGTGCTGTCTTAGTAAGTGGGAAGAAGGACTGGTGCTGGTGGGGCACTGGGTATGTGTGCAGGTTACGGTGCTGGCAGTGGGAGGCTGCTGAGCCACCTGCTTAGGAACCATGGGGGATGCTGCATGCGGACAAGTGCCAGTGCTTCCCTGCACACCTTGAGATGCTCTCAGGGGATTTATGGGGGGAGCAGTGCTGGGAGGCTCCCCGTGGATCCCCAAGGGCAGCTCTCCAGGGCTGAGTATGGTCACCCCATGCAGAAGGGAAAGCAGCTTTCCCTGTTCCGGGTGCTTCCTCCAGCCCCAAATCCACTCCCATACCCCTTGCCGGGGGCTGGGCTGGCTGTGCAGCTGCCGGCTGTCATCCCCCACACCCCCGGTTTGGTGGGCTGCAACCCAATCCCTTCCCCTTCCCAAGGGTTTCGCCGAGCCCCGTTGCCCGGCCGTGGGTGAAGTAGCTGACAAGGTATTTCTCGGCGGTAACCCGAGGCGCGGCCCCAGCGCCTCTGTCTCGGCGGAGCGGACAAGTTAATTCCCCAGATTTATGCGCCCCCCGAGCCCCAGCATCTGCTGCGGGGGGCGGCGCAGCCGGGGCGGTGCGGGGAGTGCTCGGTGCTGCTGGGGCCGGGCACAGGTGCGGGGCCGCCGCCCGCTTATAAATACCCCGGTGGCGGCGGCGGTGGCGGGGAGGGGCGTCCCGGTCCCCCTCGCCGGGGCTCCGCGGCGGAGCGGGATGCGGAGCGTCGCCCTCCCTCTCTCCCGCCGGCAGCATGAGCCCGTCCTTCCTCCTCCTCCTCCTCCTCGCTCTACCCGTCCGCGCCCGGCGGGAGCAGGTGCCCGGCGGGGCGCAGCCGGGGCCGGCGGGCCGCAACGCCCCCGCGCCTTCCTCCTCCTCTTTCTTCTCCTCCTCCTCCGCGGCGGCGGGGCCGAGTCGCTTCCCGCGGAGCCGCCCGGGGCGGCGGCGGGGCCGGCTCTACTGCCGAGTGGGCATCGGCTTCCACCTCCAGCTGCACCCCGACGGCCGAGTGGATGGTGCCCACGACGCCAGCCCGCTGAGTGAGTGCGGGGGGCGGGCGGGAATCGGGGGGTCGGGTGGGCGTCTGGACATGCCCTGGAGCGGGTGACAGGGGGGCACTCCTCTGGTGCGGCTGTGGGGCTGCTGCACCCTCCTCCCTGGGGATGTCTTCTCTGGGGTGCTGCAGCCCTTTGCTCCCCGCTGCCTTCACCTGGGGTGAGCTGCGGTCCTGGCAGCCTCGGGAAGGGTGAATGTGGGGTGCTGCCTGCCCAGGTGGCTGGGGGGCAGGTGAGTGAGGGTGGGGGAATTGCCCTGTGGGCTTGGGTGGGCTGCTACCCCAGCAAGTGGAACAAGCTCTGCCCTGCTCGCTTTGGGAAGTGCTACCCATGGTGTTTGTCCACCTCGAGGAGCAGAGTCTGTGGGGGTCGATGTGAAGGCACAAGGCTCCCACCACAGCATCTTGCTGGGGTAATGGGAAGGATGGATGCTGCACTGGGGCTCTCTTGCACCCCTTTTCTGGCCTTTCCCCATGTAACTTTTCCATTCTTCCCTCTGCATTCTCCTTCTTCCTGCACAGTGATAGGATATATTCAGTTTAAAAATAGGACTGAAGCTGACGTTCCCCTGAGAGAAAGCTGTGCTAACTCATGGCTTATCCTTTGGGTCGGAGTTGCTGTGATATCATGTTAGAATGAAATAGCAGGGAGGGATGCAAAATTGCTTAAAGGGTCTGAGGTGGCCCTGGCAGCCTGGATGGCTCTAGCTGCTGGTTGTACACATCAAGCAAAGTTCATATTGAGTCTGGACTGTGCAACTCAGACCCTGGTCTGTTCTGTGGCCCCACAAAGGAGGGTGTTCTGTGGGAGACCTATCCATGCTGGGAGGCCAGAAATAGAGCTTGGGGTTTTGAGGAGCACTGAGGGTGTGTGGCCTGGAGGGAGTTAGGAACAGCACAGAGGGTGGATGGGAAAATGGGGCTTCAATGCTGGGGATGTTCTGGGAGATGTGAGTTTAGAGGGGCTGCCTGTGCCATGTTTCCCCTGACCCTATCCTGCAGCGACATGGCAGAGATGTGCACAGCCTTTAATGCCACAGCTGTATCACAGGGACTTGGGTTATGTGAAGTTTCTTTCTCTTTAATTGGAGATTTTCTCCCTGGAAAGGCAACAGCAGCTCCAGCTCTGCACTTCGGAGCAGAGCCAGCCCTGACCTGAGGTACTGCACGCTGGTGGCAGGGGATCTGTGCTGGGGCATTGCCCTAAGGAGCTGTCCCCTGTGGGGAAGATGGTGGCTTTTGGCAGGGAAACCCCAGCTTTAGTCCCTGGAAAATTGGGCTTGACCCTGGGCATGCCAGTAACTGGGAGTATGTCTCCCAGTCAGCATGTCCACCCCTCCTAAGGCCAGTAGGTTTTGAGGTGCTCTTGAAGGCAGGGAGCATGCTGGAGAGGATACATGCCTTGCAGCAGTGGGTCTGTGCCACTCCATGGTTCTTGGCAGTCACTACCCCTGGGGCATGTGGGGTGATGAGGAGCAGCCTGCCAGACCCCCAAGGTACTCTCCAGGCCCTTCTGCTCTTCTTTCTTAAAATAAACATGGGAAGTGGTGATCTGATCTCCCAGCCTCAGGGATTTAACAGCGGCTTCATGTTTGCTCTTGGCATGTTGATCCATGCAGCCCTTCACTGGGGTGAGAGAGATGTTCTTGCAGGCTCCTTCCTCTGGGTTTGAGGCCACTGAGACTCCCCTGGTCCTACCCTAGGGCTGCAGCTGGGGTTAGCAGCACTTTCATCTCAATGTGGGGTGTGTGTTGGGGACCTGGCGCTTCTTCCTGGTGGGTGAGGGGTTGGGGGGCTGCCTGACCCCTGCCATCACCCTTCCTCTGTCTGCGGGGAACACTGCATGGTGTGGGTAAGTGAAACATGTCAGTGCTGTTGCTGAGTGATGCTCAGAGATTGAAGCTCTACTGTAAGACAAGTTATTGGCCACACATGCCCCACCAGGGCCAGAGCCAAATTACACTTGGAAAAAAAAACCCCAACATTTGGGGGAAAACTGCTTGTTTTCTTATGGCTGGGCTGTGTAGTGCCCTGTTCCTTGAGCCCTGCTGTGAGGAGGGGGCCTAAGAAACCATTATTGTTATTTCTAGTCCTAAGTGATGTGTGTCACACCTTTATTTCCCGAGATAGATGTGTGCAGGAGGAGGATGGGCAAAGCTGACTTCAGCAGGCTGGATGTAGGCACAGGGGGCTGTTCTGGCCCTTAAAATGGATTTCCCCAGGCTTGAAATGGCTCTATCACAGCCAACTCAGGAATTGTCCTTTAAAATACAGCTTTTTTGAAAACAAACAAAAAAACCACACCACCCTGTTGCCATTCCAGAGTCAATACAGGTCCCTCTGCTGGTGGAGGGATGGAGCAGGAGTACTGCATGGAGGCAGGGAGCTGAGGAGCAGGGTCATGTAGAGAGGAAATGCAACCTATTAGACTGCTTTTTTTGGTTATTTTTTTCTTTGTCACACTGATGTGGAAAGAACTGTGATTTATTTTGGGATTTCTGTCATCCTAGGTATTTTGGAAATATTTGCGGTGTCTCAGGGGATTGTAGGAATACGAGGAGTTTTCAGCAACAAATTTTTAGCGATGTCAAAAAAGGAAAACTCCATGCAAGTGTAAGTAACCCCCCCCCCCCCTCCACTTATCAGTATGTATTGTTTATTTAAGGCCTGGTGACACCCTTGTGTGCACATGGCAGCAGTGCTCTAGGGCAAGTTCCAGGGCAAGGCTCCGGTGTGCCCAGCCCAGTGGCTGCCAGGAGGGCTCCATGCGGGGTGGCAATGGCACCGCACAGACAGATAGGGAACAGGTGGAGCTACAAGGCCAGAAGGCCTGTGTCTGCTTGCTGCCGTTGACCACAAAAAGTGCTGCGTGCTTTCTTTTTTGCAGTTGGGTATTTGCATCAAAAGGACTTGTTCTTAGAGCATTGCTGGTTTATTTTTAGCAACTTCTGCAGCAGATCGCACAGACGGTTTTAGCCAAATGTCTCCTGAAGAGCAGCACGCATGGCACCAGGAGCCTGCCTGCGCCTGGGTGTGCAGGGAAGGGGCTGTGGCTCCGCCATTTTGGCTGGGCTTGTGTATGGGGGAGAGATGTCCCCCGATGAGAGCGTGTGGCTGCACAGAGCGTTTTGGCCTGGTTAGGTCTGGCCTGTGTTGAGTGGTGCAGCTAGAGTAGGAAAAACCCCAGTAACTTTTGTTTCTGTGGGCTGTCTTCCTGAAGTCTGGGGCTTCTTGCAGGTCCAACTGTCCTTTTCCCTGGATTTTTGCTTTGAATGGATCCTGTGAGTTGATTTCGCTGCTTTTTTCAACTTTAAGGTGCTGCTTCCTAATTTTTTCCTGTTAGTTCTGGGGTTCATTTAAACAAATTAAAGTAACTACTATGCTTACAAGAGATTTGACCCCTTTTAAAGGTGTGTATAAATGCTACACCCAAAGGAGGGCATTTTTTAAGGCAGCATCTTGGATGACCCAAGTTCGTTTCCACAGAGCCTGTTCAGGGCTGATAGCGTGGAAGAGGTGAAAAAACATTTGTCAGCCCTCCAGTTATCAGCCAAACCTCATGGTTGGGAAGTGGATGTTCTTGCATTGTCTGAGCCCACAGATCGCCTTTGAGTGAGATTTATGAACTCAACTCTCTCTCCCTCGTGTCTTATTGGAGTGTTGCTCCTGAAACCTAATGATGCTTCAAGGGTGAGCATGTGGTTCCTTATTTTAGGAACCAAATAGGACTGGTAACAGCTCCTGGGAAAAGGGGCAATGGCTGTGCAGAGGAAAACATGAGGGAATGAGACAGAGAAGGACATGGGCAGAGCAGAAGAGCAGTGAAAAGGTAAAGGACAGAGAGGGAAGCAGGCAGAGCATGATCCCTGGACCCTCCAGACCCTCCCCTCCCTCACAGCATACAATGGGGCTCTTATTTGAGCTGAAGCTTTGATTTATGCCCTGGTGTGGTCAGAAATTAAGTCAAACCTCGTTGGTGTATGGTTAATTGTCAGCACACAAAGGGCAGTGCTGGAGAGGAACCTCAATTAGGCGGGTCAGAGTGGGGGTGAGGACACATGATGACCCGCTCGGATGAAAGCCACAAATTTGTAGAAACTTGACCCAAATGTCTCAAGATTGCTGGGCTAAATAACGCCGATAATGCAAACCCAGCATCTGTTGTTCTTTCCTGCCTTGGCAGGATAAAGTTATTTCATGGCCTAATGAGTTTTGAGCAGTACAAAGCGCATCCTGTGCCCGTCACTCAGTGCAGGGCTTTGATATGGGAGTCACGCCGGTGACTTTGTGCTGAACCACAGATAAAAGTAATTCCAGTAGGAATTTGGGCTCCTTCAAAACCATCTCTTGAAGCCGGGCTTTATTGCAGCTCGGTGCTTTACAGCAGCCCTCCTCCTTTTTCAATTTTTTTCCTTTTTTTTTTTTTTTTTTGCTGGCAACTTAATTAAATTACCAAGCAGTTTGTTTTTAGAGGCACCAGTGTCAGAAAATTACAGTAGTCCCAGCAATTATCAGTTGCATGCACAGATGGCTTTTTCCTCAGTGTTAAATCCTTGGTCCCCTGTTTGTACGTTTTTTACAGTGGAATGGGCGGGAAATGGTTTGATGTCTGTCTTGGCAGGGGCTGGTACTGACCCCAGAGGGGAGGTTTCTTCCTTCTCAGGAGTTGTTCCGGGTCGACCAAACACCATGGCCCTCACTGGGGCAGCTGTCTGTTGAACTGGGTTTTGGACTTAGAGGTGAAGATTGCTCATTGTGGCTGTCTCTGGAGCTTCCACAGAGCAGATGCAGCAGCCAGGCAATGTACTGTGACTGTGCTGCATGCCCTGTGCTGGGAAAAATGCCTTTTCTATGCCTGGAATGGTGTGGCTGCTGAGATGAGGGTCTGAAACCTGTCAGAGTGATGACTAATGTTTGTGTCTTGGGGTGAGGGCTTCCCTCCTCGCGTGCTGGAAGCTGGTCTCCTTCTTCCCTGTGCCGCCAGTCCACAGTGCCCCTCCATGTCTGGGGACCCTCTCCACTTCCTCAAATCTCACTTCATAGGGAATACAACTCTAATACTTAGGCAGCAATGCTCCCAGAACTACTTTAAGCAGGACCACCTGTGGTGCTCTGGATGGGGAGCCAGGCAGCCCTCTGACCAGCACCTTCCCTTGCGGGGTGGAATTGCCCCCAAAGCGCTGTGTTAGAGTGGAAACCCTGATTTGGGTTCTGCAGGAGCAAAGCAGTGGCCAGCTCGCTCATCTGTACGTGATTGCATGAGCGTTCTCACCTATTCATGGCAGTGCTTGTGAAGCCTGCAGGAGCCTATTTTGGCTCCCTGGTTGTGGCAAGCCTCCATGCCCAGACCAGGGCTGACAACTTCATCTCCAACGCTGAAAAAGCCCACTCTTGCCATTAGCCCAAATTCCATGGGAAAAGATAGTTCAGGGTCCCAGAAAGGCCCCATCTGTGTTGAGCACCTTGTTCAACCCTAAAACTTCCCTGTGCAAAGGCTGGTGTGTGTGTGTGGGGGGGGTATCTTGCCTGAGCACAGCTGCATGTGACCAGGCTTCAGAGAGCAATGAGTAGCCAGCAAAACCTTCCCTTGGGAAGGTGAATGTTTGTGCGTGGGCAGTGCAGTGTTGAGGATGCATAAAATACAGGGAGAGCAAGACTGAGTCACAAGGTAATGTTTCTTTCAAGCAAAGTGCAAAAGGAGACTTAATTCAAAGTGCTAGCAAAAAAATAATTGCATTGTGGGTCAGGGACTCTTATCACTTGTATTGCAGGACTCTGCGTCTCTGGTTGAGTCAGGGGTTGAAAAATGTTCCCAGCCTGTTGGGCCTTCTGTGTGGCTATGAAGCACCCCTTGGGGGCTTTGTTTTCTCCACTGCTGGGGCTTTTGAAGGTTGAGAGCTCAGCATCCTTTTTACATCAGTAGTGCTGATGCATTGCTTTGCAATCAGGCTCCAGTGCCCCAAGCGTGGCTGGAGAAGCTCTCAGGGCACCAGGTACCATACTAATGGTCAGACTAAAGCATGGCAGAGGACTTCCAAGGGGCTAATGGAGGCTGCTGCCAGGTGTCCTGGGGCCATGAGCATTATGGTCCTATTTTTTTATTTCTGCATGGGTGTGTTTGGGTTTTTAAAATTTTTATTCCTACCCCATGACAATAAGAAGAAGCTGTTATGGGCAGCATTCGGCCTGTCCTCTCAGGAAGCCTTTCCCCCATCTGCGTGGCTGCCCTGTTTATATGATGCGATGTTGTTGGGCTGCAAGTAATTTCTGCAGGCTATCAAGGGACAAAATACCCTGAGTTCATTTAGGATGAAGAAAAAAAAAATCCAATACAGTCAAAGACATGTTCGGTGAAGCAATGAAAATCTGCATGCAAATTGCCTTTTCAGATTATTAAGCGATGATTCAGTGCCTAAGCGAGGGCTGCAAGGGTGAGAAGGGATGCGGAGAAGGGGCTCAACCCCAGGGCCCTTGGCAGGGCTGCAGCACAGGGGATATGGAAGGAACTGTATCCTTCTTCCTGTCAGCAGGAAGGGCGGGAGGAGAGCTGGGGTAGGGAGGAAGGATGCTGCTGGGGCAGACCAAGCCTGTTGTTGTTCCAGAGAAGTCCAAAATGGGTGACAAACAGCTACTGTAAGTATCTGCAGTGGGGATTTTCCAAATTGCTGGGTGCTTGACAGCCTTGGAGAGGGTTTCTCGGGTGACCTTTATTGCTGCTTGCCTCTTTGGGCATGGTTTCAGGAGACTTAAAAACCCAGCACATGTCACAGGGCAAGGAAGGGTCAAACCAGCCCTTAGCTAACGGTGTCCCTGGCTCTGTCTCTGCAGGCCCGGTTCACAGCGGACTGCCAGTTTCGGGAGCGCTTCCAGGAGAACAGCTACAACACTTATGCCTCGGCCATCCACCGCAGCCCACGCTCAGGTCGCCAGTGGTACGTGGCACTCAACAAGCGGGGCAAAGCCAAGCGGGGCTGCAGCCCACGTGCCCGGCCCCAGCATGTCTCCACACACTTCCTCCCTCGCTTTCGGCAGCCCCAGCCCCCTGAGCTTGCCTTCACCGTGACCCTCCCTGAAAAGAAGCCCTTGCAACCACCGAAAACGAAGGTCGCCCCATCTCCACCTCAGAAAAACCCAGGCCCCGTCAAGTACCGGCTGAAGTTTCGCTTTGGGTAGCATGCCATAGCAGGGATGCTGGCATGGGAGAGACCCGAAGCAGGGAGACCTGCAGACGGATGCAGGGAGGCTCTAGGTACCTGTGTTGAACTCAGGGTCTTCTCTTCAATTTGCAAACCAGACGGCATCCTTGGAGGCGTGTGCTGGGACAATCTATTTGGGCTTTCCAAAGAGTGTTCCTGTGGTGAACAGAAAACGCTTGATGGACCTCAGGTTAATTTTCTGTTGTTGAAAGAAGCAGAAAGGTACCTCTACAACAAACATATTTTTTCTTACCTTATTTTCACTACTGACTCTTTTGACAATCATTTTCAGACAGGAGATATGTTCAGAGCCAACCTATTAAGTTCTTTTTTATTTCTAGGTTTTTTGCATCTCCTTTTTGCTGCACTTTTTCTTCCAACCATACCTCAGACACTGTATATCCAGGTCTGCCCCTTCCCCTTTCCTTACAAACCAGCTCCTCCCTTACACAAGAAGACCAAGCCTAAAAAAATTAATTCACCTTACCTGTGGTGCAAGGGGGCGGTCTTAACTCCTTGTTGGCAATAATAGATTTTTACTTTTAAGGGTAGTGGGCTTGGGGAGGGTGGCTGTTTGTGGCCCAGCTCCTGGTGGTCTTTCCTGTTCTTCCCTGGACAGGTGAAGGAGCGAGTCTCCTCCTGTCCATCAAAGTATGGCTTCGATGTCTGTGTTTAGAATACCTCCACCTTGGCTCAGTGGCATTCTTGCTCATGCAGGAGGCAGCCACAGCAAGATCCCTCCCTGGGGGGGCCAGGGAAAGCCCTTCTCTGCCACTAATGCCCAGGGACCAGGATGCCTTTGGCCCCTGGGTGCACGCTGGTCTATTTGGACAGTTTGTGTGGCAGATTTATTTTATCATTCACAATCCACTTGCAGAAGAGGGGGAAAGGGTTTTATTTTATATAGTGAGCGTGGCGATGTGGCAATAAATGCTGTTATAGCTACCTGCATCTTTGGAAGTGTTTTTTCCCATCCAGGTTGCCTTATGGCCCCAATTGTCAAATTGCTCCTCTGTTGCAATATTGCCTGCGGAGTAATTAATTGCATGTCAAGAGTTTTTAATCTGCATTTAGCTGTGCAGTGTGCGCACAGAACACGGTAGCATTGAACTTCACCGGTTAAACCTTAATAAAAGCCTAGGTGGGCTTGTGTTAGCAAAACCCCTCCTGATCGGAGCCCTGATGGAGTCGAGTAGCAGTAGCAAGGGCAGGTGGCACTGCTGAGCCTTCTCACAAATCTGATTGTGGTACGCATGGTTATTTGCATTGAAACTGTGCTGCTTTGCCTGTTGTCTTTCTGGGCAGGCCCTGGTGAGATGCATCTGCTCAGCGAGGCAGCAAATACTTTTGCACAAGGGCATGAGCTCCATGGGCAAGGATGGGTTTGGCTAAAATATAATCACGCTTCATTTTACAGCCTGGTTGTGTAATCTCTTGCCTGTCAGCTGTCCGTGCACTTTTTTCTCCTTTCCCTGAAGGAGAGAAATGCATGTTGCTAGATTAGCTGCTACACATGTCTCTGTCAGAGGGTTTGGCTGGTGTGGTATTGGTGGCACGGTGGAGCAGAATAAAATCAGTGCACGTGTCCTTTGTGTGCCATGCTCCGCACACCGTGCAGAGACAAAACTCCCAATGGCTCCTCTGAGCACTTGTTTGGGCCCAAGTCACAGCAGGGGTATGCAAGCCAAATACGGGTGGGCACGTTGTGCACCCCAGCCATCTCCAGCGAGACAGCCTGGCTAAAATTCAAATGATGCTGCTTATCTGCTGTTCAGTGGTCAGGCACAATTAGGTGAAAATAATGCTCAGTGAAGCATGGGGCCTCCTAAAAGAACTAATTGAATGAAAACATTTGCAGGAACCACATAGGAGGGTGCCATCCATGGCCTGGATCCAGGGTGGGTGCCTGGAACTCTGTGGTCAAGTAAGAGGAGCCAATGTGCCAGTCCCTTGCTGCCACTGCTTTCCCTCAGAGGGCAATGGATATTTTTAAAATCTTTAAGTGGAATTCTTGATAAGTAGCATGGATGACCAAAAAATGCTTCAATCTCTGTGTTTCTGATCAGGCAAAACTGGATACTGCACTGAGCTGCAACAGCAGCATCCTGTGTTTGCCATAGCAACTACTGGGAAGCACTACTTGCTCTGTTGCAGTTGCTGGGAGGGATGAGTGCCTGGGGGACTATGGCTGAAGCACATCATCCTTGGGATTCAGCTGAGGAAGAGAGGGATGCTTCTGGTGCTCAGGTTCCCACCCCCACCCCACGAGTGCTCCTGTGGGGGATGAGCACCACCATCACCTTGTGCTTGTGGGTCTGCTTGAACTGTGTTTCTCCTGATGCCCCTTGCTCTTTCCACTGAGGTGAAGAGGAGTGTTCCTTTCCTCATCTGGAGACATTCAATACCTGTCTGGAGGTGATCCTGTGCAGCCTGCTCTAGGTGATCCTGCTTTAACATGGGTGTGGAACTAGATGATCTCCAGAGATTCCTTCCAATGCCTACCCGTCCATGATGTATTGAATTTCAGAGCTGTCGGGTGAAATTTGGCTGGGGAAGCAGCCAGGGTGTCTACTCCTTTTGGGGGCCAGTGAAACCTGTGCTGTTTGACCCCCTGGAGGGTGAGGACTGGAGTGATCTGAGGAGGTGAAGATGTTGCCCCTCCTCACTCCCCACTTCCCAAGGGGCATGGGGGCTGATATGCTATGTGTCCAGGGCTGCTGCTGAAACACTGATGTTTTACTTGCATCTGGCAGCTGGAGCAGCCCCTCAGCTAGCGGATAAGGGGTGCTGGCAGGTGCAGGGAGCTGCAGGTGGAGGCCGGTGCTGTACTATTACAGTAATTGCTCAAATACAGTTGTGCTGTTGCAATGAAGAGGCCTGTGCCACGGCAGGCAGCAGATTGCTAGCAACCTCAGCAGAGAGCCTAATGCAACTTAATCCAAGTGGCATGGACTGACAAAGTCTTCCTGTTTCTTTCTGGCCACTCTTCTGCAAGGAAATTAAATAGGTTTGCTTGTCTGGAGGAGACTGACAGCATTTTAAAAAATGGGCAAATATGTTTAAAAATAGCCTGTGGACAACTTGAGAGACTTGTAAGGAGTAAAAGTAACTTTTTCTGTGTTATTTCTTGCACTTAATTCAATGCCAAAACCACTTTTTACTTTTATTTACAGCTATTGATTGCATTTAACCCTTACTGGCTACTGCTTTTGCAAGCGGAGCAGAGGCCACGTTGCATTGTCCACCTATTCCCTGAACACAATGAGAAGTCCAAAACCTGCAGCAGAAGCCCAGAGCTTCCTGCTGTCCTGCTCACAAGGTAAGGGGGAGCCTCCTTGCCCTTCAACAGGTCTGGTGTTACTGTGAGTAAGGATGTGAGACCAACACACTTAGTTTCTGCGTGTTGGCAGTACTTGGTCGTCCATGCTAGTGCAGGTATTGCTCCTGCAGAAGCAATGGGAACAAGAGTATTGTGACTTCAGGATGAGGGGAAAATTGCTGTGATGGTCCAGGAAAAGAAAGGCTGAAGCTTTGCAGGTCCTACTCTGGCATAAACTACCCTGCCAGTCACTCCTGTTTCATCCAAGTAGATTTATCATCTAGGCTTCAGTAACAGCAGTGCTAATTGTTGGGCTCAGATTTTTGTATTTATTTTATATAGAAGTTCTTCATGTTGCCTTAATTTTGTTTTGTGCAGATGAAAAACCTTTGGGGCAAATCAAGGAGGGGGCCTTTTTACCCCTTTTTTTTTTTTTTTTTTTTTGGTGCGCTGAAGGCAGTCGGGCACATTAGGGGAGAGGTTTGGTGTTTGGGAACCATGGGGAGGTCTGGCTGCTGAAAGCAAGCAGGGAGGAGACTTGTGAATCAGCTTGCTGGGTGACCTTTAGTGAAGGTCCAGCAGCCTCTGAGGCAATTCTAGTGGTGGAGCATGCTGAGCACAGGGCTGCTGTGGAGCCCAGCAGCAGGTGGCATGCGGTGAGACAGGGTGTGTGAAGTTAGCCATCCTAGGACACCAGCAGGATGCCTCTGAGCTCTTTCTCAGCAGGGTTAAAAACGGTGTGATTGCACTGTGTGGACCGATACTTAAAATTGGTCATGCTTTTTCCTCTCCTGTTTGCTCTGAGTCATTTTTTTCCTGCAGGCTTTGCAGATATAAAGTGTCTCCGATATTGATTAGGCAATGTACCACATGGGGAGGGACACAGTGCTTTTGGAGGTTCAGCTCAAAGAATGATGTTAGTAAATGTTGGAACAAACATTAAGTTTCCTGTGAGCACCTGTTTGCTTTTTGCTTTGCAAAACTGGTGTTTTACCCCATCTGGTTTGCTTCACCCCGAGCTTCCCTGGTCAGGCTGTGCTGGTGGTGGTTTTCCCCCGAGGGATTAACTCCAAACTGAATTTATCTGATGGGGACAACAGTGGCTTAAACTCCATGTACTTTGAGAAGCTGGGGGTTGGCATGGTCTATCTTTTTATGGTTTGTGGGTTTTTTTTTCTTTCTCTTCTACTGTCTCTAGCTTACCACTATGGTGCTGGGGTGTGCTGGAAACAAGCAAAGGTGATTCCCAAATTCCTTTGCAAACAACTACTGCCTTAAGAGGAGGTGCACATCCATGTGGAACTGAGACAGGGGCTGCGGGAAGCATGGTGGAGTGCACTGAGGTGCTGCTTGTGCACTGTCTCTGCGCCCTATCTCTGCGCCCTCGCGTTCCCCCTCTCCCCATCACATCCTGGTTTTAGCCTCTACAGGTATATCTGCCGAGGTACCTCGTTTTCCCAATACCCAGAAATAAGTGCTCAAGTCCTGTGCTCCGGGATGCTGCATGCCACTGCTCCGGGCCTTTCCCCGCCTTCCCGTTGAGCCCTGTGAGGGCTTCCACTGCCGCTTCCCCGAGGCGCGAGAGCAAGAGCCCCCCGCTAAAACCGTGGCCCAAAATGAGGAAAGCGCCTGCGTTAAATCGGCCTGTGAGGCGCGGCACGCCGAGCCGGGGGGTGCGGCGGGTGTCTGCGGTGACGAGCAGGGTTGCGCGGGTAGCCGCCCTGGCACGCATATCAGCGGCCCCACCGTCTCCCACGACTACGCGCCCTCGCGCGCCGGGGCCGCACGCGGCAGCCCCGCCCCCTCCTCCTCTCCTCCCGCCCCGGGCGGTGATACCAGCGCGCGGAGCTGCCGCGTGTTGCTTCGACGTGCCCAGCGGGTTGATTGGCCGAGACGGGGCGGCTCGAGCCCGCAGCGGCGGGCACGCGGCCGGCGGCGCGCGCTTCCGGCCGTTCAGTGCCGTGCCGCACCCGCGAGGGCACCCGACGCCGCGGGATCTGCGCGCCCCAGAGGTCAGTGACGGGCTCCGGCCGCCCTCGGGCTGGACAGGCGGGAGGTGTGCCCTGCCCCGGTTCCCTCTCCGTGGTTCTCGGGCCTCTGCTCGGGAGTGCCAGCCGCCGCGGGAGAGCTTTCGAGTGAGTGGTGGCAGCGGCAGGTCAGTGCTGGCTCCTGGGGGGAAGCGGGCGCGTCGGCAGGCCGTCAGGCTTTCGGTGCAGGGGTCTCATGGGTAAAGCGTGTGTTCTCCTCGGGGAATAAACCGCCCTGCTTCTCCCCACGGAGGGAGCTGGCGGAGAAAGCCCCGAAACTGGGCTGAAGTTGATCACCAGCGGGGGGTGGTGCGAGTGTGCCTTGGTAGAACCCAGAAGTGCATGGGCACTAGCTGAAATTGGTCTGCTCACAGGCAAGTTTCAGGTGTGGCTCTGGACGGGAAAACCTTTGGGGTGAGTGGGTTTCTGTTCTGCAGCGTTTGCTGTTGATACCCACAAAATGTGGCAACAAACATCCTGTCTTTGTGGGGATAGGAGCTGGAGGCACTGGGGCTGGCCATGATGTGCAAAGGCGGCTTCAAGCTAGTGCTGGTCTAGTCCTTAACCAAAACTGGGAAGATCATCTCCAGTGCTTGCAGAGCATGAATTTTAGGCTGAATCATTCCAAGGCCAGTGCCTGTTCACACAACTCACATATTCAGAGGGTGCCAACTGCTGGAGTTGTGACCTCTCAGAAACAACAGTGCGTGTTGCTTGTTGCTTGGTGGAAAATGCTTTGGGGATGGCGGCAAAAGGTTTTCTGTCTTGCGCTTAGAAGGCAGGTGGTATTGTTTATAGGTTTGCTCTCAGAAAGCAGCTACCTATCCCTGTTTTTCTGGCAGCCTTCCTGCAGCCTGCGGAGAACTGGCCAGGTGTCTGGCTGGGGTGGAAGTGGCAGGGATCGTTGTGGGGATGCTCCGCCTGTCAGGTGGAAATAACTCGCCCTCAACTTAGCTGCCTCCTGCCCCTGTGCTCACCTTGTCAGTGTGATTCTCGTGTGGGGAAGGTAGCTTAAACTCAGGGATTGTTTTCCAGCTGGAGGTGTAAAAAACAGCATGTGTCCTCTCCTGGGGCCTTGATGCAGTGCAGGCAGAGAAAGGTGGAGAAGAAACTCTGTGGTTTTGGCTACTGAGATTTCTTTGCTGCTGCCTGAGTTGTTGTGGGCATGCTGGAGGCTGTGGTAGCAGAGCCCCTCTGGTGAGCTCAGAGCTCCTTCATCGCTTGGCATGGCTGTGCTCATCTCTGTTAGATGTGAGTGTCTGCAGCCCCACCAGGTAAGCAGCTCACGGCTGCTCAGCAAGGCTGGTTCCAGGAGCTGCCATGCAGACTGTTCCCCCCTTAGATGTGTTCTCCGGTTGCTGACCCCAGCAGTCCTGCCTGTGTGCCACTGCAGATGGCAGCATCTGCACTGGCCATGGCATGTCAGAATGCTGTGTCACGTTAAACAGGTAAAGAAATTTGGGAAAAAAAAAATCAACCTCCTCGAGTTCCAGCTTGTCCCCAGCCCCTCTGGAATCTGAGGACAGCTAGGATTTTGAGTGATTTCCATTTCTGCAGTGTAAGTCAGATTGTGTTCAATACTGAACTATATGATTGCAGATTCAAACAGTGCAAGCACCGTTTAGTCTAGTCATATTTGAGCTATCACGGCCAGACTCAAGTGGTTTGGTCACATTTGGTTAGGAACTAGCATGACTAGATTACCGAGTGGTGCTGGTTGTTGAGATAACAGCATGCAGATTCTTTGGCTTGCTGGTGATGACTTGCTGCCTACAAAAGCAGGTGCAAAAAATACAGCAACATGAGACAACATAAAGTTTCACATAAAACGACATAAATCTATTTGAGCAATATAAATAACTAGATAGAGATTTCTTGGTTCCCTAAGATACCTCAGAGTTCAAGTCTCACCCAAGGCATCCCTATATGGGGGGAGGAAAAGAGGCTCAGTCCATCGACTGGTCCCAGATGTTGGTGTGGTTTATGATGGTATCTTCCCTAACATGCCTCTGTTTTGGGGCTACTTTTATACTGTTTTTACTTATCAGGTGGAGCTCGAGTGACTCTAGCCATGTGTATCTGTGTTGTGATTTTTCCTCCCTTTGTATTTAAAGGTATAGGCTAACAGATATTCAGAGCACATGCACAGTGAGGGGTGGTTGCACCTTGGAGGTGGGTAGCTTTTGGGATGGAGGTATGTGTTTGTATTACAATGAGCAAAAGTTGACCCGAAGAGCATGATCTTGACAGGAAAATGATGAACTGCTGGCTCAGCTCTGGTTCAGTTCTCACTTGGGGCAGAAACAACACAGCTGCTTGGTACCTTAGTGTATGCCTCCATAGATCAGAGTCCGCCGCGGTCTGCCCTCTGTGTGCTGTTTTCTCGGGGTCAGCACTTCGCACTCCCCTGATGTTTCCAACCTCTGGCTGCCCAGGGAGCTTTGTGAAATGGACTCCGGGCGTGACAACGGCTCTTCACCCTGGGGGTTTCTTCACTGATGGAACTTCTTAAAGTGTGGACATGAGTTTTGTCACTGTCCCCTCCGGCAATATTCCACACCGGGCCCCTACACGCAGCCGCGGCGGGGCGCGGGGGCCCGGCGGCGGAGCCCGTAGGTGCGGCTGCGAGCGGCGGGGCCCGCAGCTGTGGCTGGGAGCGGGCGTTCGCCGCCCGCCCCTCCGGGGCAGCCCGGGACCCGCGCGTACACCCGTTATGCCGCCAGGTGGCGCCTTCCGCCTGAGCGGCTGCCGGTGCCCGGGGGCGGCGGGGGCCCGGCCCTGCGGTCGCAGCGCCAACCGGGCTCCCCGCCGGCCCTTTCCTTACCACAGAGCGAGGACGTGGGGCGGCAGCCGGCGGAGCCTAGTTTCCGTGGCTCCGGGGACGCGGCTGGCGGCGGCTGCCCCGCAGGGGCCGTTGCCCGGTCTCGCTGCGGGACGGGGACCATGTCTGCGCCGCGACCTCGCAGCAGCCGCAGCTTTCCTCCCCCCGGTGCAAACGGTGCTGTGACACCAGCTATGCGTGGCCAAAGGGCGACTCCTGGCTGTCGGGGGTGTGTTGTGACCCCGGGGTTGCGTGTCACTGTGTGTTCGTTCCTGTCACCTTCCCCCCAGCCCCGAATACCTGTGTGGGAGAAACGGTCTGATGACCTTTCTTGGATGGCAGGTGGGTATGAAATGCCTAAATACTGCTGCTGGGTTACAAAATTACGTGCTTCAATCGCTGGATCATCCTTTCACAATTGTAGCCCGACCCAGGTGTGTTCTAATGCATCAGACCTCGGCGTTTGAAGGGTACAGGACAGGGACATGCTGACAGAAAGGGGTGGCATGTGAGAAGGGGAAATATCTCCTCTTTGCTGATCAGTTGTTACGCTTTGAGGACCAAGTTAACTGGGTGGTGGAATCTAGAGTTCCTTTCCTGTCAACAGCAGTGGTTAAGGTTGTTTTGGTTTCTGGCGAGGTTTACCTAGGTCAGGGAGATGGGGGCTGCCGTGGGAGTGGTCCCTTTGCATAGGGCAGTTGAAGCAGTTAATGCAAAGGTCTGTGGTAACCGGTGCTTGGGAAGAGATGTAGATGGCTCAGACTGGATGAGGGACTCTTTGGGTGTTGTTACAAGGTGTCTGCTCTTTTCTGTGAACTATTTTACTTTCACTTCCAAAAGCCTTTGAGGGGAGAGCTGACTTACTTTCCAAAAGTCTCTGACAAAGTAAGTTCAAGCAATGCATATGCAACTTTTAATGTTGTTTTGGTTTGACTTGTGCCATCTCATACTTGTTACAGTGAGTATAGATACAGACTGTGCTTCACGCAGAAACTCAATGTTGTGCTGGGCAATCAGTGCTTTGCAGTAAAGCTTTATAGAATCTTCCATCTGGTTCCCCCTACTTTTTTGTTTTTGCACCTTCTCCACTCTCTTTAACCAGACTACAAATCTTACAACATTTAGCTGTTTACTTTTCTGATTTTGTCTTTTTTTTTACATCTTGAGAAAAATAAATGAGCAGCACCACTTGTAAATACTGAACTTTTTTGTGCCTTGCTACAAGAACCTAAATAACATCAGTACAAAACTTAGTTTGTTGGCATGGTTAGTTAGTAGTAGAACCAGTGAGCAGTCTTATTCTCCTGTGGTGCTTTTCCTTTTTCATACTATGGCATGATTATGATTTAATATTTGAACAGCATGTATCAAATGCCTCTGGTAGCATTTGTGGGCCAACAACCTGTGCTGCTTACTTAACCTGTTGCCATGCTTCCAGTCCTGTATCCAACTTCTATTCAGGGCATAAATACCTAGAAAGTATTGCAGGTTTCTAGTCCCTAAAGGTGGCCTACAGGAATGATGGAGAGGGTCTCTTACCAGAGACTGTAGTGATAGAACAAGGGGTAATGGGTTTAAACTAAAAGAGGGTAAATTTACACTAGACATTAGGCAGAAATCCTTTGGGGGGAGGCCCTGGCGCAGGGTGCCCAGAGAAGCTGTAACTGCCCCTGGATCTCTGGCAGGGCTCAAGGCCAGGTTGGATGGGGCTTGGGGCACTTTGGGCTTGTTGGGGGGTGTCCCTGCCCATGGCAGGGGGAGTACTGGGGGATAGGGGGGTCTCTCAGGTCCCTTCCAGCCCAAACCATTCTAGGATTCTATGATTCTATAAGGTGATTTATTATTTTAAAAAGTAACTGTTTGTGTCATTTACTTATTTCAATCAAGACAAAAAAACTTAATTTGTATCTCACATGTTTACATATGTGACACACTGTCATTCTTGTTGGGATATACCTTTTAGCCAGAGGAAGCTGATGGTGATAGTGCTGATGAGGTGGGTAGAGTAAGAACTAATCTCGAATGGCTGACTCGTTGGTCTTGTAGTGTCCTTGTAAAGTATGTTTCTAAACTGCTGATTGCTATTAATTACTCTTTCTGTGATTCCTTGTGCAGAGATGAGTGAAAATGAACAAAAGTCAGAGCTCTGAGTGCAGTTTTCTCTGCCCTTGATGCCTTGATCGAGTGTTCTGTCCTGCTGTCCTTTTTTGTTTGGTTATTCTTTGTTTAGTTTCCCATTAGTTTATAAGTGGATATGTCAGACTGGACTCATGGGGTTAAGTGGCCTATTTTAACTGTATGTTTTTTGTTGAGCAGATTGCCCAAACCCCATTTCAGGAGTTGCTGCTGTCAGGGCTTCTGAACTATCTGCTCCCAAAAACATACCTGTGGTTTTATCTGGGCAGAAAAACAGTTCCTGGAGTTGGCAGCACAGGTCTCAGAAACAGTGACCTGTGCAGCCAACCTGACTGCCCAGGTGATGTTTGCACATGAGACTACTCCTTAGGCATCTGTCTTTAGGGTTTCTGCTTTGATGCTCCTCTCTATCCCCCACCTGCTGCCTGCTGTCCCATAAAAAAGAACCAGCTATTTTCACACCATAATACTCTCCTTGAAGGAAAACAGATGTATTTTAAGTCAAAGCTGGGATATACGGCTCAGAAGGTTTTATTTGGATAAAAGTACAGAGGAGTTAGTTGCTAAGTGACTCCTCATTTTCTCTTCTGGAAACAAACTTGCCTTTAATGATTTTGGAAATACCTACACAGTAGCTGATAGTCTCAGGGAAGGGGTTGCCATGGCCTGTGTGCTTCCCATTTGCGTTACTGATAACAGACTAAGTCGAAAGGAATGCTGTACACCACTGGTCTTGCACAAAGACAGCTTCAAGATCCAGTTGCCAAAAAGGCCTAAAATAAGCCATTAGCCATAGAATATATTGCCTCTGTTGCATGTCAGCTCCATGGCGTGCCTCTGGGTCTTACTCATGTCTGCTGTGTTTGCTGTGGGCTTCTGTAACTCCCATTTTATTCTTAGCATTCATCTGTTAGTGGTCAGAAACACCTCATTTACAGAGTCTCTATCAGTTGGCAGCCTGTCACTGCCACAACTCTTACTGCAGAACAATCACAGAAACCTGTCGTTTATTGCAAATGTAAAGCCTTATGCAAAGATTAGTAAGTGTGAAGTATCCTTAGCTGCAACAAAATACTTCCTAGTGTAGTTCCTGTGGAGTAGCAGTAGATCAGCAGTAGTAAAGGTGATCACAAAGAAGGTGGTCACTCTTAGGGTGCTCCTCTGTTTTTGTAGCTGTTGGTTAGGTGCAATGGTCAGGGTTTGCTTGAGAACTAAGCAGTCCCCTTCCTGTGTAGGATGGCAAATCTTAACCCATATTTAATAGATTATCTTCAGAGTGGCTGCATATTACACTATATTGCAAGGTTGCTTCTGATCAGCAGGGCAAATATTTCCCCTCAAATGTCTAGAATAGTAGTGTGGTTTCCCTCTGAATCCTTACCTCCACCTCCTGAATGTCTCTGGCTTAGTTAAATAACATGATCAGTTAAGGCATGTACTTAGGATTGGTAGGACTTCCTTTGCAAGTGGTAAGAATAAGTTGAGTTTGTGTTGCAGAAAATGAGTTTGTGTGGGCTGGAGGCAGCATATTTGTTTCCCCTCTTTGTGAAGCAGCCTTAAACTTTACTGGTCTTAGTATCACATCTGAAGGCAAGTGGAAATCAATAGGGGAAACTAAATAAAACAGACTAGTTCCTTGAAAATACTTTGTGCTTTTCCATGAGAGAGAGGCACCATCAGAAAGTTGCATTTGGACTTTTTTTGGTAAGATCAAAGAAACAGGATAATAAAAAGCAGTGAACCGGAGACTGAGAGAGGCAGATAGAGACATAGCATACCATCTGCTTTTTGTGACACACATGTACGTGTGTTTCTTTGGGATCTGAAATGAAGTGGCTTCAGCCCAGGTCTGTTTTTTTATTTTCTTTACAGAAGCCAAATGGAGATAAAGATTTTCTTTTTTTCTTTTCCTTTGGTATTAGGTCATCTCTAAAGGAGTGTAAGATGGTTTGTTTTTTTTTGTCTAGTGTCAGTGAAGTTCCTCAGAAGCTTCCTGTAACTTGCATAGCATTGATGTTTATGAGCAGCTGTGTTTTTTCAGCTGAGTGTGCACAACATAAATAAAACTCTGGTTGACATTAGGATAGGAAACAAGTTACTGTCAGTTGTCTCAATTGGAAATACAGTATTGCCTTATGATGCTTTAGTCTTCTCTTTACGATGCTTTAATCTTCTCTTCTGGTTGAATGATCTGAGGCAGCAGCAGTTTATCTGCTTTTGCATTTCAGAGCTTGGATCCAGACTGCATGGACTTAATGACAGCTACATGGCTCCTAAACCCATGTTGTACCATGGCATTACTGTGGCTGCTGCCTACCAGGGAGCTGCTTTCACCTGGATTTGAAGTGACTTCTGAGTGGCACGTGAGTATTCTCTAGTTAGTACACGAGTTAATACCGAGCAACGCTGTTGACACTGTGAATCCATTTCAGCTGCTGCTCCACTGCTGTCCTTGTTGAATGGGCACTTCTGGTACTGGCCTGGTCACTGGCGTGGTGCGATAGCTGTGAGTTGTCACTGCCCCCTGTGCAGGGGGAATCGCTAATGTCTGCAGTCAAAGAAGTGACTGGAATGGGGGGACGTTTTGGATGGGATCTCGTCTCTCTCTCCACTTCGAGGTTCTGGTGCCTTACCTGATGTAACCAGGAGAGGCCTCCCTCTCCTTAAGATTCACAGCCAGTTCCAGCTCTGATTGCTTAGTGGTATGAGCAGACTGAGAAGGGAAGAACCCGGACCCCGGAGCACTGGAAACATCCTTATTGAGGCTTTCCTCTGAAGGAAAGGCCGCTTGCATACAGAATACCAAGCCTGTATCGCTCTGGCAGGTGTTAGAAATGCTGTGTAGCTGCTGCTGCACGGGGATATTCATGTCTGTGTCCCAGAAATGTAGGAATCGTGTTCAACTATGAGCTGCTCTGGAATGGAGCTGGATCTTTGTCCTCAGAAACTGGTCCATTTTGTGCATAAAACGACCACTGGATTTCAGGGTGGGTTTGTTTTTTTTGCCTAGAAGGAGCACAAGGGTGACAAGTTAGCCATCAGTCAGTCATCATGTGTGCCTGAGAAGGGGAGGGCATTCAGCATCACTTGTAGGGGTGCTTTTCTGAGGCTTAAGATGCCAGCACTGGCCTTTGAAGCAGAGACAGAAACCCATAAATACGTCTTTTGTGCAAACATGGGTTGCAGCGGAACAGCAAATAGCAAAGCTGGGCTTTGCTCCGGGATGGTAGGAAACCTGGATTTGAATTTCATCAGTTTAGGGGAGGGAATGAAACCCCGGTGCCAGCTATCCTGGGAGCATGTGTTAGGCCTCTCTCAGATGTTACCAGCTTTGCTTTTATCTTTTGCATAATGTGATTCAGGAGGTACCTCAGAGACTGCCCCTTCATCAGAGAAAACAGAAAATTAAGCAGAAGGGAGAGCGAATTTCTAGACTTGAGTCAGTTGCAGAGTGGCTCATTTGCAAGTGTTCCTTGAGTGTCCTAGCAAATGCAGTTAACTTTAAACTGTCTGTCTCTGGCACCAGGTCCTTTTGTGCTGCTACTCCTCTGATCCTTTACCCAGGAGGTGTTGGCTCAGAAACACTTTTGTCTGCAGGATGTGTTTCTATGCATACGTATATTTCTCTTAGGGAAGCAGTCAGGCCCAATTACAATGTATTCCTTTTAAAAACTGTATGGAAAACAGGTATTTTGGTACATGGGTCAGTAGTAGGTCTTTGGCTGCCTTCTCTTTAATGTGCTTAAGGCCCCTAAAACAGAACAAAGCATTAAAAGTGGGGGAGGGAATGTTTTGGGTTTTTTTTTTAAGTATTCCTTTGGATTTTGGTATTGCAAGTGAACCCACTGAAATATAACACGAAGAACTAAACTTGAGGACTCTGCACGTAATGGTAACCTAATTCTTTTAATAGATTTCAGTGATTGGAGATGCAGGAAATGCCAGATCCCAAAGCAATTCTGTCTGTAATGTTAAGTACAACATCTTTAACACAGAATCATTGCTTAGGGGTTTTTGCATGCCTGTGCATAGGGTCTAAAGTATTTTTTTGTGTTCAGAAATTAAAAAAGTCTGTCAAAAGCAGGCCTTTATTCAGCATCTAGGATTTGAACTTGCAGTTGGGTTGTTCTTTCCAGTCTTTTGCCTGGTTCTTGTGCTTGCAGTGGGTTCTGTACCCAGTGCAGGCCTCATGGACTCTGCTGTGACTGCAGGGAAGACTCTAAACAGTTAAATGGTAATGTATGGGTTGATATTTTTGTATGAATCAAGTTGTGGGTCAGTGCTATATGGATAGTCCTTCAGAGGGAGGATGTAGGAAGGGGTGAATCTGTTTCTTCTTGAAGGTGTGTGGCAAGTGACCTTCTTTTAACACACCTAAGGATCCTGGAGGAATGTGGCATGGTTTCAGTCCCTGCCTTTCCTGTTTTCTCTGATAAATTAATTTTGACTTTGGCATGGACTATATAAGGAGTGTTGGGGAAGGTGCTGTCTGTACTAGTGCATCAAAACACTTCTTCAGTGGAAGGATGTGGAGAGTGTGGTGAGTGTGTGATACTCTGCTTGCTGGGTGTGCCAGTGTCTTAGAGCCGAGGTTAGATCAATGTGTAGCTGTTTTAAACACTTCTGGCTTATTAGGTAGCATTAAAAATATTGAGTGAACCTAGACTGAGATGTGACTGAGATGATGAAAGGTACTGAAGGCAGCTGGGTGCCTGGTTTTGAGTGAATTAAGTTGCTGTCTTTCTCCGAGGCTTTGAAGAACCAAGTTCTTTTTGGATGTGGTAGAGCCACTCCTAGTTTTGTCCTCTGCCAGATCTCCCCCAGAGCTACTATGAAGCACTGCTATAAATTTTTTTCTGTGATGTTATGGAAAAAGTATAGTTAATTATGCTGGGTATCAGCATATATTGGTGCTCACAGAATTTGCTGGGACAAGAGGCCAAACTGCTTGATTCACTGGTTGACAGTCTGTATTTTGGCCCAACTGGAATGAGTGGTATCTTCAGTGTAAGCCTCTTGAACAGATAAAGCAGTAACTTCCTTTCATGAAGGTGGGCCTAGAAGAGATTTGGGTCATCACCAGCAAGAAAAAGATGGATTTTGGTTTCCCTCAACAGACTTATGGTTGTGTACACTGCATCAAGTCAAATGCATTGGCAAATGTCAATGAAATTGACTAAACCTGGAAGGGAAACAAATGTCTAGGCAGATATGTTTGGCCAAGGATGTGACTTTAAGGTGTACATACTAATACTGTTAGTGTAAATGTTAACAATTTTGGGTTACTTAGTGTTTTTGGTCCTCTGCAAGTCAGGCTGTAAGGTCAAGGGGAGAAGTAAAACCCTTAATGGCTACAGGCAAGGATAATGTGTTGTCTGTTTTCAATTGTCTAGTTCTGAACTGGGAAAACTAGAAGAACAAGGTTTCTCCATCTTTCTGTCCATCACTGGGCAGTACTTTCGGATGGAACTGCAGTAAGCTCTTTATTTTGTGTGGGGTTTTTTTTCTTTCTGTTGTGTGGTGTGGCTTTTTAAAATTTTGTTCTGTGTTTAAATTTATTTTTAAGTGGCACAGTGAGGAACAAGGTGGTAGGTGACATAATTTCCAGCTGATGCTTCACAGAAATAGGTGCATGTACATGCTTTTCAGCAAATCAAAATACAGTGTGGAAAGAATAAGGATTTCCAGCCTTGACAATACAGACTGACGCAGGCTTTTGAAAAAGAAAAGTAGCTGAGCAAATGTCTAAATACAATTTTTGAGTGATATATGTTCATGTCTGTGACCATTTAATTCGCTGTGTGTGAAAATTGTCCCCCAGGTTGCACAGAAACCTGAGCTGGTTTTGACAGTTGGGGGTGTTGTGTCCTTATTGTTCTTAATGTGATATTAAATGTTTTTTGAAGAGGTCCAGGTGTGTTTGGGTAGCTTTCTGCTCTGTGCAGTGAATTGTCACGCCAGCAGAAATGTTTTTTTCACCTGGAAGTGTGTTGCAACGATCAATGTTTCTTTGCCTAGGAATAAATTGATTTGCATATTTTCACTTTTTTTTTTTTTCCTTTATACTGTATAGACAGTTTGGGGAAATATTTGGAATAAATAAATAAAGTGTAGTTAAGTAGGTGCAGAAAAGTGTTTCCTTTCTAGAGGGACGGTTTGTTATTCTGCTAGCAATCCTCAACCAAATAAAACCAGACTCTGGAGAGTGGATTTGCCTGTGGATTCCCACAGTTATAATCTGCTGGAGGTTATAGATATCTATATCTCTATATCTATCTATCTATATCTGCTGATTCAGATTGCTTTTGGATGAGATAGGTATTACAAAAGTGCCAACTCTAGCTAAGATGAGCTAAATACCTAGAAAAGAGAAATGGTTTAAAGATTTTGATGTCCTTTTCTTTTTAGTATAACTTTGCCTAAGGCAGGAATGCTCAAACCTCCGCATCTTCTTGCAGCTTCTTCCCACTAACATGTCACCTGAATGGAGGTATTTGAAGGGCTGAAATCTGTGTGTTTCTGTATTAAGTGAAAACCAAAACAGCTTTCCTCCTCTGAAAGGTATCAAGGATTGCAGTCTTTTGCAAAGCAGTAGTTCTGAGCAGGAATATTTCTCTGCAGCAAAGTGAGAACCTCAGGCCCACACCAAGGACAAGACAGAATTTTCTGCCTGGCCACCTCCAGTAGTCCTTTTCAAGTTTTAAGTCTTCTAATGTGTAGGAAAATTGGTTGCTAAACATTAAGGAGAGATAAGTATTAGTTTTCCCTCCCAGAGGAAATGCAAGTCCTTATCAAATTCCACCAGCTGACAGATGGTAGCTGCGTGGAAAGCTGTCTGTGGAAGAGAAGCCTTTAACAGAAGTTGTTCTTGCCTCTCGCCTATTTGCGAACGTTTAAAAAGTAAAATACAGAACAGAAGCAAACTGCCTCTAAAAGAAAAGGTCATTAAATGAGTTGTGCCAAATGCATATGAAAACCATGATTTTTTTTTACCAGTCTTTCCCCCTGCTTCCTTGATCTCTCTTTTTAGCTGGATGTAAAGGGTGCAGTTGACTGTCTTCAGTTACGGGACTGCAGGAGAGCAGAGTGGGGTGTGCTCCTTCCTGTGACACCTATGTTTACCTGGAACCTCTGGCACAACACAATCTTGCAGCTATCCTTCATGTGGACTTCCTGGTTTGCTTTCAGCTGTTGCAAGAAATGCTCTTCCCGCATTTTTACTAGTAAACACAGTTAAATTAGTGATTTAGGAGTTTTGGTTTGGAAGGTAATGTAAATTAACTAGCTGAAAGCTTGCTGAGACTGGAAGTATGGTATAACTGTCTCATCTTTTTTCCTCCTTTTCAAACAGGAATTTCTGTTTGTTAATTTCTTTGGACAGTTTTCATGTTGTGTGTTTTAGGTTTGGTTAAGCAATAGAAGAAATACCGATGGTTCAAATCTTATTCCTTATCAGTCACAAAAACCCCCACCAACCCCTGCGTCCTCCCCCAGACCAGGGTGGAAATAAAGAAATTGAAGAACAGACACCTGAAACAGGGGACTGCAGTGGACAAGCAGTCTTGAATTGATGCTGTCCTTGCTGTTGTGTGTTGAGGGGATAGTGTCACAGGAGTAGGATGGGTTAGGGTTTTTGGACCTGGTAGGCTGTGAGGCCCTTCAAGAAGGGTGGTTGCACTTCTGGCTTGTGGACTTGCTCAGAAGAATGCGGCTTCCCTTGGCTCCAGCCACTCTGCTGGCTCCTTTAGCCCACAGACAGGGGATTTGGAAGGTGTGTGTCACAAGTCCCTGTGTCTCCAGCGTGGATGAGGCATGGCTACCTGATAGATTTAGAGTGAGAATATGGAAGAAGCTACCTTTAGGTGAAAAAATAAGCAGACATATTGATCCTCATCTTCTATAATCAATGTTTTTACTTTACCTTTTGTACTATTCCAGGGTCTCTTTCCTGTGACATTCCAAGGTCTTTGGACGGGAGTCCTTTGTTTGCCTTTTTGACTTGGCTGTCTGGTTCTGCCAGGGATATTGGTCCCTGTTTTTTCCATTGCTGCCATGTTGACCTTGGTAAGTAAGACAAACCATACAGAAATTACTTGGATGTGTAGGTGTTCCATGGGCTGCGTAGCTTTTTGCTTCCACTAGGTCATGGGCAGATTGGGGGTTTAAGAATTTAATAATCTGTGGCCTACCCTCCCAAACACAGTGTCATGAGCAAAATTCGAGTATTTTGATCTGGTGCTGGCCTGTTGTTGCTGCAGGGTGTTAGTGAGTGTGCAGGCGGACAGATGTTCAGGAGCCTGGATCTCTACAGATGTTCTGGCAGAACAGATCAGAATTGAAGTGTGCAGCTCATCATTGTTAGAAACTGGCTGTGGTTTCAGTAGCAGTAGCCCCTCAATTGGCCCCTTTTGAAGGTAAATGTCAGACTGTCAACAGTATGCATATCATTGACATGAACTAGAAAGGGCCATGGGCGGTGGTGGGCAGTATGCAAGCAGAAGCCTGTGTGGGTTGTATGTCCTTGCCAACCATCTGTCAGTGGTCATTTCCAGGTTTTTTCCTATTGTGGCTACAGCCAGCTGTGCCAGTCTACTTGTATTTATGGTCTACCCACAGATGGAAACCAGTTGATTTTTTTCTCTGTTGCCACTTAGGGACCAGCTACGGGCAAAATGAACGCATAGAGAATGGTCTGTGCTATTTTTTCTTTTTTCTTTTACAGAATTTTAGGTTTCTCTTGAGAATGAGGGAAGCAAGCTATTTCTTTATCAACCCGCCATTTACTTAGTCTTTAGGTGCACTTGCACGTGGAGCATCTTTGCTTAATGCTAGTCGGGACTTGCTGCGGTGTCAGAAGGGCTCTGGCAGACTTGTAATATTGAGAATGACTGATTTTTATGTTTTCACCAGAAACACATGTGCTGAGCTGCTAAGCAGGTGGCGAGTCGGCCCCAGCCTGCAGCAAACTAAAACAGCAACTACCTAACTTGTTACTGCTGAACAATGCCAGACCTACACTCATATGTGAGTGCAGTCAGACGAAGGCATAAATGTGTTCTGTGGTGTGCACTACATGTAGCTCTTTTGGGTACAGAAAGTCCATATGGGAATACAAAGCTATTGTTTCATCTGTCTGTGGTTACATGAAACAAACTATTGGGGATCTAGTTCTTGGCTCTTGAAATATTTCCAAAAATAGCACAAACATCCTTTCCGAGGGCACAGATGATGATGTGGCTTCATGTGCTGTTGTCCTACAAGAATTATAGAAGAGCACTCTTGTCTATATACTGCTCTAAATAAGGAAGATTGAAGAAAATACTCTTTCTGCTGCTTGATTTTAGTAATGCATCTACTGCAAAGGGTTTTTGATAAATGCAAAACTCCTTGCAAGTCTAGTGGTGTCCCTTTTACAATCCAAAGATGCATTTCATCCTGAAATCTTAATAGACCAAAGTAGTTCTCGCCTGAAGGACTTGAAAGCTGAGTCTGTTTGTGCCCCTGAACTTTATGGGAGAAGTCATATTTTGGTCTGGATCCATGAGAACTAGTCCTCAGGTAAAATTTGAACTAGGAAACTGATTTTTTTTTTTAAAGGCACTAAATCCCTTTTAGGAAACATTGTGTAGGTACGTGCTTTTGTCATGTGCAAAGTCAAGGCAGTACAGACTCTTTGAGCTTGTAAACTACCCGTGTATTTATTAAAGAAATGATTGTGGATTATTATAACTTGATTTTTTTGGGTGGTGGGGTTTTATTTGACTGGCTGGTTGTTTTTGATGTGATGGTTGAGTGAGCAGTCATTTTTCCTGCAGTAAGTGAGCATTTTTGCTACTTTGAAGTGTCTGCATTGTTTCTTGAAGTCTGTCTTGTGTATTTTTATTGTAGTCTCTATTGCCTATCTTCTCACATGCCCCTGACACAGCTCTTTTGGTAGATGAGCTTGACATGAACTGACAATGCACACTTGCAGCCCAGGTGGCCAACTGTATCCTGGGCTGCATCAAAAGGAGCGTTGTCAGCAGGTCAAGGGAGCTGATTCTGCCCCTCTACTCCACTCTCATGAGACCCCACTTGATGTACTGTGTCCAGTTCTGGAGTCCCCAACATAAGAAAGACATGGACCTGTTGGAACGGGCCTAGAGGAGGGCCGTGAAGATGACTGAAGGGCTGGAACACCTCTCCTATGAAGACAGGTTGAGAGAGTTGGGGTTGTTCAGCCTGAAGAAGAGAAGGCTCTGGGGAGATCTTACAGTGGCCTTCCAGTACCTGAAGGAGGCCCTGGCACAGGGTCCCCTGGGAGGTTGTGGCTGCCCCCTCCCTGGAAGTGTTTAAGGCCAAGTTGGATGGGGCCTTGAGCAGCCTGGTGTAGTGAGAGGTGTCCCTGCCCATGGCAGAGGGGGGTGGAACTGGATAATTTTTAAGGCTCCTTCCAGCCCTGACCATTCTGTGATTGTATGACCTGATTTTAAGTTTCTGGAGTGAAACAATGACCACCTTGTTAGTTTCACAGGGGTCAGATTTCACTTTGTGATATAAACTTCATGTTCACTTCAGACAAATGCCATTTTGTTTACTCCCTGTACACAAGACTTTGAGCTGAGTCAGCTTGGCAGGTTGCTGATGAAAAGCCTGCTAAGTCACACTAATCCAGAGGTGACCAAGGTGCAATGGGGCCCGACACTGAAGCAAAGGTCTTCCTGTAACCTTGAGAGAAGCTGACTAAAAGAAAGCTGGTTCTGTCAGCTGTCAGAGTAAACTAGGGAGCCAATGCAAAATGGTAATGTCTGTGGCAATGGGTGGAACGGCAGCCTGGTGCATGGGGCTGTTTATGTCAATTTTGTTGTGTGTTAAGCCGTAGACAAGAAGATGCCTAGAGAAGTGCGTGGAAATATAAGAAGTAACCGAATTGAAAAAATTACTTAAGGTTTCCCTACTCCCAACTTGGGCAACTCTCTCTTGCATCTGGGAAGTTTTGTGGAGCTCTGAATCTCCTTATGTAATATGCCTGTATATATGACTCTCTCCAAATGCATGTGTGAAGTAAGATGTTAAGGCTGAAGGACAGGTCTCATGTAACTTTAGATCTGATGTGTGAAGGCAGAGATAAAAAGGAAAAACTGCTAGTTACTATCAGTTGTGTAAGAGCTTTTCTGTCAGTTCACTTTTTATGAATCCATTATGAAAAATGAGAGATGATGTTGTGGGTTTTTTGTTTGCTTGTTTCAGTGACAATTTCACAAGTTGTAAAAATTCAGAGTTTTTCAAAAATTAAGTACTTGTCACAGCACTTCCATTAAAAGCAGGCAAAAGAGGATCTAGTCTTCTGTGTCCAGTCGAGATCACCATCTAATGAGGCTCTTGCTGTTCACTGCATAAGCAATGTCAATTAAACTCAACTGTGAATGGTGATGCCTTGAACGAAAGCAGTGCTAGGGTGTTAAATGTACATTGTGTTACCACAGTTCTAGGATTTTTCAAGTCTTCACTGGCCGGTTGCACTTAGCTGCAAGTAGACAGACTTGGTGAATTTCCCTCTAGTATATAGCTGGGGACTCCTCTCCCTGCTTTTGAAATAGACCCCTTCTTGTGGGCTGCCTTTGGCACTCCTGTGAAATCAGCTGATGTTGTAACTTGTGAGAGCTGCGAGGATGTTAAGGGCTTTTAAAAGCTGTTTGGGGATGGCAGGCTTGTGCCAATGTAGGTCATTTGGCAGTACAGCTTGAGAGACTAGAAGCCTCAAAAAGAACATAGCCATGTCTGGGAGACTTCTTTTGTAGAGACTTCTGTGTGGGGATGGAAAAAGCTTTTAGTGTTAATGTGGCAGCTCCTTCTCTCTCTGCGCATTGCTGCTTTAGCACCACTGTGCATCCTCATCTTCCATTTCATTCTTGCAGGACATCTTGCCTGAGTAGAGGGAATGTTAGATACCTTCCTTTTCTTCTTGGCAGCTCTGAATTGTAGGTTGATCTTGAAGGTGGGCTGTGGGGTGACTGGGTAAGTGATCGAGGCCATTTTCCCTTGCAACAGCTTGATCATTTTCCCTGCAAAAGCTTGAACACTAGCTCTGAGCCATAGCTCTGATAAGAAGCTAACAAGCATGAGAACTAGGACTCTAAGGAGAGCTCCTTACATTCCAAAGTGGTAACAGAAGTTTAAAACCGTGCAGCTAGGGTTCTCCCCACCCCCCCCCCCCCCCCCCATTTAATCGGGCCCCTACCTATCTGTGTGAGAACTAACTATCCATGTGAGCTTGCTGTCTTCTGTGAAAGTATAAAAGGCTTCAGCTTGCCTGAATAAAATGGAGTGATTGCTTTTAACCATATTGGTGTGCATGCATATCTCTCGCGTGGAGAATCCTGCCTTTCCAGTCCTGGCTAAATTCATTTTTGGGGACATGGGAACTGCAACAGTGGGTGATGCATTCGAAGCACCCAGCGAGCCCTGGCTAGCCATGTGAGCTCCGCTCAGTGGGGCTCGGTGCGGTGCATGTGTGGCAATGATCAGACTCATGGAATAGATTTTCCTTGCGGTTCCCAGGAAGTTCATGTGAAAAATAAAACTTTTCTCTTTGCTGTTTTGGGAGGTCAACAAGTGCCCTCAACTGAAATTTCTAGCACAGAGCTCAACATACCATTTAAACTTAAAAGTCCTGATACGATGCTAGTCTGTGATAGGCTTAGTATTGCAGGAATGGGCAGTTGTATATGTGTGGAAGGTATTAAATAGGAGCAGAGTATTTGTTGTCTTTGATATTTATTTTTAGAGGGGGGTGTGTGTTTAAAAAATACCTGAAGCTTAGATACACTGGTGTTAATTTAAAAAAAACCTCACAGGCTGTCCTCTGAATAATATAAAAAATGCCAGCAAACCCAGAAGAACAAAAAACCCAGCAGAATTTTTGTAAACCAAATATAAAGGCTTATTTTAAGTATTGTGGTGATCCAGCACTTTTTTTTTTTAAATCAAAGGTCTCGTACATGTAGTTGTTCTTTGAGAATGCATTAGTGATTTAAGGAGTCTTTTGATCTCCTGTGAAAATGGTATTCTGGGCTTTAGTATACGACAGTGCTCAAGCTGCTGTTTCCTGGTTTGTTTCTTTCTGTACTGATACCAAAATTTTTTGGCCAGATTGGAATGGATGATTTTTGTACAAGCCAAGTGATAAATTTACCCACATCCTTTGCACTTGCAATGTTAGACAAGACCTAGCTTACTACAGTACCACAAAAGATGCTAACCTGAGAGACACAGAATCCCTTTATGGATCAAGATATTTTGTTCCACTGAGCGGTTTCCTCTCCAGCACTGAATATTGGCTCCTGTCGCATCTTTGAGATGCCATGTTGCTGTTGGCAGTAGCATCCTTTTTGTGGGACCAGATTGCAGGTTTTACCTGTTTTTTTTTCAAACATACACAGAAGAAATTGAAAGAGTACAAATGCATGTACAATATTGAAGCAATAACGTGCTTTGGGAGCTCTTAATACAATCTTAGTTTTGGTACAGGAGGAATTTTTGCCTGTTATTGTGTGATGTGGTTAAGAGAAAGGGAGCTACTCTTGGGACATTTCTGGAATATTGGCCCAAGGATGCAAAAAAGTATTAAAGGATTCATTGCCTTCAGGTCTGTGTAATGTGGAAGACAACCACCTGGGAGTTCACAGATTAAATTCCTAGATTATCTCCTGACCTAGGAAAAGAAGCATTTGATGCTTGAGTAGCATATTGCAGCACATTAGCCCCAAGCTTTGTTGTGGAGATAATTACATGGAGCACCAGAATTCTGTAATGCTTCTCAGATGAGCTTCAAGCAAAACAATTAAAACACAAGTAACTGATACCATACAGTCAGCAACTGAAGAAAACATAAACATCTAGTAGCTTCTGTTTGTTCAAAGATCTTGTTCACTTCATTAACCTTTGTTCGTAATGCTGTTCTACCTGGCGTGGAGCTGGTTCTCGCCTTTGCTTCTCCAACAGAGACAATGCTCTCAGGCTTCTCACAGTTGCTTCTCAGTTTTCATCAGACTTGTTTGGTGCATTCAGGGACCAAGTGTGGCTTTTGTAGCTTGTGGCATCCTAGGGTGGCAATAAGCAGCTGCTTACCTTCAGTGCTTTGTTACAGCAGTCACCCTAAAAATGGTGCTCAGTTTATCACAACAAACTGGTTCAGCCTGACAAGCCCCATTTCCTGCTAATTCTCTGTTATATCCTGTTAGTGTTGCGGTTGGGCTCGATGAGGTACTAAAATTTAGCACTGTTGGTAGCTGCTTTGAAGAGCTTGCAGTCAAGCGGGTAAGGGAAAGCAGGTAAGTGATGTGAAATCTGTCCCATGTTCTGTGGCTCTGTGTGTGGTGGCTTGGTTTTTGGTTTGGGGTTTTTTTTCCCCCTTCTCTCATCTGAGCCTGTCCATCCTATGTTGCCTTATTATATCCTTTAATTTCTGGAGCTATGAAGAAAAGAACAGAAGATGAGAGAAAGGGGTGACTTGCAGCTCTCCAGACAACAAACTTTGTAACAACTTTGCTACTACATTTAATATCTAATTTCTAAATCAATAGGTGCTGGTGAGGTAGTTTCTGTGCATCGAGGACCTTAGTTGGACTTCCCCCTGTGACTTTCCCAAGTCTAGAAATCTTTTGTTTTCTTTGGTAAATTGGCAGTGAGGAGGCAGGGGAGAGCTTTCTTTAGAAGTTTTTGGTTTTTTGGTCTGCAGCAGTGTTTTGTTACTAGGCTTGTATTTCACACCATATGTTAGTGGTTTCTCTTTCCTTAGTAGTACCAACAACAAAATAGTAATTCACCAATAAATCAGTGCGATGGTATGGATGTTAATTAGCATTGATGGCTTAAACCTTGTCAAGTGAAATAGTTACGAAAGTGAGTTGTCTTGATAAAAGCATCAATGAGCTCCTGAGAAACAAAATTGTGTAGAGGGATGGAAGTTGGAGTCTGTGAGTAAATAAGGCGACATGAAGTGTTTGCAATGTTTGGTTGATACGCAGCCTAGTCTTGCTTGGGAGACACTTACTGTTGTTGGTGAAGGTTTATTTAAGTTTAGGCTAAAGCCCATTTTGTTTCCCGGTCTCTCCAGAGATGAATTCTATCTCCTCCTCCATTGCCAGACTTGAAGAAATCTCCGAATTGTCACATCTGCAGCCAATTGCAAATCGCATGTAGGTGAAAGTCAAAGCAGCATATTAGCAATGTAGAGGTAAGGATTCCGCCATAACCCAAACATATATTTAATGATGCTTAAAGGAAACCAAACTGCTGAAGAAATACAGCTAAAGGAATGTCAGCTAGTACAAAAATGAGTACATGTCCATCTAAACTCTGCCCCCATACTGGCCCTTGAAAATCACTCCGCAGTTCCACTCCAGCCAAGTGGAACTGCATCGCCTCCTGAGCACAAGGAAAGCTGAGATGCTGCGTTGTGCTGGTGGTCATGCTTCTGGTCTTTTTTCACTAGTGAGTTTTCATGTGTATCTGGGCAAAACAAGACTGTTGCCTCTTCTAAAAAGCCCAAATCCTGGGAGTAGCCTAAAGAAACAGCTAATGTGGTATCGATTTTCTGGGCACATATTGCTCATACCCAACAGAAGAGTTTGATGGTTACATTTACCACCTAGGACTTTTCTTTTTGAGCTGGGGGCTTCTTGTAAGACCTGAGCCTGTGGTTTTCCTTGGTTGCTAGGGTGTTGCTGCTCTCCCTGTGACTTTCTGCCTGTATTCATGAGCCTTCCAACAGTGCAGCCACTTTTTTTTTTGTAATTTCTGTGATATCTCTATTTCTTCTTAAAATATTATATGATACAGCTCTGCCATGCCCGATGTTATGCTTCTTCCCACCTGTTCTATTTGGATTTTGAAGAGTGGGGACTCCCTATATCCCCCTCTCCCCTTGATCAGTTTTTAACCCATGGTTAGGCTGCAGGTGGAAATTTCAGCAAGCAAATGTCAGTTAAACTATGGATTTGAATTTTCTGTATGCAAAATCGCACCTGTAGAAGGGGAATCCAAGTCTCACTTGACCTGCTATGCCACTATGAGTTTAACAAAATGAGTGATGAGTCTTTGAAAAGTTGCTGGGTGCCAATGGGAAATTGTGCCTTTTCAGAGCTCTGGATTATTTCTACCTCCTCCCTTCAGTGCGAGCTGTTGTGGATTAATAATGACTGTGGGGTTATGTCTGGGTTTCATTTCATGGCCAAAAAGGAGTGATTCTACTCATTTTAGCACAGTATTTTGGGGCATTAATTTAGCTATGGTGGATGCTTTCACGACATAAAAGGTGTACCTCTCTTACTCAACAGAACTGTCTGATTCTGCATGCCTTACTTAATTTCATATTACTAAGTAGGTCAAAATGGATTGTGATCATCTCTGCAGACCCCAGACCTGTCTACCTGGTTTTGGGTGCCTCTTGGTCAGGTGTAGGTGTCAACTATGACTCTTGCAGGCAAATCCTTTTTCAATCCATCACAGCCAGAATTCTCCAAGCATTCTTGCGGTTCCTGTAAAGCCATAGCATCAGACTTCCATGCATTTCTAACCTGGGCTTATAACCTTAAGGGATGGTTGACTCTAGCCCCTCTGTCTGCAGCCTTGCTCTCATCCCATGTGCTCTTGCTCCCCACTGCACATCAGCCCTTTCAAAGCAGCTGAAGGTCTCTGTCAACCTGTGGTGCCATAAAGGAAATGACTGGGGAAGCTGGGCCACCCTTTGGCAGAAAATGCTCTCTTGACAACCATACACGTGAAGAGGATGGACTTGAGAGAAACCAGGAGCTGCTTGTTCTGACCCATAGGGCTGGGCGGCTGGGTGTCAATACGTCAGCCTTTGGAAGGTTGCCTTACAAAGCGGCTTTAGATGCAGGAAGCATGTTTTTCGTCAGGTTCTTGTTTGGTGACAGAGTCTGTAGCGCTTCCTCCTCTCTTGGGTGCGTTCATAGAATCATAGAATCATAGAATTGTAGGGGTTGGAAGGGACCTCGAGAGATCATCGGGTCCAACCCCCTGCCGAAGCAGGCTCCCTAGGACATTTCACTGAGATAGGCATCCAGACGGGTCTTGAATATCTCCAGAGAAGGAGACTCCACCACCCCCCTGGGCAGCCTATTCCAGTGCTCTGTCACCCTCACTGTGAAAAAGTTTCTCCGCATGTTGGTGCGGAATTTCCTATGCTCCAACTTGCAGCCATTGCCCCTTGTCCTGTCTCCACAGACCACTGAAAAGGGGCTGGCTGATTCCCCCTGCATCCCTTGCTTAAGATAATTGTAAACATTAATTAGGTCCCCCCTTAGTCTTCTCTTCTCAAGGCTGAACAGTCCCAATCTTCTCAGCCTTTCCTCATAGGGGAGATGCTCCAGGCCCTTTATCATCTTCGTAGCCCTTCTCTGGACTCTCTCCAGGAGATCCCTGTCCTTTTTATACCAGGGAGCCCAGAACTGGACACAATACTCCAGGTGGGGCCTGACCAGGGCAGAGTAGAGCGGGAGGATCACCTCCCTTGACCTGCTGGCTACACTCCTCCGGATGCACCCCAGGATCCCATTGGCTCTCTTAGCCACCGAGGCACACTGCTGGCTCATGGCCAACCTGTCATCCACCAGGACCCCCAGGTCCTTCTCCACTGAGCTCTTCTCCAGCAGGTCATCCCCCAGCCTGTACTGATAGAAACGGTTGTTCCTTCCCAGGTGCAAGACTTTACACTTGCTTTTGTTGAACCTCATCTGGTTTCTTACTGCCCAGCTCTCCAGCCTGTCCAGGTCTCTCTGGATGGCAGCGCAGTGTTCCTGCGTGTCAGCCACTCCTCCCAGCTTTGTGTCATCGGCGTACTTGCTGAGGGTCGAGGCTATTCCCTCATCAAGGTCGTCAATGAAGATGTTAAACAGGACTGGACCCAACACCGAGCCCTGGGGAACACCGCTAGTCACAGGTCTCCAGTCAGATTCCACTCCACGAATCACGACCCTCTGGGCTCGGTCCGACAGCCAATTCTCAACCCACCTCACTGTCCACTCATCAATCCCATGCTTTCTCAGCTTTGCTATCAGGATGTCATGGGAGACAGTATCAAAAGCCTTGCTGAAGTCAAGGTAGATGACATCTACTGCTCTCCCTCCCTCTACCCAGCCGGTGATGAGATCGTAGAAGGCTATGAGATTGGTCGAGCACGATTTCCCCTTGGTGAATCCATGCTGACTACTCCTCATGACCTTCTTCTCTTCCAATTGCTTGGAGATGGCATCCAGAGCAAGCTGTTCCTGTCCTTGTGTCCCTCAATGGCTAGCTGCTACTTTCCCTGGAACACATTGATGGAATAATAACCCAGCCAGGGTGGACAGTGATGGGTGGAAGGGGAAAGCAGACCACCACTGTGCACCATGTCTGGCCCTCAGCCATGGTGGACCGACTGCCAGTGCAGCCCAGTTGGCATCTTTTCCACATGTGGGCTGCACTCCAAGTCTGGCTAAGCTTCTCTCTGCGCTTTTAGCGCGGCCCTACCCGCACCCCTCTCTGGCAGGCGTTGCAGCTGATTGAACCGAAGGTTCCTGGCGCGTCTCGGTCTCAACGGCTCACCGGCCAGGGTAGTGGGCAGGAGAGGGATTCTGGAGCCCGCTCGCCTGACTCGGAGGGGCAGGATGGTCACGGCGACTTGCTGGGTGTTCTGCCTGTGCCTGGGCTGGGGCTGCTTGAGCCTGGCGCTGGGGGACATGCTGAACGCTCGCTGGGTCTGGCTGCGGCCCCGCGCCGCCCCGGGAGGAGAGCAGAGCGTCCAGGCGAGAGCCGTGGCAGGTGACTACTCCCTGGGGCAGCGGAAGGAGCCGTTGGGGGACAGGGTGTCGGAGCACATGCTGCGGCTCTACGGTCGGTACAGCAGCGGGCTGGCAGCACCGCAGCACCCGCCGGGTTTTCCCGTGCCGCCTCTTCCCCTCGGTAACACGATGCGCGGCATCCGCCCGCTGGAAGCAGGTGAGTCCGAGTCGCGCGGGGCAGGACCCAGCGGGCGAGGAGGGGCTCCACGGGACCCCGGCCCCTCGGGATAGGAACCCGGTGCAGCGGGACCGGGAGCCGCCCCCGGCTGTTGTGCCCTGCTTGTCGGCCGGCAGCGGGGCCGCCAGCTCCTTCGTGCACGACGGGGACCTGGGGTGGGGGGGGGGGTGGGGCGGCCACCCTCTCTCCACCTCCATTCTCACCCCTGCCTCTCGCAGACCCGGCTGCCCGCACGCCACAAAGTAAAGTGTTACCGGCCGGGGGCGGCTTGCTTTCAGGCAGAACCCTGCATGGAGTAGGGATCAGTTATGCAGAGCAGAAGGTCCGTTTGTACTTTTGCCAAGGAGCTAGTCCAACATGGCAGCTCTCTTGTATCGGTTTTGGTGTCTGGGGAGCTAGATACGGGAAAGACAATGAGAAAAGCGTTACAAATAAACGAGTGGCTTTGATGTCTTGAGATTTGGTCCTAGAAACGTTTTCCACCCTACGTGATTGCAAACATTTCTGTCCGTGAGAGAGGCTTGAGAGGCTGGAGGCATAAACGCCCACGTTTTGGAAGCTGGAGAGCCGGGACTCTGGTTGCTGCTCCTATGAATGTACTTGCTTATCCTTTCAATGTGCTATTTTGTTCTGAAATAAGCATGTCCTTTGCTGATGTTGGGGAAAGTACAATAAAAAAAACCACAGCTCAAGGATGGGGTGTGAACCTGTATCATTCAATGTCGTCCCATATCGTTCCATAGAGCCCTATTTCATCATGCAGTAGTAAAACGGTTTAGGTTGCAGGGAACTTCAAAGATAGTATAATTCTGACCCCGTGCTGCCGCCTTGCGGACTCGCCGCGTTGCCGCGACGGTGCCCGAAAAACCCGCTGCGTGCTGCCGCCTTGCGGACATGGCGCGGTACTGCGGACGGGCCCTGCAGCGCGGGGGGCAGAGCGTTTTAAAGAGGCGAGCGGCCGTTGCCTAGCGACTACACCCCGGTAGCGCCGCAAGACCGAGGAGCATGCGCAGTAGGGCTCACTGAAGCTGGCCGGTGTATTCTGCGCATGCGCTCTGGGGGAGCCCCGCGGAATGCTGGGAAGTGTACGCAGTACACGCGCTGCCAGGCTGGGACATGTCCGGGCTTCGCTTCTCGCCGCCGGTCCCGGCTGTGTGCTGGTTACTGCCGCCGGCTCCGCGCTCCCTCCAGGAAAGGTGCCACCTGCGCCGCCCCTCACGGGGTCGGTCGGGGCCAGGCGGTCGGGGGGCCGTTCGCAGTGCGATGGGTCGCGGCGGGACGGGGCTCCGCGGGGTCGGTGCGGGGCCCGCGGCCGGCGTTCTCTCGGAGCCGGTCGGTGCCGGGACGTTTCTTCGCAGCTCCAGCGGATTGTCTGGGCCGGGGGGAGGGGTCCGCGGTTCGCGGACACTGCGCGCCGGGAGTCGCCGGCGGGGGCTCGGGGGCTCCGGCCAGGCCAGAGCTCCCCTTCCCCCGAGCAGCCGGCACGGGTGAGGTGAGTCAGCCCGGGCTGGTTCCCCACCGCCTGGCATGGCTTCCCCATGGAAGGGGCCGGGCGGCGCGGGGTAGTACTGGGTGCTTCCCGGGCATCCTGAGTGTGTCTGGGGCGTGGGGTCGGGGCTGGCGTTGGGGTAGCGCTCAGCAGCTGTTTGGGTTTGGTGTTCGGCGGGGTCGGGGCTGGGGGGAAGGAGGCGGTGCGGGTTTTCTTCAGGCCTGCGGTTTTCGCAGGGTTCTGGGGTTATCGGGGTTCTGTGGGGCTTTGCGTTGGGCCTGGGGTTAGCGTGTCGGTGCGGGCTTGTGGGGTTGTTTTAGTTGGATAGGGGAAGTTGTTTGGGGCAGGCATGTTTTTGGGGCTGTGGGGGGTGTCTGTAGGGTTTGTGTGGGTTTGTGTCTCTTTAATGTCAGCTTGTGGGTTTTCTGGCTCGTGGGGTTGTTTTGGCAGAGGAGGGCTTGGGGCTTCTGTTGTGGTTTTTGTGGCGTTTAGTGGTTATTGACCGCTGTGTATGGAATAAGGATCGTGATGTTTCTTGCCACTGCTTGCAGGCAAGAGGGTTATCCTTTGCTTACCGAGTCCAGTTGCTTAGAATAGTGTTACGGTTCAGGGTTCCTTTCAAAGGTCACTTCTTGCTATTTCATTTATACACTGGCCACTCATGGTGACCATATTCAGTGACCTGATTTTTATAAAACGTACCATGTTATAGCAGTTGGAGGTAAATTGTCAGGGTCGTAAAGAATTCTGCAATTCCACGTGTGATTTTAACATTGAAGATGCAGGAATGAATCTCTGGCTGGCTACAGAGCATTGCATTGGAAGTCTCTGAGGTTTCTCTTCTTTCCCTGCTAAAGGCAAGAGCTGAGGAGCTGGTGTTGCCTGTGAGAAGGTCACACGTAACCCCGGGGCTGGGGATTCGGGCGCCTTTATCTGGACTGGATGCATCGTGGTCTGGGTCAGCGTTTGTGTCTGTTTTTCTCGACAGAAGCCGGTGGGTCGGAAGAGGAAGTGGGAAGAGAAGGACGAGAGAGAGCCCAGTTCAGGATTAAAATGTATTGGTAAGTCATTTTTTAATTATTATTATTTTCTTGTTTTGATCAGCTGAGGGGTTGGGTGGGTTTTTTTAATGTGGTGTGGGGTTAGTGTGGGCTTTTGGGGTTTTTTTTTGGTTTTGTTTGGTTTTTTTTAAACTCATGTTGTGAGGAGGGTTGCAGTTCTCTGCTTTTTGAAGGCTTTAGGGTTCTGAGGGTTTGAGGGAGAGTTCGGGGGTTCTGTGTTTTTTCTTGTGGGGGTCTGAGCTTTGGGGGTGTTTTTAATTGGGTTTTGTGGCTTCTTTAGTTTTCAGGCTTTGGCAGGGGGCAGTGTGTAGGACAGGACCTAAAAGGGTTAAGTGGAATACCAATGAAACTAAGGCACGTACAGGCTTTGCAAAGTATATAAACTTGTGATTTGCTAGAATAAATTGACAATGCTTGCATCAAGCTGTGTGTGTCCTGTCTCAATCGCAGCAAGTTGGTGACTCCGCGATGTGATTTCGATATTCAAGACAAGCGTGCAGGGAAGAACTGCCTATCTGCACAGCAGGCTGCGAGTCCCACAGAACTGGGGAAGAGCTGCTGAGAGGAAGCAGAAAACCGTCCGTCCGTACAATCCCTCTGGATGAGAGAGGTGAGCTGTGGGAAACATGGGGAATCAGATGTCACCCCCAGAGCGAGATGTATAGTCGACAGGATCCTGAACGAGGGTATAGTGCGACTGGAATAGGAGAGCGTGGCTTACAGAAACAGCAAATGATGGTCATACCGGCTGTCCCCGGCCGGTGCGTCCTTGCAGAATGAAGGACAGTGTCCTCCGAGACGGGTGCAGCACTGCCAGTAATTCAATCTTGCCTAAAAGGTGAGCGGTCGGGGAGGAATTGGGAATACGCCTGATAAACAAGAGGCAGTAATGAAACTCCTCCACAATATGGTCTCTAAGAGAGTAATTAAAAATGATGAAAAGTCTCTAAGACAGCTCCTTTTGTGGAGCCAAGAAAGAATTGATAGCGCTTTTTAACAGGGCATTTGATTTCCCTACTTGGGAAGCTATCGGAGTTCAAATCCTTGACAAACCCTCAGTTGGGGTGAAAGAAGCTAAGTCATTAATAACTCTCTGGAAATTAAGTAAAAGGACTCTAACCGAAATGGAGGCGGAACGCGCTGCTGCCGCTTCAGCCCTTGCAGCCTTAACGCCAGTTCTGGTTTCTACAGAACAGATTGAAAAAGTGAAAAAATCCATTACAGTGAATATGTGTATATTTCTGGATGCCCTTTCACCCACCCCAGTCACTATGCTAAGTAACAACGCCGTGTTATCACAGCAAAGTGGTAAATCTGTCGGAATTGAAAGAGAAGAGGTGGTGCGCATAAATCTGTCATCATTGTCTGTACCCCCCACTATCAGACCTTTGGAAGGAAAAACTGTGGGAAAAAAAATTTACAACCAACTGCCTTTAATATCTGTTCACCTCTAACTTTTACTGAGCCTAAAACACCCCATGACACAGTTGAAAATGTTAACTGCCATAAAAAGTTTCAGGACCAACTGTCCCCCACCCAACCAAAGACTATGGAGACAGACTACCAGTGTTGCCCCCATGGGCAAGAAATCGCCTTGCCTGCCATCACATCAGGGACCCACTTTGTCTCAACACCCACCACTCCTGCCCACGCCTCCCCAGGAACTCAACCATCAATCTGTGTCTCCTGAAGACCTGCAGACTCCAGAGAGACTGCTTGTCCCAGCCTGGGCACGTAAGGTGGCGTCAGAATGGGAAAAATGGCTAAATCAGGTTATTTTGATTCAAACTGAAGGGGACTCAATTTCTTCTCAATTGCAGAAATTAGCTGGGAAAAGTTTAGGTGGGAAAGAGTGGGGGGTGGACAAAGTTTATGTGGGGCCGGTGGGAGGTGGACGGAGCATGGAGTCGGTGTGGTGCTTGGTCCTAGCACTCCTCCGGATCTTAACACTCGCCCGGCTCTGTGCAGGGTGCCTTTGCAGAAGTGACACTGAAGTGGGGGAACCGCCCCCGCCTATCTCAGCCTGCCTGGAGGGGGCTGGGGTTGCTTTTCGAGTGACATCATTGCAGCATCGATGCACACCCCCACCCCTCCACCATCCACCCACCCCACTATCCACCTACCCCCCCTCCACCATCCACCCCCCATCCGTACAGAGCAGACCTGGTAACTTGCGTCTTGCAATGTTATTTGTCTGATAAATTGGTTTGCTGTGTTTGTTTGTGTATGCTGTAGCTTCAGAGATGCGTTACTCCAACTGAGAGGGAGGCTATTTACTAAGCAAAAGGATGTTTGATAGCAGCAACCATAGTGGGCAGCTCAATTCTAAAATTAACCTGGGAAACAGAAATCCCCATCTGGGTTGGTTAATAGCAGCTTACTAAAGAAAAACTTGCCCACTTACTAGATTTAATACAGGAGCAACTGACCAAGGGACGTTTTAATAATCGATTTAAAAATAGTTTTTTTACTATGCCTTTACACTGATGATTAGGAAAAATTTGCTTTTTCAGTCCCTACTATAAACAAAAATGAACCCCGAAAACGGTATCACTGGGTGCACTCCCACAAAGCATAAAATATTCACCAACTGTGTGCCAGATTTATGTAGATTGGACACTTGCTCCAGTAAGAAAAACACAATCCTGATCTAATTTATCATTACATGGGTGGTATACTGATTGCGGGAAAAAACTTGAACATTGAAAGTTTGATTCATGAGTTAACAGTGCATTTGAAAAGCAAGGGGTTACAGATTGCTCCAGAGAAAATTCAAAAGTAGCCAGTGTGAAAATACTTGGATGTTCAAAAGTTGCTTGGAGATATTAACTAGATTAGATGACTCCTCATTCGCAGCCACACTGAGCTAACTAACTCAAGGTCTAGCGGACAGAAAACAGAGAGCAGATGGGCTGGTAGCACCAGCAGGGGCTGCACCGTCAGCAGAACACTTTGCACAAGCTTGGAAGTTGCATGAATTCTTTTATCAATCTGCTAAGAGAGAAACCTCGTGGCACAGACACACTACAAGTCTTTTTTTCTGGCAGTGTGAGCTACTGCACAAACAGGGGAATCTAGTAAACATGTCCAATGCCATGTACCCTGTGAAATCAAAACGGACAATAGCCCAGAATATATAGCACAAACAAACAACACAAACCTTCTTCTTTACCAATTATGGCACGTTACCTATTACCTATGACATTACCTATGTTACAGGGACACCACATTTGCCTGCAGGCCAGGCCATAGTGGAACGTATAAATCAAACTCTCAAGCATTTTTGCTTCACAAACAAAAAGGGGGAGAGAAGGACATCTCTCCAGCTGATCGATTAAAAAAGAAAAAAGAAAGAAAAAAGAAAAAAAAAAAGAGGAAAAAAAAAGAAAGTCAATGTCAGGTGTTAGTAAGAAATGAAGTTACAAGTACTAACTTGGGGAAGGAGATCTGCTTGTGTCATTACAGATATGGGAACCAAGTGGATAAAGCCATGGATCCAGAAGAAATCAAGCCTGCATGAACCAGGATGGGATCCTGATCGCAGTAACTGAAGTCAAGTGTTCCAGCTGCAGCCAGAATGGCCTATCAGTTTTGCTGTGGGACATTTTGAACCATCTAACAGTCTTTGAAATATGCATGTATTTGTGGTAAATGAAAATTAGGGAAATAGTGATTTCTGCACAGCCTAAGATCAGAGACTAGAATAGATGCCTGCACAAAAACATGAGGCTGATGTTATTTGCACTCCTGACACTCCTGATTAGTAAAGCCAACAAATACAAAAGAAAAGGTATCAATGCACTTAGCCACAGATGTGGACTCTGTAAGACTTGACAGAATCAAGCAGCAACTGATTTTTGTTGCTGGCTCACAGACATGGTTGTGAAAACTTTGAAAGGCATGTGCTGCATGAATCTGGCTAACTACTCAGCATTCAGAAATTAATAGATCAAACACAAAAGATACAACATGAAAAATGAATTCTTTGGATTGGACAACTGGTTTCGTGCGTGGGGAATTTCAGGACGGATATTGTCTATGGTCAAATTTGGATTACTGAATTTGTACTTGTCTTACGTCTACTGCCATGTTTATTGAGCTTTCTGCAAAGGGCCCTTGCAGAGACCTCTAAAAGCAGTTTTTGTAACACAGATACTAAAAGGAAAAAATTGTTGGGAAGGACAGCAGGCTTACCCTGACGATGTTCTTGAATTTCCCATGAAACAGAAAAATTATTTATGCTGAGAGGTATTTGATATTTCAAAACACAGTGGCTTTGAAGGCAGGTGGACAGACTGCCTTACACCAAGGAGTTGTGAGAAGCTATTTGGAAATAAGTGAACAGTTTATGAACCAACCGTAATAAGATAACCAAAATACAGCAGGTGTGCAGTTAACTTGTAGACAAAAAGGTAAAAAACAATGTAAACACTGTGTGTAGCCAATTAGCAGCTTCTAACTTGCCACATTTTACATTATGGCCTTTAGTTTATGGAATGGCTTTTACATTTAGTTAAATAAGGACTTATGCTTTTGTTAGTTATTTTTGCCTTAGTGTTATTTCTGTCGTGCAGGACACAGTGTTTCTCTTGCAGGATGGATAATGCTTTTTGCAAAAATCTGGCTGGTCCATAAACAAGAAGGGGGAATGATAACAATGTATAAGAGGAGTGGGTTCTGTGGCCCACCCTGTCTTTAGAAATGCCAGTACCTGGTGTAACTATACAGCAACAAATTTGTCGAGATCCAGCAGTGCTCCCCTTTTATTACCATCTAAGATATTTTTTATTTGTGGGGATAGGGCTTGGCCCCTTGTCCCCTCACACATAAGAGGGGTCTGTGTAGCCTAGGTCGGCTTTCTGTTCTGACCCCAAACACCTCTATGATTTTACAACATCCCCTTTCCCACTGGGCGAAGTGCGGTACACACGCCTACAGCCCCAAGTGTGATGATCCGAGCAGAACTTTCGTCTCTCAGTCGGTGTGCTGCAACCTCTCTTTTGTTGCCAGGAGCAGCCGCTGGAAAAGCATTAGCTACTTTAGATAAGTTGTTGGCTTGCAAAGCAAACAAACGCTACTAGCAGGGCACTGTCTGGTCTTTTATTAGACATGGATAGTGCTCGTCATGCAATGCTGCAAAATAAGGCTGCTATAGATTTTTTACTTTTAGCACAAGGCCATGGCTGTGAGGATTTTGAGAGTATGTGTTGTATGAATCTCTCAGATCATTCTGAGTCTGTTCATGTCTAGCATTCAACAGCTTAAGGATGGAGTCTCGAAACTCTGACAAGATGATGTATGAGATTGGTTGGACAAAATTTTTGGAGGAATGGGATTATCTGGATGGTTGAGAAGCTTGGTAAAAACTTTTGTTTATGCCTTGGTAGCTTTTATTTTTTTGTTGCTCCTTTTACCTTGTCTGTTGCAATGTAGTCTATGAAGAAGGTTCTTTTTGTGCAACAGGAAGGGGGAGATGGAGGACAGGACCTAAAAGGGTTAAGTGGAACCTCCAGCACTGTGCAACTGTTAGAAGGAGACATGCAGGCACCAGAAAGGATAGTAGGAACTAGTCGGCCTTGAAAGGAAGAACAAAACAAGCTGGAAGGAATGAAAAACAGGGTGCTGTAAAGATTGTGTTAGTATACTTAAGCTGCTTTTTACTGACAATGTTCATAAATGCTTCTAACCAATCAGCAAATGACTAATGTAGAATGGCTTCTGCGCTCCAATGAAACTAAGGCACGTACAGGCTTTGCAAAGTATATAAACTTGTGATTTGCTACAATAAATCGACAATGCTTGCATCAAGCGGTGTGTTTCTCGTCTCAATTGCAGCAGCAGTGGGGATTCTTTGGGTATTTTAGTTTGTTTTTTTCAGCATCTGTCTCTGTGTGGTTCCCTGTTGCCAGTTTTTAATTGCTCCCTCTCCCCCCTGCGACGGCTCTGTAGTGGGGTGGTGTAATGTATAGACTGCCTCTCCACTGAGGTCAACGGAGCTGGCTTTTTCTGTAGTGGCTGTGTCTGTTCGAGCTGAGCCTAGAGTCCCTTGCTTTTTCCAGGGGCTTCATGGCAATTTGCATCCAGATGGAACCTCTTGTGGGAAACTGGGCTGGAGCAGTAACTTTCCAGGGAAGCAGGAGCGAGCCTGGCACAGAAGTGATTTCTGAGGCTTTGGGTGATGCGGTCAGGCACTGGAGAGTGACGTCACTGGCAGCGTGATGAATGAGTTTGAGAAGTGTGGTCGTCCTTTCACTCCAGCCACCAGCTGAGCGCCACATGGACGGGTGCTGTCTGCAAGGGGGAGGGGTCTGGGAAAGGGGAGGGAAAAGAAAACCAAAGGTTCAAATTCCAGTGGGTAGGGGTGAGGAGAGTTTATCTAGAAGTAATAGAGAATTAGCAAAAAGGGGACTTTGTAGCAAAATAGCTTGAAAGTGGTGATGCACGGTGCAGTTTCTCACCAAACTGCAGGCCTCAGGCTGTACAGCTCAGAGCTGCCCCAAGGCCGGCCTGTCACCAGACCGCATGTCCTAGAGCCCTGGGCTCTGGCCCCCCACTGTCTGCCCCCCAGCCTCCCTTTCTGCTGAGCACGATGTCATTGGTATGGAGTAGCCCTCTGCTTAGTTTGGGTGACATGCCCTGTCCCTGTCCCCTCCCAGCTTCCTAGCTGCCCTCCCCCACCTGTTCCGTAGCTGGGCAGTAAGGGAAGCTGGCAAGTGTGTGAGTGCTGGGCACAGCTCAAAGCACGGGTGTGTTAGCGACGCTGCTCTCGCCTTAATCGCAAGCGCAGCTGAAGAGAAAAACTGACTCCCCGGCTCCGTGTGGCTTTGTCCTGCCGCGCGGGACTGGCGGTGTCCAAAGTGCGCGCGGCGAGGCGCATTCAAGGGTCGCGATGCCGTTGCGTAGCTACTGCGCTGGAGGACCGAGGAGGCTGCGCAGCAGTTCGTACTGAACAAGAGTATCCTGCGCATGCGCTTTGGGGCGATGTGGAGCCCCGCGGAATGCCGGGAAGTGTACCTTGCCAATGCGGCAGGAAGGAATGGGCTCATGCGCAGTAAGGCGCAAGTAACCCGTTCGATGCTGCCGCCTGGCGGACACGCTCTGGTACTGCGGCCGGGTTGCGCAGCGCCCCAGCGACGCTGCATTCTTCCTCCTTGCGCACTCGCCGCGTTACTGCGTGGGTGCACGCGAATCCCGCTGCGTTCTGCCGTCTTGCGGACACAGCGCGGTACTGCGGCCGGGCGGCGCAGAGCGAGCGGCAGAGCGCTTTTAAAGCGGGGCGCCACCGTTGCCGGACGACCACGCCGCGGTAGCGCCGTATGATCGAGGAGCATGTGCATTAGAGCGAGTGCAACGAGCTCGATGCTGCCGCCTGGCGGACAGGCTGCGGTACTGCGGCCGGGTGGCGCAGAGCACGAAAGCCACTGCGTTCTTCCTCCTTGCGGACTCGCCGCTTTCCTGTGGCGGTGCGCGCGAAACCCGCTGCAGTCTGTCGTCGTTCGGACCCTCTGCGGTACTGCGGCTGGGCGACGGAGCTCGAGGGCAGAGTGCTTTAATGCGGCACTGAAGCTGCCCATAGTACCCTGTGCATGCGATTTGGGGCGATGTGGAGGCCCACGGAATGGCGGAAAGTGTATGAGCCTGGTGGGTGACGGGGAGTGCTGCATGGAGAAGTGGACGCATCCGCAGTAGGGCGCGAGTAACCCGCTCGGTGCTGCCGCCTGGCGGACACGCCGCGGTACTGCGGCGGGATGGAGCAGGGCGCGCGGCAGAGCGCTTTAAAGAGAGGCGCAGCCGTTGCCTAGCGACCACGACGCGTTAGCGCCGCAGGAACGAGGAGCATGCACAGTAGAGCGCGCGATATCTGCTCTAACCGCCGCAGCGCCGAAACACCATAGAGTTATGCTACTCTATGACCGAAAGTCCTCCGACGGCCATTTCACCACCAAACAACCATAGAGCTGTGCAAGTTTATGACCGGAAGTCATCCGACGGCCATTTTACCGCCAGCAGACAATAGAGTTTTGCTACTCTATGACCGGAAGTCCTCCTGCGGCCATTTTACCGCCGATCGACCATAGATATGATCTTCTCTATGACCGGAAGTCTTCCTGCGGCCATTTTACCGCCGATCGACCATAGATATGATCTTCTCTATGACCGGAAGTCCTCCTGCGGCCATTTTACCGCCGATCGACCATAGATATGATCTTCTCTATGACCGGAAGTCCTCCTGCGGCCATTTTACCGCCGATCGACCATAGATATGATCTTCTCTATGGCCTGAAGTCCTCCGGAGAGAATTTTCATGCGCTGCTTCCACCTTGCGGGCACGCGCCGGTACTACGGACGGCTAAGCGCACGAAATCCGCTGCCGCTTTGCGGACATTCAGCAGTTCCGCGAGCGAGTGGAGCAGCGCGCGCGGCTGAGCTCTTTAAAGCGGCTCGCCGCCGTTGCTTAGCGACCACACCGGGTTCGCGCCGCAGGACCGATAAGCATGCGCAGTAGAGCGCAGTGAAGCTGCCAGGAGTATCCTGCCACGGACGCCGGGGCGATGTGGAGATCCGCGGAATGCTGGGACGTGTACCCGGAGCACGCGCTGCCAGGCTCGGCCATATCCGCGTATCTGCGCGCGAAGTTGGTCCCGCTTCTCGCCGCCGGTCCCTGCTGTGTGCTGGTTGGTGCCGCCGGCTCCGCGCTCCCTCCCGGTAAGGCGCCGCCTCCGCCGCCCCGCGCGGGGTCGGCCGGGGCCGGGCGGTCGGCGGTCGGTTCGCGGTGCGATGGGTCGCGGCGGGCCGGGGCTCCGCGGGGTTTGTGGGGGGCCCGCGAGCGGCGTGGCGCCGCGCGTTCCCCGCCCCCCGCCCGCGGCCGGCGTTCTCTCGGAGCCGGTCGGTGCCGGGACGTTTCTTCGCAGCTCCAGCGGATTGTCTGGGCCGGGGGGAGGGGTCCGCGGTTCGCGGACACTGCGCGCCGGGAGTCGCCGGCGGGGGCTCGGGGGCTCCGGCCAGGCCAGAGCTCCCCTTCCCCCGAGCAGCCGGCACGGGTGAGGTGAGTCAGCCCGGGCTGGTTCCCCACCGCCTGGCATGGCTTCCCCATGGAAGGGGCCGGGCGGCGCGGGGCACTCCTGGGTGCTTCCCGGGCATCCTGAGTGTGTTTGAGGCGTGGGGTCGGGGCTGGCGTTGGGGTAGCGCTCAGCAGCTGTTTGGGTTTGGTGTTCGGCGGGGTCGGGGCTGGGGGGAAGGAGGCGGTGCGGGTTTTCTTCAGGCCTGCGGTTTTCGCAGGGTTCTGGGGTTATCGGGGTTCTGTGGGGCTTTGCGTTGGGCCTGGGGTTAGCGTGTCGGTGCGGGCTTGTGGGGTTGTTTTAGTTGGATAGGGGAAGTTGTTTGGGGCAGGCATGTTTTTGGGGCTGTGGGGGGTGTCTGTGGGGTTTGTCTGTGGGGTTTGTGTCTCTTTTTAATGTCAGCTTGTGGGTTTTCTGGCTCGTGGGGTTGTTTTGGCAGAGGAGGGCTTGGGGTTTCTGTTGTGGTTTTTGTGATGTCCGGGGTTTCCAGGTTTGTTGACTTTTTTTGGTTTGGTGATTATTTCATTTTTGTGGGTTTCTGGGTTTTTTTTTTTTAAATTCGGTTGTAGTGGTTTCTGTGGCTTGTGGGTTTCTTTAATTTTTTTTTTTCTGTTCTGGATGGGCTCAGGTGTTGGATGGGGTTCTTTTTATTTCTTTACCACACTACTGTAAATAAAAATAGAGTAGGTTTTGCAATCCAGTGTCTGTTTTGGGAATGGTTATGTGTGTCTGGGCTCTGCTCGAGAGGAGGAGCTGAGCTGGACTTGTGCTTTGCCCTGGCAGATGCTGTCCTGGAGAAGGCCGTGCACAAGCGCCTTCTGAAGCGACGTGGAGAGAGTTTCACGCCGCAGACGGCTCTTGGAAAGAGCTACAGGAAAACCTGCAGCTGGTGCAGCAGAGGAATCCTCAGGAACTGGGCCTGCTTGTTCCCACACCAGATTTTGCAGGCATTGAAAAGATACGAGTCAAGTTCGTGACTGTGCAGAAAATGCATTCACTGGAAAAGCAAGTCCCGCTGCTGCTGAGAGCCTGCAGACTGGTTTAGGTGGCTCTGGAGAACAAGTCAGGTATGGTGCTTTGCGTGACTTGAGTTCCCCGCTGCTCCTCCAGACCCGGGCTTGCCTTTCGGTGGAGGAAACCCCGCTGCCTGATTCTCCCTTTTGAGTGGAGTTCTTTCTCTCTGCTTCTTTACTGCCCCCTGCGATGTGTTTGGCAGGGCGCTGTAGAGCTTGTGGGTGAAGCAGAGCTGTCAGTCCTGACTGGCCTGGAGCATGCCAAAGGGATTATGCTTTGCGTGCCGCAGCATCAGAGTGAGAACCCTGAGAACCCTGCACTTAGGAAAATACCAAAAGATGGAGTTTGATGAGGAGACAGGACATCTTACACTGATCAGGTGGAAGGCATGACCAGACAATCCAGCAGCCTATGTACATGCCAGGAGCCCTTTTTACCCCCTTTGTCCCAGTGTTTTCTCGTGCTGCTTCCACAGTCACAGCTTTGGAAAATGCTCTAAAACTAGGATTGTCCGAGTAGTTTGTTTCACTTGTAGGGTACTTATCTCAGGGCTATCAACTTGAAGAGCAGCCACTTGACACTTTATTTATTTATTTATTTATTTCAGCCCTGTTTTAAGGAAGAATGTACAGAAAGGACCAGGGATGTGTAACAAGGAGAAAGGAAAGTGCAAGAAAGTTCTGAGAAAGGGGAAAAACCTAAATGCTGCGAGTGACTGAAGCAGCCAAGAGATTTTGGGGTTGGGATGGCTTGCTGACAGGTGTGCATAGTGCATGCCCCGGCCCCAGTGTCTTCATTTGTGTTCCAAGTGATTTCGTCTCCTTTCACACACCAACTGCCTTTATTCCAGCTCTGCGGTTTTTATTTCAAGCCCCACAGTCTTTATTCCAGCCCTGAATGATTTCAGCTCCTTTACCAAACCCCGCAGCAATTATTGCAGCCCCATCCCTGTAGTCTCTGTTCCAGCTTGTTTTTATTTCAGCTCTAATTCCATGTTCAGCTCCATTGTATCTCGGATCCAGCCCCACATCCGTGAGTTCAGCTCCTTTCCCACACAAACATTTATTTCTAGCCCCACAGTCTTTATTAAAGGCCCAAGTGATTTCAGCTCCTTTCCAAAGCCCACAGCATTCATTTCAGCCACAGCATTCATTTCAGCCCCAGCCCAGGTGCCTTTCTTGCCACCCCGGGTGCCTTTATTCATGTCCTAAGTGATTTCAGCTCCTTTCCCATACAAACAATCTTGATTGCAGCCCTGTAGTTTTGATTCCTGCCCCAGGTTCAGTGTTTTGGCTCCAGCCACAGCCAATATTCAGGTCCAGCTCTGTCGTGTCTCAGCTCCAGCCCATAGCCATGACTTCAGCTCCTTTCCCACACCAACCACCTTTCTGTCCCACTTGCCACAGCTTTGCCACTGACAGGCGTGGTGATGGGCAAGGTGGGCGTCAGGTCCGGGAGTCGCGGGGCTGAGTTTCGGGACGGGGACAGGGAGAGGCTTGCTGTCGGTTGCTGATGCTTCAGCTTCCGGGGGCTGAGGTTTGGGTTTTCGAGCTGCTGAGGGTTGTTTTCTCGTTCTGCAGAGCTACTCTGAGCGGTCGTGGTCGCCAAGAACTTACCTACACAAAGCAGATCAGCAGGCAGTTCTTTTCTTCCAGCGCTGGGGAACACATCGAATGGCTTCGCCCAGGACATGTTCACCCACAGGTACAAAGCACAACATACTGATACAGTTTTTAGCAAAATCATTGCGCAGAAAGGCTCGCTTCTTAGCTTGGCCTTTGCAGTGATTGGCTTTTGCTTGCTTCCCTTTATCTATATTCTTCTTCTATAAAAATCATTGGTTAACTATGCTGCTTGTTTTAAATACAAAGAGGGGAGGGTAACGATTAGCACATTCCTGTTATTTCCTGGAAATCCTGATCATAGGTAAATGTCCTCCGCGCATGTGTAGTCATAATGCAGAGTCCATAGCGACTTTCCATAGTGATAAATGCACACACCCTCTTGTTCCTAAGAGTCCTAATGTGCAGTATGTTCTCATAGCTGCTATAACTCCTTTAAAGTCCAAATCATATCCGAAACTAAAACCGAAATAACCTAGAAGGTAAGCTATTTTACTAGGGTGACTGTAACATTTCCTCCCTTGGAAAGTATTGATAATTGTACTCAGTGCTTTCACACAATCCAGTTGTGGCTTTGTTGAATGTCAAATTGTCATATGATGGTGGATTTTTTCACTTGTGTTTTTATTTCCTTTAAAGGGAGATTTCTTCCAGTTGAGCATAGTATAGGCCATCCTAAAGTAATTTGTGGTATATTTTGCTGATTTGCAAGTTCTTTAATCAAACTACAATTTTTATTTTTACCTTCTATGCTATTTGGTCTGTATTTATTTTCGTTCTGCGAGTTTGTTCACCTAGTTTTACTTGTCAATCATTTGAGAGATAGGTTTGTCTCTGAGTGCTGTTTGCTACCTGCTCTTGGTTTGACGATGGTTTCTCTTTTATTTGTGTTTCCACCATCATAGACTGCAGAGCAAACAGAAAAACAAATTTGTTAATCACGTTTCAAAGTTAACTTTAAAGTCTCTGGATTTCCAACCATTTTCCAGCTAGTGGGTGTCGCCCACTCCGCTCTGGTGTCCTGTATCCAAGCATCTGATTCAGCAATCTTGATTGCAGTAAAGGTGGTTAATGACCCCTGATGGGGGCTGTTCCCTTTCCTTGTAGAGGTTTTTCATTCCAGGTCTTCATACAGACATAATCTTCAGGTTGAAAATTGTGTGCTGGATTCTCCAGTGCCATGGGTCGATTCTACACCACCACGCTCTGTGGAGTCCAGCTAGAGTCTTTCCAAGAGAAAGCAAGTAATGACATGCCTCTTGTTTTTCCGTGACATGCGTATTTGGATTAGGAGTTTCACATGGCTTTCCATACTTTATTTCATCAGGACTTAGTGACATTCCACTTTGGGGTTTTAATCTTCTTGGTACCAATGCCAATGGAACTGCCTGAGGCCCTTTCCATTTGGCTTCTGGACAGGTATTGCTAATTTGTCTTTCCAAAGTTTGACTCCTTTTTTCCGCTTTCCCACCAGGTTGCGGTCTTCAGGAGGCGTGCGAATCCCAGGGCATTCCCAGGATTTTGCACACGTGCTGCACCGCTGTGGCCACAAAATGTGGTCCTCTATCAGATGATATCCCAAAAGGTATTCGACATCTAGGAATAATCTCCTGTAGGAGCCAATTAACTGTTTCCTTAGCTTGATTGGTGCGACAGGGAAAGGCTTGTGGCCATCCAGAAAAAGTATCAACCCCAACCAAAACATATGTCTAGCCATTACTTTTAGGTAACTCTGTAACATCAATAATCTCCCAGATTCACCCCTGTTTTTAACTTACCCATTTGAGTTTTCTACTGTCCTACTGGATTTTTTAAACATGCCTTACAGTTTGCTGTTACTGACTCAGCTGTTTCTAGCATTCACACTGACACTAGGTACCCAGTTATATTCCACATCCTATTTCATTAGGCTGAATGTAAGACTACGTCCTTCGCGTTGCACTCCAAGAAGTTGACTGTGGATGCAGAGGGAAGACCTGAGCAGTGAGGCTGTGCAACACTGTCGAAGATGCCTGTCAGCTCTGTGCTGAAAAGCTCAAGATGGACAAGCCAGAAGAATGCAGCCTGATTCTTCTTGTTGATGACACCTGGCAGTGACTGACAGAGGATACCTGCCCTCAGAAAACAAAGGCCGAGCTGCATGGCTGTACGCAAGCCCAGGGCTTTGGCTTTGCCTATGAGCGTGTGAACAGCAATCCCTATGGCGCTGTTTTTCAACCTAGCAGCGACCCAGCGCCTTCATCCCAGCAACTTGTTGTTTGATTCCTGTTCCTTTTGTTACCTGTCAAAAGGGTCTTTTTTTGCTGGCTTTCTTCAGGAGCCAAGACAGGCCTTAAACCAGTAAAAGGCCCTCGGCCACTCGCAGTGCAGCCTGTAGAACCCATCAACCCCGCACGAGGCCGGTCAGGCACAATCAATATTCCTCTGGTCCCTTTGAGTGTGCAGCTGTGAGATTAATTTCTTGCATTCAAGGGTTCCTCAGATTCTTATAGCAACTTGCTGACAAGAAGGTTAGGGGGACCTGAGAAGCTGGGAATGGACAGGGCCATGACAGCTGCCTGGAATTGGCCAAAGGAATATTTCAAGCATATGATGTCATACTCTGAATATGACTGAGGGGAGCAGGCAGCTCAGGAACTATCTGAGCATTGGCTCTGGCTGGTGAACAGTTGTGCTGTGTATTGCTTGTATTTTTTTTATAATTACTATTGTCTTTATTTTTTTGTCCTATTAAACTGTTTTTTATCTTAAGCCACGAGTTTTATGCTTTTCTTTTTGATTCTCTTCACCCATCTCACTGGAGAGGAGTTGAACCAGCAAATGGCTGTGTGGTTGTTTTAACTCCCTACCAGGTTAAATCCATCTCGTTAGCCACATCCTGCTTTCTGTCTCAGTCCCCCAACTCTTTTCTAGGTCCCCCTATCCCTACCATTTTTCACTCTGTCTCCTGCTGCATTTGGGCATTGAGCCTTGTGCCCAACACGCTGCTGGGATTTACGTGCACTATCAAGTAAAGTTTTCCTGATACCTCTGGATGTGTTTGTAGCCCTTGGATGCAGAGCCCGTGGCTGTGGACAGGTGCAGGGGTGATGTGCTGGATGATGTGCTGTGGGGCTGCAGCTAGGGAAGCCCCAGGCATGGCCAATGAGGCTGAGGGGCTGACCCTGGTCCATGAAGGGGCTCCAGCTGTAAAGGGGGTTATCTGGGCATATGTGCCTGAGGCAGCTGATGGAGGGGTCGATCCAAAGGGGTCCTGCAGGCAGGCACCTCTGGCAAAGGATGGCCAGTCCCTGCAGTGAGGAAGGATCTCTCTAAGCTGCCCATGAGAGAGCAGACCAGCATGTGATGCCAGGAGCTCAGTGCCTGTGTTGGCTATGTGCTAAACCACAGGAAGCCAGGAAGCTTTGCACATGAGGACCATTGAGGCACCCGAGCAGGTAAGGGTCAGGCAGGCCTCACTATGGAGGAGGAAGAGGCAGAGCTGGAGAGAAGAATTGAGGTGGTGGAGGTCTCCTGCCAGTGTCAGGAACTGGTAGAGAGTTGCTCATTCTCTCTCTGCTGCCACACAGCAGATCTCCTGTCCATCCCTTATTTTTTTCAATCTGGAGAAAAGGAGACTGAGGGGAGACCTCATCATGGTTTATGGCTTCTTTACAAGGGAGAGTGAAGGGGCAGCAGCTGATCTCCTCTCTTTGAAAGAGAGATCAGCTGCTGCCCCTTCACTCTCCCCCTGTAAAGAAGCCATAAACCATCGATGAGGTCTCCCCTCAGTCTCCTTTTCTCCAGGTTGAAAAAAGCAAGGGATGGACAGGAGATCTGCTGTGTGGCAGCAGAGAGAGAATGAGCAACTCACTACCAGTTCCTGACACTGGCAGGAGACCTCCACCACCTCAGTTCTATCCTCCGGCTCTGGCTGTTCCTCCTCCATAGTGAGGCCTGCCTGACCCTTACCTGCTCGGGTGCCTCAATGGTCCCCATGTGCAAGGTGCCCTGGCTTCTGTGGTTTAGCACATGTCACCGACAGGCACTGAGCTCCTGGCATCACATGCTGGTCTGCTCTCTCATGGGCAGCTTAGAGAGATCCTTCCTCACTGCAGGGACTGGCCATCCTTTGCCAGAGGTGCCTGCCTGCAGGACCCCTTTGGATCGACCCCTCCATCAGCTGCCTCAGGCACATATGCCCAGGTAGCCCCTTTTACAGCTGGAGCCCCTTCATGGACCAGGGTCAGCCCCTCAGCCTCATTGGCCATGCCTGGGGCTTCCCCTAGTTGCAGCCCCACAGCACATCATCCAGCACATCACCCCTGCACCTGTCCACAGCCACAGGCACCTGCATCCAAGGGCTACAAACGCATCCAGAGGTATCAGGAAAACTTTACTCGCTTGGTAGTGCACGTAAATCCCAGCCGCGTGTTGGGCACAAGGCTCCAATGCCCAAATGCAGCTTGGGAGACAGAGTGAAAAATGGTAGGGATAGGGGGACCTAGAAAAGAGTTGGGGGACTGAGACAGAAAGCAGGATGTGGCTGACGAGATGGATTTAACTTGGTAGGAAGTTAAAACAGCCACGCAGCCATTTGCTGGTTCAACTCCTCTCCAGTGAGATGGGTGAAGAGAATCAAAAAAGAAAGGTCATAAAACTGGTGGCTTAAGACAAAAAACAGTTTAATAGGACAAAAAATAGACAATAGTAATTATAAAAATACAAGCAATACTACAGCACAACTGTTCACCAGCCAGAGCCAATGCTCAGATAGTTCTTGGAGCTGCCTGCTCCCCGTCCATATTCAGGAGTATGACATCATATGCTTGGGAAATATTCCTTTGGCGAATTCCAGGCAGTTGTCATGGACCTGTCCATTCCCAGCTTCTCAGGTGCCCCTAACCTTCTTGTCAGCAGGGTGCTATAAGAATCTGAGGAACCCTTGAATGCAAGAAATTAATCTCTGCAGCTGCGCACTCAAAGGGACCAGAGGACTGTTGATTGTGCCTGACCGCCGGCCTCGTGCGGGGTTGATGGGTTCTGCAGGCTGCACTGCGAGTGGCCGAGGGCCTTTTACTGGTTTAAGGCCTGTCTCGGCTCCTGAAGAAAGCCAGCAAAAAAAGACCCTCTTGACAGGGTAACAAAAGGAACAGGAATCACACGGCAAGTTAAGCTGGGATGAAGGCGCTGGAGAATCGCTGCTTAGAGGGTGAAAACAGCGCCATAGGGATTGCTGTTCACACGCTCACCAAGAGCAAAGCCAAAGCCCTGGGCTTGCGTACAGCTCATGCAGCTCGGCCTTTGTTTTCTGAGGGCAGGTATCCTCTGTCAGTCACTGCCAGGTGTCATCAACAAGAAGAATCAGGCTGCATTCTTCTGGCTCGTCCATCTTGAGCTTTTCAGCACAGAAGCTGACAGGCATCTTCGACAGTGTTGCACAGCCTCACTTGCTCAGGTCTTCCCTCTGCATCCACAGTCAACACTTCTTGGAGTGCAGCGCGAAGGGCGTGGCTCTTACATTCAGCCTAATGAAGAAATAGGATGTGGAATATAACTGGGTACCTAGTGTCAGTGTGAATGCTAGAAACAGCTGAGTCAGTAACAGCAAACTGTAAGGCATGTTTAAAAAATCCAGTAGGACAGTAGAAAACTCAAATGGGCAAGTTAAAAACAGGGGTGAATCTGGGAGATTATTGATGTTACAGAGTTACCTAAAAGTAATGGCTAGACATATGTTTTGGTTGGGGTTGATACTTTTTCTGGATGGCCACAAGCCTTTCCCTGTCGCACCAATCAAGCTAAGGAAACAGTCAGTTGGCTCCTACAGGAGATTATT